>JASPKZ010002679.1:0-602500 GCA_030220185.1 Diploptera punctata | reverse complement strand
TTTTCCTGTTTTGCCGCTTTTAAAACGTATTTCAATTCAGATTGATATTCAGCTGTAAATTCAGCGATAGAATTCCTTATTTTGTCTTCGGATTTCTTGATGTTGATTCATTAACATTGAAAGAGTTGGTTGTAAACGACTCGCCAACGCGTAAACGGTCAAGAAGGCTGTGGGTTTTGTTTGGAGATTCCTGAACTACTAGTATTCTCATATGAATCCAGCAAATTTTATTTTAGGTTATTCCAGTTGAATCCCGATCAAAATCAACGTCATTTTAAGAAACACGTCACACAGGAATTGCGTAAACTATGCCAATAACTAACTAACTCACTAGCACTATCGAACCCGTAGCTTCATTCCCGTGTGGACATTGCATTTATATTTTTACTTTAAGCGGCAACACTACTTTTTTTCCGCTTCGGAACTTACGGCCTTAACTCCATTAGGTAAAATAAATAAATAACTTTTTTTTTTCTTTCCTTTTACTCGACATTATAAATTTGGAACAATGCAGAAGAGACGCATGTTATTCAATCAAAATTATTGCAACGATTGACAAGTTGAAATAATAATCACACCGATCGTGGCGAGGTCGGCATCTATCAACGGACATAGCGGCACGTGAAATATGGCGGCGGCGGTTTTAACAACGAACTTTAGGCTTAGTGACAATAAGGTTTGATTTACTTTTATATATATTTGTCCATTTGGTTTGAATCGCTCTTTGTAAAAAACACCTTGGCACGTACCTGCAGTAAAAAAAAGTTGCCGATGCGTTAATAAAGGATACTAATCCTTCTAATATACCAACTGGATCCTCGAATAAAGAAATGTTTAGCCTTGAATATAGGAACTGTGTCGCAATTTTTTAACCCGCGAATAAGGGAGCCGTGAATAAAGTGCCTTTACTGTATTGATAAGTTTTCTGGGTGAGGTTCTTTCGGGATTTTTCCTTACCTGTAAGACAAATGTCAGGAAACTTTAAGGCCCAAACGGTCCCTGAATATCATCTGGCCACCATAATCATCATTATCATATTCGCCATGTTCAGTATGTTTGCGTGTGAATGGTGTGTTTCGTCTTAATGCTGTGATGTCTCAGAGGAGACCCTGACATTGAACTGATCACTCATTCATTGTCGTTGAGTGATAAAAAAGTATTATGTGATCCATGGTTAAAATCCCTCTCCCGACAGGTTGTGCCACTACAAGACCCGAGTGGCGTGCAGCATGTAAATTTACGTATAAGGTGAGAGGTTAAACTATGTTAATAGAAAAATATATATTGATAAGTTAATGTAGGCTAATTTATTATTTTTTGTATATATTGGTAACCAGTCTATCTCTTCCAGTAAATAATGTAAAAATGAAATTGTACCAGGAACATGTTTTACTGTTTGGTTATCAGTCTATCTCTTCCAGTCAATAATGTAAAAATGAAGTTGAACCAGGAACATGTTTTACTGTTTGGTAACCAGTCTATCTCTTCCAGTCAATAATGTAAAAATGAAGTTGAACCAGGAACATGTTTTATTGTTTGGTTACCAGTCTATCTCTTCCAGTCAATAATGTGAAAATGAAGTTGAACAAGGAACATGTTTTATTGTTTGGTAACCAGTCTATCTCTTCCAGTCAATAATGTGAAAATGAAGTTGAACCAGGAACATGTTTTACTGTTTGGTAACCAGTCTATCTCTTCCAGTCAATAATGTAAAAATGAAGTTGAACCAGGAACATGTTTTATTGTTTGGTTACCAGTCTATCTCTTCCAGTCAATAATGTGAAAATGAAGTTGAACCAGGAACATGTTTTATTGTTTGGTAACCAGTCTATCTCTTCCAGTCATAAATGTAAAAATGAAGTTGAACCAGGAACATGTTTTATTGTTTGGTTACCAGTCTATCTCTTCCAGTCAATAATGTAAAAATGAAGTTGAACCAGGAACATGTTTTACTGTTTGGTTATCAGTCTATCTCTTCCAGTCAATAATGTAAAAATGAAGTTGTACCAGGAACATGTTTTACTGTTTGGTTATCAGTCTATCTCTTCCAGTCAATAATGTAAAAATGAAGTTGAACCAGGAACATGTTTTATTGTTTGGTTACCAGTCTCTATTCCAGTCAATAATGTGAAAAAGAAGTTGAACCAGGAACATGTTTTATTGTTTGGTTACCAGTCTATCTCTTCCAGTAAATAATGTAAAAATAGTGTTGAACCAGGAACATGTTTTACTGTTTGGTTATCAGTCTATCTCTTCCAGTCAATAATGTAAAAATGAAGTTGAACCAGGAACATGTTTTATTGTTTGGTTACCAGTCTATCTCTTCCAGTCAATAATGTAAAAATGAAGTTGTACCAGGAACATGTTTTACTGTTTGGTTATCAGTCTATCTCTTCCAGTCAATAATGTAAAAATGAAGTTGAACCAGGAACATGTTTTATTGTTTGGTTACCAGTCTATCTCTTCCAGTCAATAATGTAAAAATGAAGTTGCACCAGGAACATGTTTTACTGTTTGGTTATCAGTCTATCTCTTCCAGTCAATAATGTAAAAATGAAGTTGAACCAGGAACATGTTTTATTGTTTGGTTACCAGTCTATCTCTTCCAGTCAATAATGTGAAAATGAAGTTGAACCAGGAACATGTTTTATTGTTTGGTAACCAGTCTACCTCTTCCAGTCATAAATGTAAAAATGAAGTTGAACCAGGAACATGTTTTATTGTTTGGTTACCAGTCTATCTCTTCCAGTCAATAATGTAAAAATGAAGTTGAACCAGGAACATGTTTTATTGTTTGGTTACCAGTCTCTCTTCCAGTCAATAATGTGAAAAAGAAGTTGAACCAGGAACATGTTTTATTGTTTGGTTACCAGTCTATCTCTTCCAGTAAATAATGTAAAAATAGTGTTGAACCAGGAACATGTTTTACTGTTTGGTTATCAGTCTATCTCTTCCAGTCAATAATGTAAAAATGAAGTTGAACCAGGAACATGTTTTATTGTTTGGTTACCAGTCTATCTCTTCCAGTCAATAATGTGAAAATGAAGTTGAACCAGGAACATGTTTTATTGTTTGGTAACCAGTCTATCTCTTCCAGTCAATAATGTAAAAATGAAGTTGAACCAGGAACATGTTTTATTGTTTGGTTACCAGTCTATCTCTTCCAGTCAATAATGTAAAAATGAAGTTGAACCAGGAACATGTTTTATTGTTTGGTTACCAGTCTATCTCTTCCAGTCAATAATGTGAAAATGAAGTTGAAACAGGAACATGTTTTATTGTTTGGTAACCAGTCTATCTCTTCCAGTCAATAATGTAAAAATGAAGTTGAACCAGGAACATGTTTTATTGTTTGGTTACCAGTCTATCTCTTCCAGTCCATAATGTAAAAATGAAGTTGAACCAGGAACATGTTTTATTGTTTGGTTACCAGTCTATCTCTTCCAGTCAATAATGTAAAAATGAAGTTGCACCAGGAACATGTTTTATTGTTTGGTAACCAGTCTATCTCTTCCAGTCAATAATGTGAAAATGAAGTTGAACCAGGAACATGTCTTATTGTATGGTTACCAGTCTATCTCTTCCAGTCAATAATGTGAAAATGAAGTTGAACCAGGAACATGTTTTATTGTTTGGTAACCAGTCTATCTCTTCCAGTCAATAATATAAAAATGAAGTTGAACCAGGAACATGTTTTATTGTTTGGTAACCAGTCTATCTCTTCCAGTCAATAATGTGAAAATGAAGTTGAACCAGGAACATGTTTTATTGTTTGGTAACCAGTCTATCTCTTCCAGTCAATAATGTAAAAATGAAGTTGAACCAGGAACATGTTTTATTGTTTGGTTACCAGTCTATCTCTTCCAGTCAATAATGTAAAACTGAAGTTGAACCAGGAATATGTTTTATTATTTGGTAACCAGTCTATTTCTTCCAGTCAATAATGTAAAAATGAAGTTGTACCAGGAACATGTTTTACTGTTTGGTTATCAGTCTATCTCTTCCAGTCAATAATGTAAAAATGAAGTTGAACCAGGAACATGTTTTATTGTTTGGTTACCAGTCTATCTCTTCCAGTCAATAATGTAATAATGAAGTTGAACCAGGAACATGTTTTACTGTTTGGTTACCAGTCTATCTCTTCCAGTCAATAATGTAAAACTGAAGTTGAACCAGGAACATGTTTTATTGTTTGGTAACCAGTCTATCTCTTCCAGTCAATAATGTGATAATGAAGTTGAACAAGGAACATGTTTTATTGTTTGGTAACCAGTCTATCTCTTCCAGTCAATAATGTGAAAATTAAGTTGAACCAGGAACATGTTTTATTGTTTGGTAACCAGTCTATCTCTTCCAGTCAATAATGTGAAAATGAAGTTGAACCAGGAACATGTTTTATTGTTTGGTAACCAGTCTATCTCTTCCAGTCAATAATGTAAAAATGAAGTTGAACCAGGAACATGTTTTATTGTTTGGTTACCAGTCTATCTCTTCCAGTCAATAATGTAAAACTGAAGTTGAACCAGGAATATGTTTTATATGTTTGGTAACCAGTCTATTTCTTCCAGTCAATAATGTAAAAATGAAGTTGTACCAGGAACATGTTTTACTGTTTGGTTATCAGTCTATCTCTTCCAGTCAATAATGTAAAAATGAAGTTGAACCAGGAACATGTTTTATTGTTTGGTTACCAGTCTATCTCTTCCAGTCAATAATGTAATAATGAAGTTGAACCAGGAACATGTTTTATTGTTTGGTAACCAGTCTATCTCTTCCAGTCAATAATGTAAAAATGAAGTTGAACCAGGAACATGTTTTATTGTTTCTTCTTGTTCTTTTACCTAGGCTCATGACCTGTCATACAGAAAACGATTCATTATACGACACAGCGGAACGTTTACCGCCAGTTATAGCAGCACTATTGCTGCATCGCATGGACGTGGATACTAACCATGTATAATCAGGAACAAGTAGCTTACTTAGGGTAATAGCTGCTGCATTTCTCGACACCACAGACTGACGTGACGCGGGATGACACGGCAGTAGTTCGCAAATCATCCACAAACGCAGCAGGTCAATGTTTCGCTGTGCCGGGTAGTACTAATTCCGAGTTAAATTCCAGTTGTACTCTAAACAAACTTGCATAAGATATCACTCCGTTTATTCGGGGAACCGTGGTACTTCTTTTAACCGCTGTGTGATTGAATTGTGTAATTGTGTGCGATTTTAAAATTCTTAGCTGATAAATGAATTTTAAAAAGTATTGAATTATGTACGATAGAAATACAGTCCTTAGGCAACATTGTCGTGCCTATATATTTATCATATAAATCCCTTTCATGTGTATTAAATATATTAAACATGGGCATACATGCCAATGAGGATTGAACCCATAACTATTAAAATACACAGGATGTTTGTTACAAATACAGAATGTTAGTTATCCACTAAAAGGGAAATGACTTGTCCATGAATTACTTCATAATATTATGTGGTAAGTTGCGTACGTGACTAAAATCATGTACCGGATATTATTATTTTGAGTTTATAGGGAAAGAACAAATTAGCACAGCCAATCAGAATGTAACAACGTGTATATGACTAGCCAATCACATTAGGGCAACCACACCCCATGTAAAATGTATATGGGACATTCCATACGAAATCGGCAAAAAATGTGAAAATTGAACTCACATCTTTAAAAGTTTACAATGTTTTTACAGTGAAACTTTATGATATACTGAATATCTGAACCGAATTTCAAGTCTTCGCTTGGTGTAATTAAAGAGTAATAGAGCTGTCAATTTATCGTATTGTTTTAAATAGTCTCTTTTATAAAATACATTTCTCGAAGTATAACTATTCCCTCAACTTGAAAAGATAGTCACATTATAGATGATTTTATGCTCTATCACTTGAAAATTAGTATGTTAATATTTACGTTTTTCTGAAGGGCGTAAATGCAATTAATATGCAATTGACCTTTCTCACCAAAAATTTTATAAAATCAAAAAGTGCCACATTATTACCTGAACACCAGTTAATTTTTTGTAATTAGTATTAAAGTGGAGTTTTGAAAGGAAACTACCAAAAATAATTATTTTTCCCTAAAATCTCCTATGTGTAGACTGCCCGCAATACCTTTCGCGTGAGTGAAGATCGCTCGCTCGTACAAACAATGACGGAGCTACTTGGTAATAGTCCTTTGCGCACTTACAAATATTTTTATTGTTATTATCATCATTACATTATTTTTATTATCATTATTACAATTATTACATTATCATCATCATCGTGGACTAGTGGTTACTCTGCACGCCTCCGATTCCGAGGTTCGCGGGTTCAAACTCGATAGGAATCAATGGAATTTTAAAGGCGTAACAATTCTGAATGTAGCTTTCTCCAGAAGGAAGGAAATCCGTGAGTCCCGTGTCGTAAATTTATGGTACACATAGGAGAACCTCGCGCTTCAAATAAATTGCTACATAATAAACATCATTAAATATAACAATCTTTATTGATATATTCAGTAGGCGGTTAATTTTGTGCTGATTTTGGCTAATGTATAGTTTAATTTAAATTACTAAGCACCTTCGAATTCAAGCTGGTAGGCCTATTAAAAAATATTTTCTAGAGAGTAGTTTTGTAATGTGTTGTAATATTTTGTACTTGTACCCTACACCAATGTCTGATGTTGAATATTGCAAGTAATGTTAAGCTATCGATAATAATTTATAACAATTTTCATGCTGTTACAAGTAATATTTAAGAGGTATAAATATATTTTATTGGCTTGGTATCACTTACTGATCTTGCATCCCCTACTCATGACATATCTAAGATGATATTAAAATGCACGATAATATTAGCTTATATTATAAGCTAAATTATTGTTATAGTGTTTAATTTAATGTCTAAACTTCCCATTATTCTCCTTTTATAACACAAAATGTATACCTCTACGATTATTCTCTCATTCCAGAAACATTTAAGAAATTGTAAAATTATATATTAACACATAATATTGTTAATAACTATTGTATACTAATATAAGCATAATTAAAATTATATTTAACTTCTAACTCACCATTTAGTCTTTGTAGATCTGCAAACTTGTTAGTTAAAAACAATAAGATATTATTTTAAATTTGACTGTGACACTTAAAATGACGAGATGCACTAAACACACGCACTGATGTAAATCAACTGTCTAGTATGTAATCTGAACTTGAGAATTGTTGATGGAAAAGCAGATGTTTAAGGAAGACTTGCTGACCCTGCATTATTATCGTTTGGTAGGAAGTGGTACGAGTATTAAAACATTCGGTTTTATTTGGAAGTGATATCTTATAACAATACTATTTCGTCAAAGTTTTCAGGGTACAATACAGTACACTGAATAAAAAAGTTATTTTTAAGACTGAAATTAGTAATTATAACATAATAAAAATTTATACCAGTTTATTCAATTAATGATGTAAGAGTTTTTATTATATAATATTACATTTAAACTGTAATGAAAAATTTGTAACAAAATAAATAATTTGTTTTAAAAAAGGACAGAAGATTACGAGTATTTGAGAATAAAGTTCTTAGGAAAATTTTTGGATCAAAAAGAGATGAACAGACAGGTGAATGGAGAAAACTACATAATAGTGAGCTACATGATATGTATAGGAAGCCAGATATAATAAGAACAGTTAAGTCTCGTAGGCTGCGATGGGCAGGAAATGTGGCACGTATGGGGGATGAAAGAGGTGCTTGGAAACTTCTGGTAGGAAAACCGGAGGGAAAACGCCCAGTTGGAAGACTAAGAATGAGGTGGGAGAATAACATTATACATGATTTGAGGGAAGTAGATTATACAGGGGATAATTGGAAAACGTTAGCTCGGGATGGGATGTATGGAGAGCTTATGTCCGCGCTGCCATGAACCTACAGGTTCCACAGAGCCAGTGAGTGAGTTAGTTAGTTATAAATAATTTGTTTAATAATTCACAGTAAACGTAAGTAACAGAGCTCTTTACTTCTCGCTTCAGCAATAAAATTTGATAAATAAACATCTACTGCGTAAGAATTAAAATATCGCCACTTTTATAAATTTACGGTACTGTTCCATTAAGCAGAACATATAATAATCTATTCGATTTAATGGCAGTTGAAAAAGTCACTGATGAAGCGGGGTCAGCTCTTTCAATTAACTACGCACGCGACCTTGGTCGTGAAATGAATCAGCTGCGCCGTGCATCCGCGAGTTTTTTTTACGAAAATAGAATAAAAACATTTATATTGTCTGAACTATTCAACTCTCCAAAAAGGTAATTGCTGGAAATTAATCCTTATTGTGTGAGTAGTATCCTGTATTTTTTCCGTTTTCATTTTTTGATATGTACTGCAGTAAACCGCCATAAAATAGAAAATTGACACCGAAAATAAAAATATCCTAATTATAAAAATAACACCCTTAAACTACATGATATCACCTATATAAATACGTTTGAAACAAATTTTTGCTGTTTACTGTTTCAGAAATATTAGTTAGTAGACATTTTAGTTTATCATATTTACGATAATTTTAGATCATCATAACTACGAACCTATAAATGATAAAAATTAAATTTCGATATTAATACGTTTATAAATGTATTCACTATATTTAGGGATACATAAAATTAAAAAAATAAATTGCAAGATTTTTTGCTGCCCGGTTTGATATGGATTATCCCATATAAGATGTTGCTGGGGGTAAAACTGTAGCCTATCTTCAAAGTTAAAAGATCAACTAGCACCGTACTTCTACTTCCTGGATACTCGGACCGCTTCAAGACTATCAAGATGTTGGTCTCCATATTCTTGCTGATGATCTGTACTAACTCTAAGTGAACGGCTAGCTTATTTAAATATTTCTTTTTTTTATTGACACAGTTAGAAATACATGGGTTCAGGCCTCAAACTCATTTTATTTAACTTATGAAATATGAGAGTTTTACAAGTATATGCTTATTTTTATTGTTATAAGGAAATTATTAAATTTGTAATCACTTTTATTATTATCCATACTCATGTTAATCTAATAAACATATGTTTATTCCAATAATACATTATTTTGAATATGGTACTTATTAGGGCTGGTCAGGGGTCAAGAGTGACAAAGTAATTCCAAATATTTCCCTTATTATCCCTCTACCTACCCTGGTAAGCAGGATAACATTTTAGGGGAAATAAGACTGAATACAAGGTGATATGGTTACAATAATTAGGAAATTCCTCCACTTATGACAAGAATTTATATAAGGACCTACCTACTCAGACGTTTACGCTTTTTTTCCATGATGTCGATAGATAACCTTTATTTACCAGTGTAATTTCATTACGAGCAGAATTTATGCTCCATGCTGACTCACCTTAAATTCTGATTATTATTTCACTGTATCCTCAATGGTTAATGTGGGATACTAACAACCGCTGTGGTCTCGAGGTAGCGTACTGCCTTGTCACGCAGCGGGCCCGGATTCGATCCCCGTCGGGACAGTTTTTCGGGGTGAGGTTTTATCGGGGTTTTTCCTCACCTGTAAGACAAATATCAGGAAAACTTTAAGGCCCAAACGGTCCCCGAAATCATATGGTCATCGCAATCATCATCATTCATATTCATCTTAGATTAAGCTTAGGATTAGGGACTCTGGCACACCACTACCATCATCATCACCCATCATATCATCGGGGCAACGTAACCCCGCCATCCAGGTGCCCCAACCTCAGAAGTGGGTTACAAGTACGCCATGTCGAAAGACAACCTGGATCATTTGCAAAATAAATATATATATTATGACTATAAAAACTGAAAATCCGTGGATGTCAATTGCAAAAATGAAATCTCTAACCGCGACCATGATTTTATAACAATTGCTATGTATTTTCAGTTTTTCATTGTTGTGGTTGTTATGGAAACGACAAAATTTATAAAACCGTGTACGTAGTTTAGAATAGTTTTGTAAATAACTGAGTACATCAGCGGTAATACCTTACACATTCAATTATATTAATATACGGCAAAGCTACCGCTACTGTTCTAGGAGAAAATAGTTTGTCTTAGAATGTTATTTAACGACTCTATTTAACAACTTAGATTATTATTGTTTGCAATTAAAATTTGACCGTAAAAGAGCCGACATTTGTTTCTGAAAATCTCTTATTTTAGACTTGAGGTTCATTTACGTGCCATAAATCTACCCTGTAAATCTCGTCATGGCCTAGTCGGTTGAGTTCCTACCTTACACTTGGCGAATCGGGTTCGATTCTCGTTAGGCTGGGAGATATTAAATATCCACCATGAGTCTAGGTGTATGATCTATGCCTATTTAAAAAAAAGTCCCTTGCGCAAGAACGCATAAAATTAACAGGATTCCTTAGCAAGTCGATTTGGCTGGTTTTTTGGAATATTTATTTATTTTGTTGATTAAATCGTATGTATCTAGTTACTTTGCAATAAAACAAAAATTGGCGGCCGCTAGAGCGGATTACGATGATTTTGGAGAACATCTTTCCCGTTTTATCCGAATATCATACCGAATTTCGTTGAGAAAAATAAAAAATTGCACCCGCTACAAGGATTTTTTAATTTTCTCTTCAGGTGTAGCTCACTCCCAACTGTACATCTTAACTCAAGAGCTTTTTCTTTAATTATTATTTGCTATACGCCGAATTTGGTTCCGATAAATGCGGCCAGTAGAGTGTTTACTAACAAATATATGTATGAAAATTAAAATATAAAATTATGGAATATTCACCTGAAAGGTCCGTCTCCTCAACTTAATTAATTATTTAACTGTAGCGCTTTCGGAACTTGTCCCATCATCGGCAGGATTCAGTTTTGAATCCTGCCGATGATGGGACAAGCCCCGAAAGCGCTACAGTTAAATAATTAATTAAGTTGAGGAGACTGACCTTTTAGGTAAATATTCCATAATTTTATATTTTAATTTTGAATAATACCTCAACGGAACACGTCATAAATATTATAAAAGTTGAATATATGTATATGTACATTGTTTGTCGTTATCATTTACGCTTGTCTACCAAGTAGGATCGTTATCATTTACGCTTGTCTACCAAGTAGGATCGTTATCATTTACGCTTGTCTACCAAGTAGGATCGTTATCATTTACGCTTGTCTACCAAGTAGGATCGTTATCATTTACGCTTGTCTACCAAGTAGGATCGTTATCATTTACGCTTGTCTACCAAGTAGGATCGTTATCATTTACGCTTGTCTACCAAGTAGGATCGTTATCATTTACGCTTGTCTACCAAGTAGGATCGTTATCATTTACGCTTGTCTACCAAGTAGGATCGTTATCATTTACGCTGTCTACCAAGTAGGATCGTTATCATTTACGCTTGTCTACCAAGTAGGATCGTTATCATTTACGCTTGTCTACCAAGTAGGATCGTTATCATTTACGCTTGTCTACCAAGTAGGATCGTTATCATTTACGCTTGTCTACCAAGTAGGATCGTTTCATTTACGCTTGTCTACCAAGTAGGATCGTTATCATTTACGCTTGTCTACCAAGTAGGATCGTTATCATTTACGCTTGTCTACCAAGTAGGATCGTTATCATTTACGCTTGTCTACCAAGTAGGATCGTTATCATTTACGCTTGTCTACCAAGTAGGATCGTTATCATTTACGCTTGTCTACCAAGTAGGATCGTTATCATTTACGCTTGTCTACCAAGTAGGATCGTTATCATTTACGCTTGTCTACCAAGTAGGATCGTTATCATTTACGCTTGTCTACCAAGTAGGATCGTTATCATTTACGCTTGTCTACCAAGTAGGATCGTTATCATTTACGCTTGTCTACCAAGTAGGATCGTTATCATTTACGCTTGTCTACCAAGTAGGATCGTTATCATTTACGCTTGTCTACCAAGTAGGATCGTTATCATTTACGCCTGTCTACCAAGTAGGATCAATGAAAATTCGTTTTTTTTCCCTAAGATCTTGTCATGAAAACAATTCCAATAACTAAATTCATTCGAAATTAGCTAAAAACTTAAAAAAAGAAAAAAGTTATATTTTAAATGAATTAGTGAAATGGTAGAATAAAATAAATGCACTTATCTAACCTTATTTCATCATCATCATCATAGTACATTCACGAATTTAGGCCATTTGTTGACCTGTTTCGGCCTCAAGAGAAACACCATCCAGAAGTCTTTTAACCTTATTTTAGTTTTTAAATTGGTTGAACCATTTATTGTAATTACGAATGCCTTTGAGGCCTGCTGAGTAGAAACATTGCAACTGTTTTTAAAAACAACTCGACTGTGAACTTGAAATGAAAATAAAATATGTAATATAATATGTAATCTACTTTATATGTTATCTACTTTAAAATAGTTATTTTTAACAAAGGTTGAAAGAGACATTTAATAAACGACTTAAAATATTTATGCTCGAAGCGTAACAGACGTCGGATATTCGAAACTAACTCTTGTGTGTGCATAGTTTTACTTTATATAGTGAGGGATATTATTATTTAATACATACATATATGCGATAAATTTAAAGTTCAAAATATAGTTGAAGAAATTCAGAACTATCAAAGAAATTGGTTACATGTCCAAAGAATGGACCCATCTCGCTTTCCTAAGTTAGCATTGCAAGTATGTACCTAAGGGACTTGGAGATAGAGGAAGACCAAAATTAAGAATAGACTGACCAACCACATCTTGAGATCTCACAGGAAGAGGCTCAAACGATCTAAACATAAATAAGTTGATGCTGATGATGACGTAAGTATTCAACAACAAAGGCGTCTCCTTTATATTGAGTTCAGAATAAACTGGCCAGTACTCAGTGTGTTATGTAAAATACAATAGAATTGAAAGTAATGTATCCAAAATATGTGCTAACATTAACAGTTGCAGTTATGAAAGTACAAGCATACATAGAAAAAAGTATTATGATGATGGGTCACTCCGGGGACATGGGTACTTCTCTAGTGGGAAGATTCTTAACCAGACGAATGTAGGTCTGCTTATTTCTCTACAGATGTCAACGAGGGACATGTGGTTAGTACATCGCCTTAGACGCGACATCTAATAAGAAACTAAGGTATTATTCGGATGGATGAAGGTCGGTTATATGTATTTGTATTCAGACTTAAGGTTCTTTATCGAGCCCGAAAATCTTCAAAATTATTTATACCTGTGAATAAATTAAGGCTGATTAAATTACTACTAACACTTGGCAAAATAAAATTCAAATTGTATCATAACTGTTAAAAGTAGTGTAGAACCAGCTGTTTCCAAAGATGAAGAAGATAAAACATTAAGTATTATTTATCTAATATATTTGACTTCCAATCAAATCCAATGTATTCTTGCTAATGAAGATGCTAAGTTAAACAAATGTCCAGATTATTAACAAGATTTTAAATAGAGTGCAAATAGAATAATAAGTTTAATAAATGGAAGAGGAAGGTGAGATTGTAATTATCTCAAAGCCATTCTCAAAAATGAAGATTAGAATTGCAACAAAATCGTGAAACTTGGATTTTAACTAAAACGAACCGCCCTAAAATGAAATATCTGTGAGCAGTAGCAAGTAATTAATTAAAAGACAAAAGGAAATGATATAAGACAAGAATTAAACACATTTAATTTGAATTAAAATGAAATATTGGATATATAATAAAATGGACGTATCAAGAGATAACATAACAGAACAGGCACTGGTATTATTTTTAAAAATCAACAACGACCACTAACAAAATGGATGGTTTAGTATTAGTGTTTTTGTATTTTTGGTGCAAGAGTAAGAAAAAATGTCATACCTTATCCTTGATGTAGAAGAAGAAAGTTAAGAAATGGAAAGTCAACAGAGATTGACATGTTGCATTAGAACTTTTTTCATATATTATAACAGGATATTTAAGTTCTGAAAGTTTACCAATATTGAGTGAAGTGAAGGACTTTTAGTGTGTTATCAGTGCTAAGTTGTTGATTATATTAAATCCATCACCTGTTCCTATTTTATTACTTGCAAAGCTTGATTTATTACCATTGTATTTAAAATCTCTAAAATTATTTAGAGACTCTCTAAAATTATTTTAAATAAAAATGAAAGTAAATCAAATTTTGCAAAACAAATAAATACAGATCATTAAATCAACACAACGTACTATCCATAATACGATAAACATCCTTGAAGAATCAATATTTTAAAAATGAAAACCTGCTGAACGAGAATACACCCAAAATCTGAACCCTATATTTAGAACATTAACCTAAATCATTTAGTACCTTTTTAACTGGTGATTATGGAACATGTTGCGAAAGGTCTTCAAAGTTTTTAAACTGAAATTTCACTTTGTTGAGAACGACTGAAATCTCAGGTACGTATTTTATTATTTTAACCTTTATATAAGGACATCAATGATAGTTGGACCCTTAGTTAATGGAATTTCGGCCAGTATGGGACCGGTGCCCACCCACCATCGTGAGGCATTTGGGTAGCTTAAATAAGTAGCGACTCCAAGTTGAGAAAACCAGCTATAACGGCTGGGGGACCCGACATGCTGACCTCTACCTCTGTGATTAACACATAGGGATGTCAGGCCAGAATCCGGATGGTAGGCCAAGGGCCTTCTAGGCTTGTCGCGCTTGGAGAAATAACTGCAGAGGCATTACTTTACTCTCGACTTCTAGCAAAGTGTTAGAGAGAATAATTCTAAATAGAATTAATAACAAAGTGCAGAAAGAATAAGCTGATTTCAGGAGCAACTGATCATATGAACACATTCCGCGTTATCGTTGAACAGTCTCTATTCATAGAAGTAGCATGTGTAGAGTATTATAGAAATATTTTATAACTTGGGAATCGAATTATTACACAAGTCTGCATTTTAAAAATTTTTCTCAGATGATTTATTTAAAATAGGTATTTTTAAATCAATTTTTTATACTGATACCAGAAATGATGTCCATTTTTGTCTATCACGTCAGGTTTTTGCACAAAATATGAATTTATATTTTCACATTTTAGCTACTACAAGCACAAATATCCAAACTACATTTCACGCAGGATAAACTTTTGTTAAAAATACATGTTAAAAATACTGTAAAGAACTGTCCTAATAATTTCTTAACTGCCTTGTAACACAACAGAAAGTAAATGGTGTTCCATTAGTTTTGAAACCTTCCCATCTTTGACTTCCTTGAAGTTCCTCCATTTTTAGTCTCCCTCATCAACATCCAACAGTAGATTCATTCTATGTACGTCCTCTCCGTCTCTTTAATATCCTGGCGAAAACGTTCACCTTGCTCTTCACTATAATGTCTCAGATTTTCGGGGAAGTAGTCAATTAGAAACATAGAAAGTGAACTTTCACACTCAAACAATTGAACTTTTTGAAAATTTCCAACATATTTTCCACAATTACCTTATAATTAGGATATTTGTTATTGCCTAGAATGTTTTAGTAACAGATCAGAAAGCGGTCCAGGCTTCTTCTCCTCTTTCATTCATTGTTTTATTCAAAATATTCATCCTTCAGCAGTTTATTTATTTGCGAACCAACAATAATTCCAGCTATCAATTATTCTTGAGTGATGGACGGAAATTTCTTACAAAGGTACTTGAAGCAAGGCCCATCCTTTGGTAGAGCCCTTACAAACTGCTTCATCAAGCCCAATTTGATATGTTGTGGTGAGAGCAGGACTTTTTGAGGGTCTACAAGTGGTTCATGTAGGACGTTTTTAGTTTCAGGCACACATTCCTTTGGCAAATTCAGATCACGGACTACATCATTAAGGTCACCTTGAGAGAACCGTTGTGGAGTAAAGCCGTCTTCAGGCTGATATATATCATCAGTATCGTCGTCAGTGATTGCATTAAATTCACTTTCAACATTATATTCTGTCAGGTTCTCTAAAACAGCTGGAGGAAGAGGAACATGCAGCTCTTCTCCAGGTAGAACTAGCCTAATGGCTGAAGGGATGATCGGATAGACAATTTAGTTCTTAGTTTTTTTTTAAATTACACTCCTGAGCATAAAGCAAACAGGAGTAACAGCCATTCCTTCCACACCGTAGGAATCGCAAACGGCATGCACGTTTTGTTCCCTTTTTTCCATAATCTTAACCTCTCAACGCAATAGCGGCAAACTTTCTTTGGCACCGACGCCTTTTCCTGGTCACCAAGTTTCACTTTAAAATAAGCAGAGTAAGCTTGTTTCTCAAAGTCCGATATTAGTTATTTGCTTAAGCATTGTATAATTTCCACAAATATAGCAGAAAACGTTAGAATTGTTCACACACTTGCCTGTAGACATTTCCATACTTGCAGTCACGATAGAGAGATAAAATGAGAACAGAATTCATAATGCAAGTTTCTGATATGAACAACACTTCAAAGGTCACACAATTACAATTAGAGGCTTGATTTGACAAATTTCCCTCCAACAATACTCATTACCGTCTGCTCTCTACAACAAATATAAGAAAACAGATTACGTCCATTGTGAAAAAACTGTACGTGATAGAAAAAAACTAAAAACAGTTCTGGAATCAGCATAAAAAAGTGAATTAATACAATATATTAATTAATTTTCAATCATCTGATATCACGTAGATTAGTGTGATCAAAGAAACTTGCAATAATTATACATGTGGAGTTATATTTAACAGTAAGGTTGTAACCTTTTTAAATAATTATGGAGTACACCAACTGTTTTCTTCCTTGAGGTGGATGATGTAATGAAGAAAGTCGCAGAGAAGAAGAGGAGAGTAATTTAAGAGATTGGAGGACCTGGATTATGTAGAAGATATTTGTCACTTGGGGCAGAAGCACGTTCATATGAAAGGAGAAGGTAAAAGGCCTCGAGTACAAAGCTAAAAGTATTTGTTTGGAAGTGAACTTTGCGAAAAACAAGTTTGTAAAGGTACTAACGCAAAAGATTTGAAGAGAATAAAAAGCAAATGATGAAAATATAGAATAAGTAACAGAATATATTTATCTTGACAGTATTGTATCTCTGAATGGAGGAGCAACTAATGATGTAAAATAATGTATAAGGAAAAAACAGTTTTTACCCAATTTATACAATCTAGAGGAATCCAGAGAAATTACAACAATGGCCAAACTTTCAGTTTTAATGTTAAGTTTTATTATAGGGGCGTGAAACTTGGAATGTGACTGCTGAGATAACAGCTCTTCTTAAACAGGTGTCTGAGTAAGATTCTTCGCATTTTTGCGTAAATACAAGTATTATTTCCAATGAAATTCTATGGAAACGAAGGATATGTTGACAAACAAATAAAAAGATGGAAATGGATTGACCAAACTATTTTAGGAAAATCAGAATGTCATTGAGAGACAAGACTTGTTTTGTAATCCTCAAGATCAGAAGAAAAGAAGAACACGAATCTCACGAAGAAGCTTGAAACAAGAAGTTAGAAAGGAAAGAAAGAGGTAGAGAGAATTGAATATTTTCAGCGCGGGATAGGTTGCGCTGAAGTTGCTTCGTTGAGGTCCTTTGCGCTGGATAAAATGAAGAGAAGATTTACTACTACCATCACCACCACCGCCCTACTATGCTTGCTTGTTTACTTGTAAATTTGCTATGTTAATTTATATGTTGGTAAAAGTGGCGTCCATTTTGCGTGTGTAACAATAAGTGGTACTGAAATATTCAATTTGTCGGTCATTTTATAATATTCTAAAGATCTGAAATGATACATAGTATAAAACAAAAATGTAAAAATTTATTTAAAAACACTATATCTTTATGTAACCAATGTTTTAAAACCGCATTTAACATGTTTGTTTCTCCGAAGCATTTAACAGTGTGTATCTCACCCAACGCAACTGTAACAGTAAAATATAATGTAATCTAAAGAAATGCATTAAAACTAGTCAGAACAGCAATGTTCAAAATGAATAAATATCCAATTAAATTTTATGTAAAATCAATATATAACAGGATATCTTTCTAATCAAACTCTTTATTTTATTTAAACTAATATATAAAAATGAATGCTTGTTTGTTCGTACTTTATGCGCGGCCATACCGTTGATCCGATTGTGATGGGGCTTTTTGTAAAATGTTCAGGAGATTCCCGGGATGAACATAGACTATAAGGGAGTTGTGATACTCAACTCCTACACCCTTAAAAATCGCCCTTTGTAGTGGAAAACGTGAAAAAAGTAGCTCTTTGGACGCTTAAATGTTTATGTTGCCTAAACCATAACAAAAACACAAAATTAATGTACACAGAATTGAATATCTCAAAAAGCTCTGCAAAAATATCCGCGACAGCATATGTTTATCTCTTACGGATAACTCACAATAACCATTTATGTATTTTATTGATGCTAAGAAGGTCGAGACAAGTAGGTAGATTCCGGTGCAATTATAGTAGCACATGGCGGGTATTCTTTTACGGATAACTCACAATAAAGAATTTTGTCTTTTAGCTCATTTATGCCAAGAAGATCGAGATAAGTATATTCCCGGGCAACGCCGGGTAATCAGCACGGCGTATCTAAAAAATATAAATGTATAATTATTTTTCCTTCTACTTATTCAACTAAACATAAAAGCACATTAATTTCCATTTATTTAGGCGTAGCAGCGCACGCCGGCTATTAGCTAGTTATTAAATAAATACCACAGTATTTTGTGAGACAACACCGACCCAAATGGTGAGGAATGTATGTAGCCATAATAAGATGATGAAGTAAACTATAACGGCTGGGAGATCCGACATAGTGGAAGGATGATCATCCTCTTTTGTGATTGACGCGTGTAGACATATTATGGAAGCCATAATAAGATGATGAAGTAAACTATAACGGCTGGGAGATCCGACATAGTGGAAGGATGATCATCCTCTTTTGTGATTGACGCGTGTAGACATATTATGGAAGCCATAATAAGATGATGAAGTAAACTATAACGGCTGGGAGATCCGACATAGTGGAAGGATGATCATCCTCTTTTGTGATTGACGCGTGTAGACATATTATGGAAGCCATAATAAGATGATGAAGTAAACTATAACGGCTGGGAGATCCGACATAGTGGAAGGATGATCATCCTCTTTTGTGATTGACGCGTGTAGACATATTATGGAAGCCATAATAAGATGATGAAGTAAACTATAACGGCTGGGAGATCCGACATAGTGGAAGGATGATCATCCTCTTTTGTGATTGACGCGTGTAGACATATTATGGAAGCCATAATAAGATGATGAAGTAAACTATAACGGCTGGGAGATCCGACATAGTGGAAGGATGATCATCCTCTTTTGTGATTGACGCGTGTAGACATATTATGGAAGCCATAATAAGATGATGAAGTAAACTATAACGGCTGGGAGATCCGACATAGTGGAAGGATGATCATCCTCTTTTGTGATTGACGCGTGTAGACATATTATGGAAGCCATAATAAGATGATGACGTAAACTATAACGGCTGGGAGATCCGACATAGTGGAAGGATGATCATCCTCTTTTGTGATTGACGCGTGTAGACATATTATGGAAGCCATAATAAGATGATGAAGTAAACTATAACGGCTGGAGATCCGACATAGTGGAAGGATGATCATCCTCTTTTGTGATTGACGCGTGTAGACATATTATGGAAGCCATAATAAGATGATGAAGTAAACTATAACGGCTGGGAGATCCGACATAGTGGAAGGATGATCATCCTCTTTTGTGATTGACGCGTGTAGACATATTATGGAAGCCATAATAAGATGATGAAGTAAACTATAACGGCTGGGAGATCCGACATAGTGGAAGGATGATCATCCTCTTTTGTGATTGACGCGTGTAGACATATTATGGAAGCCATAATAAGATGATGACGTAAACTATAACGGCTGGGAGATCCGACATAGTGGAAGGATGATCATCCTCTTTTGTGATTGACGCGTGTAGACATATTATGGAAGCCATAATAAGATGATGAAGTAAACTATAACGGCTGGGAGATCCGACATAGTGGAAGGATGATCATCCTCTTTTGTGATTGACGCGTGTAGACATATTATGGAAGCCATAATAAGATGATGAAGTAAACTATAACGGCTGGGAGATCCGACATAGTGGAAGGATGATCATCCTCTTTTGTGATTGACGCGTGTAGACATATTATGGAAGCCATAATAAGATGATGAAGTAAACTATAACGGCTGGGAGATCCGACATAGTGGAAGGATGATCATCCTCTTTTGTGATTGACGCGTGTAGACATATTATGGAAGCCATAATAAGATGATGAAGTAAACTATAACGGCTGGGAGATCCGACATAGTGGAAGGATGATCATCCTCTTTTGTGATTGACGCGTGTAGACATATTATGGAAGCCATAATAAGATGATGAAGTAAACTATAACGGCTGGGAGATCCGACATAGTGGAAGGATGATCATCCTCTTTTGTGATTGACGCGTGTAGACATAATTATGGAAGCCATAATAAGATGATGACGTAAACTATAACGGCTGGGAGATCCGACATAGTGGAAGGATGATCATCCTCTTTTGTGATTGACGCGTGTAGACATATTATGGAAGCCATAATAAGATGATGAAGTAAACTATAACGGCTGGGAGATCCGACATAGTGGAAGGATGATCATCCTCTTTTGTGATTGACGCGTGTAGACATATTATGGAAGCCATAATAAGATGATGAAGTAAACTATAACGGCTGGGAGATCCGACATAGTGGAAGGATGATCATCCTCTTTTGTGATTGACGCGTGTAGACATATTATGGAAGCCATAATAAGATGATGAAGTAAACTATAACGGCTGGGAGATCCGACATAGTGGAAGGATGATCATCCTATTTTGTGATTGACGCGTGTAGACATATTATGGAAGCCATAATAAGATGATGAAGTAAACTATAACGGCTGGGAGATCCGACATAGTGGAAGGATGATCATCCTCTTTTGTGATTGACGCGTGTAGACATATTATGGAAGCCATAATAAGATGATGAAGTAAACTATAACGGCTGGGAGATCCGACATAGTGGAAGGATGATCATCCTCTTTTGTGATTGACGCGTGTAGACATATTATGGAAGCCATAATAAGATGATGAAGTAAACTATAACGGCTGGGAGATCCGACATAGTGGAAGGATGATCATCCTCTTTTGTGATTGACGCGTGTAGACATATTATGGAAGCCATAATAAGATGATGAAGTAAACTATAACGGCTGGGAGATCCGACATAGTGGAAGGATGATCATCCTCTTTTGTGATTGACGCGTGTAGACATATTATGGAAGCCATAATAAGATGATGAAGTAAACTATAACGGCTGGGAGATCCGACATAGTGGAAGGATGATCATCCTCTTTTGTGATTGACGCGTGTAGACATATTATGGAAGCCATAATAAGATGATGACGTAAACTATAACGGCTGGGAGATCCGACATAGTGGAAGGATGATCATCCTCTTTTGTGATTGACGCGTGTAGACATATTATGGAAGCCATAATAAGATGATGAAGTAAACTATAACGGCTGGGAGATCCGACATAGTGGAAGGATGATCATCCTCTTTTGTGATTGACGCGTGTAGACATATTATGGAAGCCATAATAAGATGATGAAGTAAACTATAACGGCTGGGAGATCCGACATAGTGGAAGGATGATCATCCTCTTTTGTGATTGACGCGTGTAGACATATTATGGAAGCCATAATAAGATGATGAAGTAAACTATAACGGCTGGGAGATCCGACATAGTGGAAGGATGATCATCCTCTTTTGTGATTGACGCGTGTAGACATATTATGGAAGCCATAATAAGATGATGACGTAAACTATAACGGCTGGGAGATCCGACACGGGACTAGTGGAAGGCTGATCATCCTTCTTTGTGATTGACGCGTGTTAGAACTAGTATGGAAGCCCTAATAAGATGATGAAGTAAACTATAACGGCTGGGAGATCCGACATAGTGGAAGGATGAATCATCCTCTTTTGTGATGGACGCGTGTAGACATATTATGGAAGCCATAATAAGATGATGAAGTAAACTATAACGGCTGGGAAGATCAGAAATAGTGGAAGGATGATCATCCTCTTTTGTGATTGACGCGTTGTAGACATATTATGGAAGCCATAATAAGATTGGATGAAGTAAACTATAACGGCTGGGATGATCCGACATAGTGGAAGGATATGATCATCCTCTTTTGTGATTGATGGGTGGAGCCATATTTTGGAAGCCATAATAAGATGAGAAAGGTAAACTATAACGGCTGGGAGATCCGACATAGTGGAAGGATGATCATCCTCTTTTGTGATTGACGCGTGTAGACATATTATGGAAGCCATAATAAGATGATGAAGTAAACTATAACGGCTGGGAGATCCGACATAGTGGAAGGATGATCATCCTCTTTTGTGATTGACGCGTGTAGACATATTATGGAAGCCATAATAAGATGATGACGTAAACTATAACGGCTGGGAGATCCGACATAGTGGAAGGATGATCATCCTCTTTTGTGATTGACGCGTGTAGACATATTATGGAAGCCATAATAAGATGATGAAGTAAACTATAACGGCTGGGAGATCCGACATAGTGGAAGGATGATCATCCTCTTTTGTGATTGACGCGTGTAGACATATTATGGAAGCCATAATAGATGATGAAGTAAACTATAACGGCTGAGAGATCCGACATAGTGGAAGGATGATCATCCTCTTTTGTGATTGACGCGTGTAGACATATTATGGAAGCCATAATAAGATGATGAAGTAAACTATAACGGCTGGGAGATCCGACATAGTGGAAGGATGATCATCCTCTTTTGTGATTGACGCGTGTAGACATATTATGGAAGCCATAATAAGATGATGAAGTAAACTATAACGGCTGGGAGATCCGACATAGTGGAAGGATGATCATCCTCTTTTGTGATTGACGCGTGTAGACATATTATGGAAGCCATAAAAGATGATGAAGTAAACTATAACGGCTGGGAGATCCGACATAGTGGAAGGATGATCATCCTCTTTTGTGATTGACGCGTGTAGACATATTATGGAAGCCATAATAAGATGATGAAGTAAACTATAACGGCTGGGAGATCCGACATAGTGGAAGGATGATCATCCTCTTTTGTGATTGACGCGTGTAGACATATTATGGAAGCCATAATAAGATGATGAAGTAAACTATAACGGCTGGGAGATCCGACATAGTGGAAGGATGATCATCCTCTTTTGTGATTGACGCGTGTAGACATATTATGGAAGCCATAATAAGATGATGACGTAAACTATAACGGCTGGGAGATCCGACATAGTGGAAGGATGATCATCCTCTTTTGTGATTGACGCGTGTAGACATATTATGGAAGCCATAATAAGATGATGAAGTAAACTATAACGGCTGGGAGATCCGACATAGTGGAAGGATGATCATCCTCTTTTGTGATTGACGCGTGTAGACATATTATGGAAGCCATAATAAGATGATGACGTAAACTATAACGGCTGGGAGATCCGACATAGTGGAAGGATGATCATCCTCTTTTGTGATTGACGCGTGTAGACATATTATGGAAGCCATAATAAGATGATGACGTAAACTATAACGGCTGGGAGATCCGACATAGTGGAAGGATGATCATCCTCTTTTGTGATTGACGCGTGTAGACATATTATGGAAGCCATAATAAGATGATGACGTAAACTATAACGGCTGGGAGATCCGACATAGTGGAAGGATGATCATCCTCTTTGTGATTGACGCGTGTAGACATATTATGGAAGCCATAATAAGATGATGAAGTAAACTATAACGGCTGGGAGATCCGACATAGTGGAAGGATGATCATCCTCTTTTGTGATTGACGCGTGTAGACATATTATGGAAGCCATAATAAGATGATGAAGTAAACTATAACGGCTGGGAGATCCGACATAGTGGAAGGATGATCATCCTCTTTTGTGATTGACGCGTGTAGACATATTATGGAAGCCATAATAAGATGATGACGTAAACTATAACGGCTGGGAGATCCGACATAGTGGAAGGATGATCATCCTCTTTTGTGATTGACGCGTGTGTAGACATATTATGGAAGCCATAATAAGATGATGAAGTAAACTATAACGGCTGGGAGATCCGACATAGTGGAAGGATGATCATCCTCTTTTGTGATTGACGCGTGTAGACATATTATGGAAGCCATAATAAGATGATGACGTAAACTATAACGGCTGGGAGATCCGACATAGTGGAAGGATGATCATCCTCTTTTGTGATTGACGCGTGTAGACATATTATGGAAGCCATAATAAGATGATGACGTAAACTATAACGGCTGGGAGATCCGACATAGTGGAAGGATGATCATCCTCTTTTGTGATTGACGCGTGTAGACATATTATGGAAGCCATAATAAGATGATGAAGTAAACTATAACGGCTGGGAGATCCGACATAGTGGAAGGATGATCATCCTCTTTTGTGATTGACGCGTGTAGACATATTATGGAAGCCATAATAAGATGATGAAGTAAACTATAACGGCTGGGAGATCCGACATAGTGGAAGGATGATCATCCTCTTTTGTGATTGACGCGTGTAGACATATTATGGAAGCCATAATAAGATGATGAAGTAAACTATAACGGCTGGGAGATCCGACATAGTGGAAGGATGATCATCCTCTTTTGTGATTGACGCGTGTAGACATATTATGGAAGCCATAATAAGATGATGAAGTAAACTATAACGGCTGGGAGATCCGACAATAGTGGAAGGATGATCATCCTCTTTTGTGATTGACGCGTGTAGACATATTATGGAAGCCATAATAAGATGATGACGTAAACTATAACGGCTGGGAGATCCGACATAGTGGAAGGATGATCATCCTCTTTGTGATTGACGCGTGTAGACATATTATGGAAGCCATAATAAGATGATGACGTAAACTATAACGGCTGGGAGATCCGACATAGTGGAAGGATGATCATCCTCTTTTGTGATTGACGCGTGTAGACATATTATGGAAGCCATAATAAGATGATGAAGTAAACTATAACGGCTGGGAGATCCGACATAGTGGAAGGATGATCATCCTCTTTTGTGATTGACGCGTGTAGACATATTATGGAAGCCATAATAAGATGATGAAGTAAACTATAACGGCTGGGAGATCCGACATAGTGGAAGGATGATCATCCTCTTTTGTGATTGACGCGTGTAGACATATTATGGAAGCCATAATAAGATGATGAAGTAAACTATAACGGCTGGGAGATCCGACATAGTGGAAGGATGATCATCCTCTTTTGTGATTGACGCGTGTAGACATATTATGGAAGCCATAATAAGATAATGAAGTAAACTATAACGGCTGGGAGATCCGACATAGTGGAAGGATGATCATCCTCTTTTGGATTGACGCGTGTAGACATATTATGGAAGCCATAATAAGATGATGAAGTAAACTATAACGGCTGGGAGATCCGACATAGTGGAAGGATGATCATCCTCTTTTGTGATTGACGCGTGTAGACATATTATGGAAGCCATAATAAGATGATGAAGTAAACTATAACGGCTGGGAGATCCGACATAGTGGAAGGATGATCATCCTCTTTTGTGATTGACGCGTGTAGACATATTATGGAAGCCATAATAAGATGATGAAGTAAACTATAACGGCTGGGAGATCCGACATAGTGGAAGGATGATCATCCTCTTTTGTGATTGACGCGTGTAGACATATTATGGAAGCCATAATAAGATGATGAAGTAAACTATAACGGCTGGGAGATCCGACATAGTGGAAGGATGATCATCCTCTTTTGTGATTGACGCGTGTAGACATATTATGGAAGCCATAATAAGATGATGAAGTAAACTATAACGGCTGGGAGATCCGACATTGTGGAAGGATGATCATCCTCTTTTGTGATTGACGCGTGTAGCATATTATGGAAGCCATAATAAGATGATGACGTAAACTATAACGGCTGGGAGATCCGACATAGTGGAAGGATGATCATCCTCTTTTGTGATTGACGCGTGTAGACATATTATGGAAGCCATAATAAGATGATGAAGTAAACTATAACGGCTGGGAGATCCGACATAGTGGAAGGATGATCATCCTCTTTTGTGATTGACGCGTGTAGACATATTATGGAAGCCATAATAAGATGATGAAGTAAACTATAACGGCTGGGAGATCCGACATAGTGGAAGGATGATCATCCTCTTTTGTGATTGACGCGTGTAGACATATTATGGAAGCCATAATAAGATGATGAAGTAAACTATAACGGCTGGGAGATCCGACATAGTGGAAGGATGATCATCCTCTTTTGTGATTGACGCGTGTAGACATATTATGGAAGCCATAATAAGATGATGAAGTAAACTATAACGGCTGGGAGATCCGACATAGTGGAAGGATGATCATCCTCTTTTGTGATTGACGCGTGTAGACATATTATGGAAGCCATAATAAGATGATGACGTAAACTATAACGGCTGGGAGATCCGACATAGTGGAAGGATGATCATCCTCTTTTGTGATTGACGCGTGTGACATATTATGGAAGCCATAATAAGATGATGACGTAAACTATAACGGCTGGGAGATCCGACATAGTGGAAGGATGATCATCCTCTTTTGTGATTGACGCGTGTAGACATATTATGGAAGCCATAATAAGATGATGAAGTAAACTATAACGGCTGGGAGATCCGACATAGTGGAAGGATGATCATCCTCTTTTGTGATTGACGCGTGTAGACATATTATGGAAGCCATAATAAGATGATGAAGTAAACTATAACGGCTGGGAGATCCGACATAGTGGAAGGATGATCATCCTCTTTTGTGATTGACGCGTCGTGTAGACATATTATGGAAGCCATAATAAGATGATGACGTAAACTATAACGGCTGGGAGATCCGACATAGTGGAAGGATGATCATCCTCTTTTGTGATTGACGCGTGTAGACATATTATGGAAGCCATAATAAGATGATGAAGTAAACTATAACGGCTGGGAGATCCGACATAGTGGAAGGATGATCATCCTCTTTTGTGATTGACGCGTGTAGACATATTATGGAAGCCATAATAAGATGATGAAGTAAACTATAACGGCTGGGAGATCCGACATAGTGGAAGGATGATCATCCTCTTTTGTGATTGACGCGTGTAGACATATTATGGAAGCCATAATAAGATGATGACGTAAACTATAACGGCTGGGAGATCCGACATAGTGGAAGGATGATCATCCTCTTTTGTGATTGACGCGTGTAGACATATTATGGAAGCCATAATAAGATGATGACGTAAACTATAACGGCTGGGAGATCCGACATAGTGGAAGGATGATCATCCTCTTTTGTGATTGACGCGTGTAGACATATTATGGAAGCCATAATAAGATGATGACGTAAACTATAACGGCTGGGAGATCCGACATAGTGGAAGGATGATCATCCTCTTTTGTGATTGACGCGTGTAGACATATTATGGAAGCCATAATAAGATGATGACGTAAACTATAACGGCTGGGAGATCCGACATAGTGGAAGGATGATCATCCTCTTTTGTGATTGACGCGTGTAGACATATTATGGAAGCCATAATAAGATGATGAAGTAAACTATAACGGCTGGGAGATCCGACATAGTGGAAGGATGATCATCCTCTTTTGTGATTGACGCGTGTAGACATATTATGGAAGCCATAATAAGATGATGACGTAAACTATAACGGCTGGGAGATCCGACATAGTGGAAGGATGATCATCCTCTTTTGTGATTGACGCGTGTAGACATATTATGGAAGCCATAATAAGATGATGACGTAAACTATAACGGCTGGGAGATCCGACATAGTGGAAGGATGATCATCCTCTTTTGTGATTGACGCGTGTAGACATATTATGGAAGCCATAATAAGATGATGACGTAAACTATAACGGCTGGGAGATCCGACATAGTGGAAGGATGATCATCCTCTTTTGTGATTGACGCGTGTAGACATATTATGGAAGCCATAATAAGATGATGAAGTAACTATAACGGCTGGGAGATCCGACATAGTGGAAGGATGATCATCCTCTTTTGTGATTGACGCGTGTAGACATATTATGGAAGCCATAATAAGATGATGACGTAAACTATAACGGCTGGGAGATCCGACATAGTGGAAGGATGATCATCCTCTTTTGTGATTGACGCGTGTAGACATATTATGGAAGCCATAATAAGATGATGACGTAAACTATAACGGCTGGGAGATCCGACATAGTGGAAGGATGATCATCCTCTTTTGTGATTGACGCGTGTAGACATATTATGGAAGCCATAATAAGATGATGAAGTAAACTATAACGGCTGGGAGATCCGACATAGTGGAAGGATGATCATCCTCTTTGTGATTGACGCGTGTAGACATATTATGGAAGCCATAATAAGATGATGAAGTAAGTAAACTATAACGGCTGGGAGATCCGACATAGTGGAAGGATGATCATCCTCTTTTGTGATTGACGCGTGTAGACATATTATGGAAGCCATAATAAGATGATGAAGTAAACTATAACGGCTGGGAGATCCGACATAGTGGAAGGATGATCATCCTCTTTTGTGATTGACGCGTGTAGACATATTATGGAAGCCATAATAAGATGATGAAGTAAACTATAACGGCTGGGAGATCCGACATAGTGGAAGGATGATCATCCTCTTTTGTGATTGACGCGTGTAGACATATTATGGAAGCCATAATAAGATGATGAAGTAAACTATAACGGCTGGGAGATCCGACATAGTGGAAGGATGATCATCCTCTTTTGTGATTGACGCGTGTAGACATATTATGGAAGCCATAATAAGATGATGAAGTAAACTATAACGGCTGGGAGATCCGACATAGTGGAAGGATGATCATCCTCTTTTGTGATTGACGCGTGTAGACATATTATGGAAAGGATAATATGAGTAAATAAACCCTAGTACGAGTAATAAAATTCCAACCCTGCAGTCTTGACGACTGAGGAAAACCAGGAAAAATCTCAGTTCAATCGGCACTTGAATTTGAACCACTTTCCATAATGTTTATTGTATGTATAATTTAACTCTGGTGAAGTGGAAGAGAAGACCTTACAATCTTAACTCTATCAGGTAAAATAAATAAGTAAATAATATGAGAATTTATCCTTAAAAGAAATTATTCATGTGGTCTTCCATGATCTGGAATTTAAGTTAAGGTTCTCTTCTGGTAGGGCTTACTTCACTATCATTTATTACCCTATGACGCTATAATTTATTCTTGTTTATAGATGCTTTTAACACCTACAATATATTGCCTCTAGGATCTTTTGAGTGTAGTCAGTAAACTGTGTGTTCATAGTGACACAAAAATGTTTATGTGTGTATGTTCGTTCCTAAATGATGGAAAAGGGTTTTAAGGAGTTGCTGTTGATTACAAATGAAAGTGGATGCACGATTCTTTCTTATAATGAAAGAAAAAGTCTGTAATTTTCATATACTGAATGCAACAATATTGTTTCTTGTCATTCTTGCATCATAGCATAAAATTTGAAAATGGAAACTCCTGTGCAAAAGTATTTTTTGTGCTGCAGTTTGCAAAGTTCAGTTACATAGTTATAGTACAGTGAGTTTTACAACGGTGATTTGGAATTGATCCTCTGACAGAAAAGAGCATTCATCCACATGCAATAGTGCAACATGAAAGTGATTCTGCAAAGGTCAATGTCTTTTTTTTCATTGAAAACACAGTGTCAGGCATTGCATACTTAGATATGCTGCAGAAATATCTATTTTGCTCAGCTAAATGAGTCAAACCCGAAGGAAAAAAGGTATTTAATTAAGGGATGTAGGTAAATGGTAATGGGTTTATCACAAGATGTGGGATTTATTACAAGGATTTCCCGTAATGTGAGAATTTTTTTTAGGCTCGCGGTCTAGTCAGGTTGTTGGTTCGGTGAGCGATGAGGATCACTTATCTCAGGAAATAACGAAGGAACTTTGTATGGGCAGCGATAGGTTTATCAGTAATTGAAGTTCACAATTCACTTGATTTATTTTGTCTACATTCACTATGCAGACAATTTAATATATTGAAAACACTTATTGGTGTGATAGTATTAGTGATTTGAATTTTCGATGAAATAATGAAGAATTATTATCCGTATCGATTAATTACGTTATGATCAAGTATTTAACTTCTTAGATAATTTAACGTAATTTGTTGAGCTATTTGAACTTACTCTAAGTTCGTCCTCCTCGATTAGGAGTTACAATTTTCTATTTGAACTAGTAGCGGTAGTTATTTTCCCGCAGTTAAAATAAAACTTAATTGATGTTCTCCCTTCGCTATCTGGGAGACTTGTGTTGTTTTCTACGCGTCTCAGTTTTATATATTTCAAAACTTCAGTATTCCTTTAATCGTTCAGATCGCCACAGGAGAAGGGGTTACAATTTATTCCCATTGGTTTATACATATGTGAACATATATTACATATATATAAAGGGTGTGAATTTTCTTTATTTCTGTTTGTGACGCAGCTAATAATGGGCGTTTCTATCTCGCGCTACTTACTGACAATGTTGCCAAGTTTGTTTATAGTTAGGCCTATTGGGTTTTCTATTTAGGGCCTAGCGACTTCTTAAAAACCGTTAGTTTCAATTAAGTTTAATGTGTTATTCGTTATCTTTTAACTGATATATGTGTTCGAATTTTAATTTGAAACTTCATAGTGAAACTCCAATTGGAAACATTTTGTCATACTTGTCATTCATAAACATTATTTTGACTTGGCAATCTAATCTGTTTTCAAATAGAATGCATGTATTCTTTGTTATACCATATGTGTTCTAGACTTTCCGTCTATATTGGAATAACCGAAATTTAACAAAAGGAGTTGCCTTAGTAATTTATAAAAAAAGGAAATCAACTTTTATATAATTAATAAAATTGATTCATTAATCTGATCATTTCATTGCAAACCAATTTCTGAGTAATTGAAGTTCAAACTCGATATTTTTATACATATTATATCTTTATCTCAAATTATGGGCCTATATTTAAATGATTTAGATTTAAAGAAATATTTAGTTTATATTTGAAACTAAGACAATATGGAGGGAAATTCGGGTTACAAACTTCAAGACTTCATTTGGCAGCAAAACCATGCTCCTCCTCATGTGCAAGATTGGTTGAACAATGATGTTCCCAACGATGGATATGATGGTCCAGTCCAAATGACATAGTTTTCTTCCAATGCTTCTATAGTCTCCTGATCTCACACCATGTGATTCTGGTATGTGAAGGCAACTCCACTCCCCTCGATCTGCCAGAATTGAGAAGGATTATTGCTGCTGTTGAGTCCATCAGTTCAGATATGCTGACCAATGTATGGGAGGAATTCGATTACCAGTTAAATGTGTGACCAATGATACTCACATTGAACATTTGTAAAGTATGAGAGTTTTCTCTGATCCCATGAAACGTTTGTTCTTAAAGAAGGTGATTCAAAAGGTTCTGGAGCTTATAGAGAGGTCGAAATAAAACAACTTTTGATTAGTAACGTATGATCTGGAAAGTAATCCTGAGTCAGTATAAGCCTGGGAATGTCAGAATGGACAAGAAATATTTTGTGCACACACTTAAGCAAATCTAAATTTATTCACTAATTTGATTTTACAACACTAGTTGTTCAAAACCACATTGAATACAGGCATTGCATCATCGTAGAAAATTCTGGTTCACTCTACCAAGTACCTCATGAACCTCATCAGATGCTACAAGTATTCGAGCAAGAAGTTCTTGGTTGTGAACTGGTGTCTCGAATGCGAGACTTTTGATATGCTTCCAGAAGAAAATCTAGAGGCATCAGATCAAGGGAGTGCGGTACCATGCAATTGGACCTCCTCTTCTGATTCAAAGCATGGATAAGTGTCATTGATTAAGTTACGCACTTGAAGAGTGAAGTGTGCTGGTGCTCCATTTAGTTGTATCCACATCTGACGACACACAATAAGTGATACATTCTCCAACAGTTTTGGAAGAACTTCTTGGATGAAGACCTTGTACCTCACTCCATTCAAGATTGGTGGCAGGTCTGTATCACCAATAATACTGGCCCAAACATTCACTAAAAACCTATGTTGGTGATGGTGTTGGAATGTAGCGTGGGGATTGTATCTCACCCAAACATGGCTGTTACGACAATTAAAGAACCCATCTCTGGTGAACTGCCCTTCATCTGTGAACAACATGTTGCTTAAAAAATAGGGCTCATTCTCACAACGGTCAACAATCTATTTAAAAATTGAAGTTGTGGGAAATCATCCACACTCAAACCCTGAACTTTCTGTGGATCATATAGGTATAGCTGTTGTCATGCAGGACACTTTGGGAAAATCCCATGGTATGAGCAATGGCACGCGTGCTGGTAGATGCATATTCTTCCACGTACTTCCTCTTCCATAATGACTGTTCGAGTTGTATATCGCTGACCTACATGATGCAATGAACATGAGGAACCTGTCTCCCCGAGTCAATGGTGAACGTTTTAAAACGTTTGAGGCTCTGGTTGATGTCTGTTTGGATATTGTGAGCTGTACAGGTGTTGAGCTTCATGTGCATTACCATTCACTTTACCATACATGAAATGCATGTTTCCAAGTTCTGACATGTATTACATTTCACAAATATCACAAATGCAGATACCTTCAAAGTAATGTTGTAGTGAATCTTTACAATACACTGCAGATACCATACTGAGTGAAAACAAACTACAGAGTGCACGAATGACTATCAGATGTAAACAGAAGAGTACACAAGTGCTGTACTGCACTGAACAGTATGACATCTGGAGCAGCGTATTCATAAATCCATGCAGTAGTGTATTGAACCTTTCTGAAAAGTAAGCTTAGATCTGCATTGTAGTTCCTGACTTTCCCAGACTTGTATTGACCCAGGATTACTTTCCAGACCATAAGTTACTAATCAAAAATAGTTGTATTCATACCCCTCTATAAGCTCCTGAAATTTGTGTGCAACCTTTTGAATCATTCTGTATATTGCAACTAAAGGAAATTAAACAACATTGGGAACTTGTTCATCATTTAGAAATATGCTATATATATATATATATATATATATATAATCTTTGGAAATTACCATTATTTACTTCATAAATAACACTGAGCAACAAAAAAGAAACTTGTTTTTGTCTCAGAAAGAAAACTATGTGATTCTGATAGTATCTTCTTCTTCTTCTTCCTTCCAAGTATTAGGCAAAGGCCTGTTACGATCCTATAGAAAATTTTCCCTCCAGCATCTTCCGGGAAATTCTCATATAAGACTTGAAAGCATAATAATAGTCCCTTCGATTGGTTGCTGGCCAAAGGAAGGCAAGACCAGTGATGGGGCTGCCATCTTATAGCCTCTGGTCAGGCTTTTCTGGAGAAGAAAAGAAAATAAAGGAAAGACGAAATGGAAAAAAAGGAAGGACTCCCTAGCCCTCGGATGCCCTAATAGCTTTGGGGTCGAAAAAACAAGTTAACCAAGAGAGATTAGATAGTAAAGTTAAAAGAGTGCAAAACACAAGTAAGTGGAAGAAATGTTTTGCACAGCTTGGGCACCTTGTGGTCGCCATCCACATATCCCCTAGATGAGGACCCCTGAGGGATCTGATAGTATCTTTTTCCCCTGAATTCAAATATAATATCGGTTTTTCTTCATCACAGAAGGTTTCCGAGAGACAAGTTTTTATAATTTCAAACACTTTAATATTTTCTACGTTCATAACTACACAATATTCGAACATTCGGACTCACTCAGAAAGTAAGAAATTACGATTTTCTGCTATATTGCACCTGTGGAGCATCCCTCTTGATGGTCCAACAATAATCGGCCAGCATATTAGGATTCCATTTCCATAGCTGAAATCACCCGGTGAAAGTGTTTTGCATGCTCATCGCTCAATGGACAAATGGACAAAAAATTGTTTATTAAGAAAATTATTATTTAATAAATCCATTACTTGAAATTAAAATTTAAAAAAACTGTGGGTGGTGGAGAAATTCCAAATACATATTTGAAAACACAATAAAAAACTGCATTAAATACAACTATTGGCACTCAGGAGACAAAAATCATGTTGACCAGTGTAATTACTCACATGCTGATGACATAAAAAATTAAAACAGAGAAAAGAATAGACAGTGTTGAATTTGAAATGAAGGATCAACCATATGTCAGAAAACGCCTTTCTGGGGCTCATAGAGAAGACGGAGTAGATAATGTTTTAAATAGGAACCTTTGTCCAAAAACATGCTATTTTCATGCTGCAGGTACAATCTCCTGGACCTGCCAGGGATAAATCAATAGTAATTTAATTATATTTATGACTCAATTAGTTACACAACTCAACACTTGCTCATTTTGTGACAATGTCCAATATCAAGGAAAAAATAAACTTCACTTTGTCATTTTTATAATAAAATGAAGCAAGTGTACAAGAACATGATTTGCAGATACAATATGTGCAACAACTTGGTAGTTACCACATCAAACCGGTGTTGTAGTGGATATGTACTAACCACAATGTTAAGTACAGTAGAGAAATTTGGTTAGTTTTGCGTATAAGCACTTATTCTTACAGTGACAAAGAGAAGTTTATTTTCACATTGACATTGGACATTATCATAAAATCAGTGAATATTGAGTGGTGTAAATGTAATTGAGTCATAAATCATTAAATTACTATTGAGTTATTCCCAACAGACACAGAGATTTAAACACTTGTAGTCAATTTATTGTACCTGCAGCATCAAAATGATACATTTCCAGACAATGATTCCTATTCAGGAAGTTATCTACTCAGTCCCCTCTACAAGCCCTAGAAGTTTATATTGGAATTTCTGAACACACTGTATACTTATATAAATTTTAAAGAAAGGTGATGATATGTAGAAATGTGATTATCAAATCACTAAACAGACACAGGTAGAAGTCATGTTTCATGGTAAATAGATTAGGGTCGCATGCAAACACATTAGTCTCTACTCAAATTACTTCCTATCACTGGTGAGCTGACTCACCGTGAGCAAGTGCAAAGATCCAATTAGCTACCCACTAACTGGTCATGCATGAAAGTCGTCATTTTTGTAATATTGCCAGGAAATTACCCAGAATTCTCAGCGATAAAACCACTTCCGTTATTTTTGTCTGCTAGAGGAATGCATTTACGCTTGCATCCCGCAAATAATACTGTATACAATGACGTCTGCATCGCACAATATTACGCCGATTCTCCTGTTCTTCCAGTTGAATTCTTTGGTAGACTCTATCAAATTCCTCTTCTCCGCATATACCAAAAACATGATCGAAGTCTTCAAGGTCCGACATCTTGGATAAAGCAGCAAGGTAAGCGGCAAGGTTTCAAAATACATCAGTTACCATCGGTTCCCTTCAGGATTCTCATGATTCGTTTCTCTCTTAAGTCATCTCGTCAGGTAGCTTACGAATTTCAACAATTATTATCACATGAACAGATTTCTGAGTAAGCAAAATCGTATTAGGATACAACTTTCTCAGCAGAGAACGCCTTTTACGGTCTAATGTGTTCATAGATTCGACCCTAAATGTTTGTATAAATTATATTTGAAGAAAAAAATATAACAAAATTCATCAGTGAGATGTAACAGGCCTATAGGCCTAAGACTTGGGTGATGAAGAACAAGAAATATAATTTGTCCTTCAGTGAGAAATGTTAAATTTATAATAAAAACATTGTTTGTATAAATGTTCAGTTTGATTGTAAGTTTATCAGTGTATGTGTAGTTCCATGTGGGAGGATATCAGGGAGAAAGGAAACAAAACACAGGAAGTACAAAACAAAATATCAGCTTTATTGTTTGAAAAAAAAACATTTATAATAAAAATATGAATCAAGCTAACATTCTACAAGCAAAATACTCTTTGTCAATAACATCAGCACCATCATGTGAAATAAACAGTGTGGGGATTTATTCCTACTACTTGACCTGTAGCAAAGCACCTATTTCAATGGACAGAAGATCAGGCACTGTATCCAATACTCAATTTTTTTAAATTTGAAATAAGTGGAATATTAAAAGCATTAAGAAATAATTTTAATTTGCATTCCTTCATTAAATGTTATTGCTCTTTACAAAAGTAATATTTAAATGCCTCTGCATATACGAAGGATAGAGGGAAAATACTAGGTAAGCCACTTTTTCCTTGAAACCTAGGAAATATACTTTCATTGTACAACGTCCATGCTTCTTTATGGAAACTTCTTAATGCCAAACTTTGGAGGTAAATAAACCCATGACTAAACTATATCTTTCACTTTTTCGCATTTCTAAATAATAGTGCTTTCCATGGAAAATCTAATAATATCTCAAACTCAATTTTAACAAAAAAAAAGGTGGCTTACCTGCTTCTTTCCCTCTACCCTCCATATGACAACAGTATTATTTTATTTTCACTTCAAATCAAGGCTTGAAATACGATTATCAAATTAGACAACTTTAACAACTGATAACTTTGTCTGGAATCCCTCAAAAACCAAATAAATTTTCATTATTATTTCATAGAATAATTTCTCAACATTTCAGCCATTCAATCTCCATAACCTTCCCCAATAGACTATATACACATACAGTCTCAAATTCAACCAAAAAAGTTATCTGTTCTTTCTGGATGGATGATTTCAAGTATTACACAGAAAAGTAACAAGGAGAATGATTTGTTAATATTTTTGCCATCCTATTATCTGCCTTTGCTCAAAAGAGTTGACAAAATACAGGTGCACATGTGAAGGGGTTATATCAAATTAACTCATTATAGGACACCAAAAATAAAGGTTGTTTCTGTGTCATATTCTAATATCACAAAATATTGAGTACTGCAATTGTGTATTCAATGGAAGTATAACTCAACAAGTTTCATGTAGAGATGAAATCAGACTTAACCCCCTTTGCAAAAGCATCCATGATATCATTCTCTTTTTTACTATTATGATTTCCTGTAAAGAAAATAAATGTGATGAGCATCTTTGGTTAACTTTGAAGCAGCCTATGTTTGTGTCTAACAAAAACCACCATAAAATTCAAATTTCCATCCACAAAGAATATAGATAGCATGATGAGGCAAGAATGGCTTGACTTTTTACAACACAAATGTATATTTTTAGGAATGCATTAAATCTGCTTTCCTTGTAAATAATTAATGTTATAAGATATTGATTTCAGTATGTATGAGGAACTCAGTTTTAAAATATCTCTTGTCCATTTTCATAAATTCATGGGAAATAATCTAAGGTTGTTATTTTCTATAACAATAGTCTGTTGCATTACAGTAGCCAGTTTTAATGCAAGTTTGTAGTGATTTAAAGGTCTGAGGACAAATGGTAACATAGATTAATCTGGGAAGAATTTGTGTGTGTGTTCTAATGCTACCTACTACATTTTTGCATGCTTTTGGTTCCGCACATAGATGATGTTAACGTGGTCTATTTTAAATGTATGTACCAATTTGGCCGACCACTTTATGTAGATGTATTCTTGTAATGTATAAAGAGAGGGGTGTACGATGCATGTTTGTTTATGTTTATGTAGTGTTAAATGTCTTGTATGAGACATGATGACGAAGAGAAGGTGAAGCCCTATGCCATCACATAGTCTACTCCTATCGAAAAGCACCAGAGCTACCAGGCTTAATGTTTCCATCCAATGGACGAATCGCTATCAACAGTGTCATATGCTTTCTCAATATATGTACTGTGGATAAGTTTACAATTTAATGCAGGAACCTGGTGCACAATCAAGTGATTAAAAATTGTACACTTCCTGGCCCTGAGATTTGAAAATTTTCAATTAAATTAATTAAATTTAATTAATTTAACAATTAAAATTTTCAACCTTGCCTGGTATCAAATCCAGGCCTGCTAGTCAGGATGCAAGCAAGCTACCATCTGAGCCAGCATGCCAGTAGCCACACACAAAGTCAATTTGGGTACAAGATGGACAAAAGATGTTTTTAAAATAAACTCCTCATATATTTTATCATAATATATTTTAAATTTATACAGGCTCTTCAATCATGAGGTGGAATTATGGCAAATATAATTTTATTTTTGTGTTTAAATTAATTTTTCTCTCCACAAAGTGATATTAATTTTAAAAGTAAAAGTTTTTATTTATTGGCTCCAAATTTCTATGTTTGCCCAAAACTTGTTTGGAAAGTTATAATTTTGTTTTTGTATTGCCATAGTGTAGCTAATAAAGTTGTAAAATTTGTTATAGTTCATTGTACGGTACATGAGTTATCAAACAGCAAAATAATTACATAACTGAGTGGCAAATTTGAATGGGACTTCAGTGTTTGTCAATTATGATACAATAGATTTTGTATTAAGTTTTTGTTAACCGTAACAGTTAGAAATATAATGAAAATGAACATGTGGCACAGTAATATAACATCATGATAAAATCCTCTCAACTATCAAAGGCACTGAAGAAATTATTATGAGTTAGAGATTTTACATTCACCTCATATTTTTTTATTTTTCTTGCAGGCTAGTTTCTTCACACTTATGTGACATTGTCAATGCCTCCCAACTGCCGATCCTATAGGTTGGTTTCTGCTCCCTCTGTTGGCTGACTGATGAACTTCCAAACCAATTTTTTTTTTTTCCCCGGGAATTTCAAAATTCATAGTTTTCTCCTTATTCTTGTGGATGTAAATTTTCTCCCAAATTGTGAATTCCTTAGAATTATCTAACTGTTTTTGTAATTTTGCCTTAGTTTCTACTCCAAGTTTCAAAAAATTTTTCAGCAAATTTAACATTAAATTAGCACCGAAAAATCATTACAGCCTGTATAGATTAATTAACCTTTTGTATGCTTGCCCGGCATGCACCGGTGAAAGTGTGTGTACAGTGGTATGCCACGCCCAGCAAGCTCCGGTTTTCAATCTTATTATTTTAAATATTTTTTTCCCAATGGTTTTACTTCAATAAACTAAACTTATTTTTTGTTCTGTATTTGTACATCTTTTGTTAGCAATACTTTGTGCATCCCTTACCAGAATAATGGTACAGGCTGGTTGTAAATGGGTTTTCTAAAGGAGGGTGTACATTCATGTTTCAAGGCCTCTTTTCTTTTTTTTTTTTTTTTTTTTTTGGCTATGGAATATTGCAATTTCAGGATTTTCACTTTATTTATTTTATTTTTAGTTGAAAAGATACCTGGCCAAGGGGTAGGTCGTGCTGTGCTTCATGTCTCGAAGTTGACGAAAATACAATATGCGAGTTTATTGTGTCAGTTTTATCAGAAGATGAGAGTGACAGTAACAGTTCATCAATTGGTTATTCGTTTGACGAATGTGATAGTAGTCCTGTTTCTAAGAGAATATTATTACAATCTAAGCCTGTAAATAGTAAAGCAAGCGATTTAGACCTAAATGAACATGGTGTGAGTGACAGTGGTGGCCGTGTCGTGCCAGATGAAACACATGACATAAAACAGCTGTTTGACTGGAATTGATTCGAACCCAGGACCATAAAAAATGTTCAACAATATTTAATATTATAAGTGTTTAGTGATAATGCCATCAAAATTATTCTATAGGACAAATGTTTTAGTGATATAGAGAATACAAATTTCAATAAAGACACCGTGCCGAATTCGAACCTGGGATCTTCACAAGTAGAAGCAACACCATCTAACCTTCAAATAAATGTATAATAGTGAGTTTAAATTCAATTTAGCATGGCATGTAGACAGTAAATTATACTTTATATAGGTTTATATTATATAGTATGGCGTAGTACTTTAAATTTAAAAAACCTGGCACCCACAGCCCAGCTGGCAAAAGGGAAACTCGGTGGTCAAAAGGTTAAAACCAACAGAAATGAAAAGATTGATGAAGGCAACAAATCAGGGATTTATCAAATTGATTGTAAAGATTGTGAAAAATGTACATAGGAAATACAAAAAGGAACTTGAATATAAGATTGAAAGAACACTTTAGAAATGTTAAAAATGGGATATAGAAAGTCGGCAATAACTGCACATGCTTGGTCAGAAAAACACAGAATAGAAACTAAAGCCAAATTACTAAAACAATTAGATAAATCTAAGGAACTCACAATTTGGGAGAAAATTTATATCCACAAGAATAAGGAGAAAACTATGAATTTTGAAATTCCCAGGGAAAAAGAAAATAATTTGATGTGGAAGTTCATCGGTCAGCCAACCGAGAGTGCAGAAATCAACCTACAGGATCGACAACTGCAAATTTGGCAGTTGGGAACATTGACAATGTCACAAAAGTGTGAAGAAATTAGTCTGCAAGAAAAATAAAACATATGAGGTGAGTCTAAAATCCCTAACTCATAATAATTAAAAGTAGAGGACAATCAAAGAGATTACTCTCTCCTTGAGGGAAAAAGTTCAACAAACATGATAAAGATCAAATTTTGAATTACAATAATACTAAACTTTTAGATTGCCGGGATATCCCTGTGAATATATTTTATGCAGGTGTGTTTCCATTCTCTTGTAGTAACATTTTCAGAGCTTATCAGAAAATATATGTACACGGTGATACCTGCACAGCTTAAAAATAAGTTAATGAAAAACAAGTTGTAAGATTTTTTAATATACTACATATATTTCTTGCTTCATAATCAAAAAATAATTCTCATGAATTATCTGAAATAGGTGGCTCCATGGTGCAAGCAGTTAGACATTCACCTCTCACCACTGAGGTCCTGAGATCAAGTCTCGGTCACTCATATGGGTTTTGTGGTGGACGAAACGGAGCTTGGGCAGAGTTTTCTCAGAGTTTTCTCCCGTTTTCCCCTGCCACAATTTCATTCCTCCATATTCATCTCATCCATTTCATTTAATTTCGTTCATCTACCCCACCCGGCTTTGAGTTGGACACAAGTATATATATATATATGTATATATGTATCGGAAATAGCTCCACCTTTTTATTTTGGAAAATGGGATTCTATTGCTTATTTTTAATGCTGAGATAAATATTAATAAGGATAACCTTGTATAATAGAGAGAAAAATATCCATTGAAGTGTGATGCTCAGGTAGCATAGTGACCTAATATGCTTGTACATAAAAGCACAGACTTTGGATTTAAATCGATGTTTGGACAAAAAATTTCCTCTTGAAATATTAAGGATAAACTTTTTATTATAAATGTCTGTTTTTGATATCTTTTTGGATATTATTTCAGTGTTTCCAGTAAATTAAAAATCTGTTTAATTGCTGGGTGCAAAACATTTTGCTCAGAAAAAAAGTCCAGTTGACTGTGAAAATTTACTTTCCTCAAATATTTATGAAAAAAATTTAAGTAATAAAAATTAAATCATTTCCAAAATTAAATTCTTAGAATAAAATTTTGCAAGAAAATTAATTTTAATTCCAGTTTTTGAGGAATTCATTCTTATCAAATTAACCAAATTATATTTTTATCGTTATTACCTATTAATTTTTAACTTATCTTTCTTTTTATTTGGACCTTTCAAATTAAATAGTTCTAGAAATGTTCAAAGTTTTGAATTATGAAAATAGTTTTTAAATGTTCCAGATTCTAGAACTAATAAAAAAGAAGGTGTTACAAATGGAATTTTATGGATGTGAGGAAATGTGATTCTATTACGATAAAAAATTGAGAATTAACATTGTATTAAAAATTTAATTAAACATTTGCATCATTTAAATATATACTTTTTATTTGTTACAAAAGGTTCCCAAAAGATTTGAAAATATATTTTCTACCAATGTTTTCTGTCCCTTTAAATTTTAATATTTCAAACTCTAATGTTTTTCATCTCACATTAAAAAATAATATTTTATCACAGATCTGTTCAAATAAGGGTTTGTATACTACATATATTTCTAATGAAGGCCATTCTATCAACTCTTCCCTTTCCAAGCTCAGCAAATTTAAAACTTTCTTTAAGAAATTTACATATAACATTTAATTAGCAAAAATTTTTAAATTGCAGGCAGATATAATTTAATACGAGTATAATGGGTAACTTTTTGTTAACATTATTTTATATATAGGCCTATATTACATAATATTACTATGTATATAAATATTTCACTATTCAATATTATTAATTTTTAACTTGAATTAAATTACAAGACTAATATCATATCACTGGGCATTCCTATGAAACTCTGGAGGGAAAATTTTCTATAGGATCGTAACAGGCCTTGGCCTAATTCTTGGAAGGAAGAAGAAGAAGAAGAAGACTAATATCATAGAACAATATTTTTATACATTTTTTTCAGGAAAATAATTTAATCTTCTTCTTTTAATTTAACAATTACCATGACCTGCTTAATCTACTACAGATGTTTTCAGAATTGACATTTAAGAATGAATAGTTTATTGGAGATAAAATATCACTGTATTATAGGTTTGTTCCAACAGGCAATTCAGAACATAATGGACAAATATGACAGAATTCTATGCCCATGCCAGTTGAGTATGTTCTCCAAATCTGTTTGGGATTTTGCGTAGATGGAACATTACCAACATAATTTAAATGTATTTCTTCTTTCTTTGTTAAAATTAAAATTATCATTTTCCAAACTCTATTTGACATAAAAATTCCTCATCACCTTCCAAATCAATCATAATTGTATTTTTAACTGTTTTAATTTCTAACATATAAGTCATGTTTGACCTCAACCCATATGTATAAATGAAAAATTCCAAACCATGTGAAAGCATGTTTTAACCATCTGCTCATGTCCAGAATTCCCAGTTCCTGTTCGTAATCTAGAACAAATTTCACTCATACCGAATGAGTTCCAAAGCTTGTTCGAACAGTAAGCTGGCAGTTCAGAACCAGATAATGCCATGTTGGAAAGAATCCTGCATATGAGCAGGCAATAAGGAATAAATTATTAATTTTGCTGTAACAAACCTTATACATCAATCAATTAATGATTTTATAGAGCACTTGTAAACACGCATTAAAATGTGCATTGAGACATTTCAATGTTCCTGGAAAGTATTTTCAAATTAGAAAGATATTCTGATCTAAAAAAAAGTAATGCTGATTATATGAAAAACTGCCATTTTTTATCATAATGGTACACTATTGTTTTTATTCATTATGGTCTCAATTTTTTTACGATATTTTAAAATATTTTATTATAGCTTAAAAATAGAAATACATATAAAACCTAGTTAAATTGTAAATAATCATCAATAATATAAGGCATATAAATAAAAATAATACTCTTTGTTGACTACAAATTAAAAGTTTTCATAAAATGGCAGTCAACTTATTTGAGAATTATCACAAAATGGCACCCACTGATGTTTGATTTGTTTTGAAGATTTTCTTTGTGGTGAAATCCTTTAATATGACACACACACACACATTGCATAATATATTAGGGGAAGGGTGCTGTCCCCACACTGCTAATGTTCACGTAGGCACTCTTCCCTGCAAAGACTTGAACATGTTTAAGACTGGGAAACTGTACAAAATGAAGGAAGAGGAAATGAATGGATTAGAAATGAAATGCATTTCTTATATTTAGGAATAAAGTGTCCTCTCCACCCATTCTTCTAATGTGAATGTTGCTGTGTTACTATTATCTGGATCTCTCTCCTTGAACATATCTGAAAAAAGTAACAAATTTAAATTGTCAATTTTTAAACACATGAATTCCAAGTTAAAGGCATGGTAACTAATCTCCATAATCAATCATTAGAGATCCATGAAATTTGCGAGTCGCGATAATGCAAAATGCTCTAATTTTGTCATTTTCTTGTACCATTTCATAACTCTACTTCCCATAACCTCAAAAAAGGCATTTATGAATCGTGAAATAATGCAAAATCCTATGATAATGCAAAATAATACAGAAATTTAAAATTTTCAACAAATTCTGGAGATTTTTTTTTGTTCTATTCGCAAAATTGTCATTATGCATTTTTTAACACTACTTCTGAATTTCATCATCTTTTTAACTGCCATATATGATGACTCCATGCACTCTTGCAAAGGGAAAGGTTGCAACACAGTTCACAACATAGAGGCAATATTTTCTGTCCTTCTTATGTTCAAATATGGTCTCTCCATTGATTTTAAGTTCTATGGCCAATATGAATTCCAAGATATATGAATTATATTAACATGTAAGATAAGTTTTTCCTCCTAAACAAGGATTAAAGAGACTCAAATTTACATATTTTTAGAATAACACTGCCAAATTCCCAATAGTATTGAAATCTTGAAATTTTAAAACGAATTTTCCCTAAAAATTAAACCACTTTCACAGATCTCTACCAATCATGAGTCACATCTGCATATTTCCAGCATTATAAAGTAAAGTAATTGCACTACAGGCTTTAAGAAGTCTTTAGGGAAGTAAGAGGTGATCTGGTACTCATTTCCTTCAGAGATTGAGTTGATCCTAGTGCAACCAGAAGGTTGAGACTGATTATAGATCCAGACCTATTGGGACATGAACCTAACACCTTCTGAATTGTAGCATATTCCCTGAACCAAGTATGCTGTGGATTTGATAAGGTGGAACTGTGTAATATTGTACCAATATTTATGTCTCTAACTTATATGTTAAAGACCATCATTAAATAAAAATACTAAGATTTTCCCAAATTTTTCTTCTTCTTCTTCAATTGGTATCACAACCTAAAATGAGTTTAGTGTGCTTAAGAATACTCCTTGATTCTGTCCAAATCACTGCCAACCTTTCATAATCCTCAAATGATCCTCTATTTCATCAATCCATCCGATTCTAGGTCTTCCCTTCCATCATCTTCCATCAGGTTTTCACAACATCTTCTAATCTCATTAAGTTTCCAATCCAGGCAATGTGTTGCCTCTTTACAAAACATACTATGGGTCGTATGCAAATACATTAGTCTCTACTCAAATTACTTCCAATCACTGGTGAGCTGACTCACCGAGAGCAATTGCTGAGATCGAATTAACGGCCGACTTACCGTCATACATGAAAGTTGACGTTTTTGTAATATTGGCAACGAATTACCCAGAATTCTCAGCGATAAAACCACTTCCGTTATTTTCGTCTGCTATAGAGGAACGCATTTACGCTTGCTTCCCGCAAATAATACCGTATACAACGATGTCTGCGTCGCGCAATATTATGCCGATTCTCCTGTTCTTTCAGTTGAATTCTTTGGTAGACTCTATCAAATTCCTCTTCTCCGCGTATACCGAAAACATGATCGAAGTCTTCAAGGTCCGACATCTTGGATAAAGCTGCAAAGGTTTCAAACTACATCGGTTACCATCGGTTCCCTTCGGGATTTTCACGAAGTTTCTATCTTGAGCTACGATCTTAAGGTACCTTGTCAGGTAGCTTACAATTATTACTGCATGAATAGATTTCTGAGTAAGCAAAATGTATTTGGATAAAACTTTCTCAGCAGAGAACGCCTTTTACTGTCTAATACGTTCAAACATTCGACCCTATATCTGCTCCTTTAATAGCTGATCAAGTTTGTGATTCATTAAAATTCTCCATATGTTTTCATATCTTCTTATATTCCCTAAACTTTTCCTCAAAATTGTATGTTCTAAAGGTTCTAAGTAACAAAAAAATTGCAAATAGCACCACATAATATAATCATGTTTAATGAATTATGCTCTTTAAGGGGAGTTCAACAATATATCCTCATGCTACCATCTGAAACAACATCAATAAAACAACTGAAGATAAATCTAGTTACTTTTTTTTTACAGATGTTTCCCACAGTTTCTTTGGAAGACCTGATAAAATTAAATGAAAAGGTCATCATGGTATCTTTCTTGTTGCTTAAAACAAAATATTATTTTATATACTTTTATATAATGCTTTGCTGTTGATGATGCAAGATGTTGTGTACAAAATACTCCTGCTCATTTTTAATTACTGATATCAATCTAGAAGTATGTTATTTCTTAATATAGCTACATATTTCAACTCATCTTAAATATGTAATTAGGTGGAGATGGTTTAAGTCATGTCTCACATCTATTAGACTTAGTTGACATAACTAGAGAGAAAAATCTGCATTTGAACTGGGATTTCTAGCTTTTCATGCTAGTGCTCTAACCATTGAATATCTTTGGCATATCTGCTGGAGCAAGCATAAATTCTTCATCCTAAGTCCCTGTAAGTAGTGATGTAATAGGAATGCTTCAATTCAGAAGCCATTATGATAGTGTTTTGCAATATCATCAGTTACTTGCAAACTTGAGAAGGAAATTGATGCTTCCAGATAAGGATTAAATAAGGTGCCAGTTTTTCTGTTTAAAAAGTGATATTTGTTTCTTGTACCAGAATTAGATTCATGAGCCAAATCTTCACATGTATGTTAACCCATTGTTGCAAAACAATTTCCAAAAAAAATTAATTCAATTGCAGGTCTAACACAAATTTCATTTGAATTGTTTCATGCAGAAAGAGCCTCTCTTAATTTTTTTACAAAATTGAGATTTTTGTGTTTGCACATTCTGCACTCTTAAATACATGATTTTTCTTGACTATTTAACTCATGCCCCAAATGGGAGTCAATGACCAATCACGTTTCAATGAATTTTGTTTTACAACCAATCACAGTCATGTTTCACCTTGCTAAATTATCAAATTTTGTTTACCAAAATAAAAAATGCTCCTCCTTTTTAATATTCTGAAGAGGTCAGAGCATTATTTTGCAGTGACTGACTCTGTAATAAATACGTTGAACATAACAAATAATGAACAGATTCCTTCGAGCTACACATTTGATAATTGTGTGTTCAATAATTGTGTTTTTAAATACTGATTTTACTGAGTTGTTTCCGAAAAAATGAATTAATAACATATAAAAATGTTACAAGATTCTGGGCTATGTGGCCATGGTCTATAGCTGGTATTTCTTCCAGACGTTTCTCCCTCCACAGTTGAGGGAGAAACATCTTGAAGAAATACCAGCTATAGACTATGGCCACATAGCCCAGAATCTTTTAACATTATGATTACCGGCCGTGAAAGCCTGCATTCCACAATTAATAGCATATAATGTTGGTTATAATATACAGTTTGATGTGTTTCATTTTTTCTCCACTAGAGTGCATTCATACAATATTGCGATCCAATTTGGCAATAAATAGTATGATCAAGTAGCAGTGATGAACAAATGAAACAACCAAACATTTCTCAATTTGTTTTCAAACATCGCTGTTTACATTAAATACATAAATATTTTAAAATAACTATAGTTAAATAATGATTTGTGAGTAAACAGCTTAATTTTATTCGATAATAGTCCTAACAAATGCCACTCTTGCTTTCCAAATCCTCTAGATTGTGGCATTACTCATGGATCTCTCTTATTAATAACAAGCTGACTGAAGCCATTATACTGCAAAAACATGCATTTAAGTATCTAAAAAAATGCAAAATCTGAATTTCTGCATAAATTGATTCATTTGAGGTGCACAAGATAAATATCTATCTGTATTTAGATTTAAAAATCTGTCATGCAGCAGTTGCATAAACTAAGCAAATTCCTCAGAAAGTCAAATTTATAGTCTGATTTTGCTGGTTTATGGAATATACGAGGGTGAATCAAATACAAACCAGAATTATTGTTTACAATTTTATTGAATTAACAAAAAAATACAAAACCACCACCTCATTTTTCTGCATAGTCTCCTGCACTTCCAACACACTTTTGCCATCAAACTTTGATGCCGTCCTTGAAGAATGAGGGATGATATGTAGTCAGCCAGTTGCGCACGAACTCCTCTACTGCTGCATTGTCACCAAACCGCCTTCATCCCAGGTCTTCTTTCAGTAGCCCAAACAAATGGTAGTCACAGGGTGACAAATCTGGACTGTAAGGAGGATGTTCCAGAGGTGTCCAATGCATTTTCATCAGTTTTTCTTGTGTCAACCGAGCAGTGTGTGGCCTTGCAATTTTCGGAATTTGAGTTCATCACTGATGATGGCTTGAACACTTCCGAAGCTTATGTGAAGCAATTTCAGAAATTGTTACGTGCCAATCCTCCTCAATAAGGTCCCGTACAGCACGAATGTTGTCTGCAGTGATGCTTGTTCGTTGCCATCTTTGGTGGGGCTCATTTTCCACTGAATCCCGGCCTGCCAAATTTTTTTTGCGCCAATCATACACCTGCGTCTTCGAAAGGGTTGCTTCCCTGAACTGTGCATGGAGCCTTCTCAAAATTTCAGAAGGTTTAGTGCCTTCTTTCGCCAAAAACTTAATAATAATGTGTTGTGCAACATACGTGTGTACCTCTTGCTCGCTCATGGCGTACTGAAGCAAGCGGCCGCTCTTCGGAGTGGGACACATCAAGATCCCTACTCCAGACACCCCCACCAACTTCCCCTCCAAACCGCAACCTTTGCAGTTCGCTACCAGAGCCTCCAGATACAAATTCCGGTTTATATTTGATCCACCCTCATATCTTTCTTTTAATTATTAATTATCTTAGAGAAAATCACCTCACCTCATAATTGTAGATTTCCCAAAGAATTTGTTTCAATACTTCTGTGTATTATCTTTAACTTATTCTAAAGTTAGTGTATTATCTTCAGATGGAATATTTAGTGTGAGTAGGCCTAACTTATGTTATGTCAATGGAAAGTGCTTCAATCCACTTGAACAATGCCATAAGAAAAGTTTTAAAATTTGAGAATTGTTGCTCCATGGATTTCTGAGGAATTCGGGGTTAAGGTCAATAAAATATATTTATACGTCTTAAATATCGCTTGTAATAGCAGAATAATTAATTATTATAAATTATTATCAATAGATAAATATTCGTTGCAATATTCAACATCAAATATTGGTGTAGTGTACAAGTACAGAATATTACAACACATTACAAAACTAATCTCTAGAAAATAATTTTTTTAATAGGCCTACAAATTTGAATTTGTAAGTGTACAGAAATTTAAATGAAATTATTCATTGCCAAAAGCACCTATTGGAGAGATCAATAAAGATTGTTACATTTAACGATGCTCTCTCATATGTCAGGTCATTATGTAGCAATTTATTTCAAGCATGAGATTCTTCTACGTACCATAAATCTATGAGATGAGATTTATGGATTTCTTTCCCTCTAGAGAAAGCTATATTTAGAATTGTTAAGCCTTAAAATTCCATTGCTTCCAATCGAGTTTGAACCTCGGAATCGGAGGTGTGCATAGTAACCACTACTGCACAATGATGATATAATAATAATAATCATGATAATAAAAATAATGTAATGATGATAATAATAATAGTAATAATAATAACAATATTCGGTTGTGCACAAAGATTGATTACAAAGTAGCTCCATCACTGTTTGTATGAAACTCACATGAAAGGCAGTCTACACAAAGGAGATTTTAAGGAAAATAATTATTTTTGTTAGTTTCCTTTCATCTAACCACTTTAACACTAATTACAAACAATTAACTGGTCATCAGGTAATACTCTGGTATTTTTTTAATTTTATAACATTTGTGGTTAGGAAGGTCAATTGCATATTAATTGCATTTACGCCCTTCAAAAAAACATAAATATTAACATACTAATTTTCAAGCAATAGAGCATAAAATCATCTATAATGACTATCTTTTCAAGTTGAGGGAGTAGTTACACTTTAAGAAATTTATTTAAAAAAATAAGATTTTTTTTAAAAAATACAATAAATTGACAGCTCTATTACTCTTTAATTATATCAAACAAAGACCTGAAATTTGTTTCAGATATTCAGTATATTATAAAGTTTTACTGTAAAAAAATTGTAAACTTTTAAAGATGTGAGTTCAATTTTGACAAAATTTTGGCCAATTTCATATGGAATGTCCCGCCCCTCTTTCATTCCCCATTTGTACCACATGTTCTGCCCATCACAATCTACGAGATTTAACTGTACTTATTACATATGATTTCCTATATAAAGATTATGTAGCTCACTGTTATGAAGTCTTCTCTATTTGCCTGTTTGTTCATCTCTCTTTGGTCCAAACATTTTCCTAAGAACATTTTCTAAAATATTCAATATTTTTCCCTCCTTTAAAGTAAGAGTTCATGTTTTGCATCCATATAATATAACTGGGAGAATAACAGTTTTATATATTTTCAGTTTAACATTTTTTGAGTGAAGTTGCAATGACAACAGTCCTTGTAATGCATAATAGTATGCACTTCCAGAATTGAGCCTATGTTTATTTTTTTTTGTGTCATTTTTGTTGCCTAGTAAGTATTGATGAAGACTTGAAAAATGTTTTCATGGGTACAATCTCAATATTTATATTCCTACAGAATTTGCTAAAAGTTAAATAAAATTAAATAATAAAAAAAATATTATGAGTATAATTTATTTCAAAACATTATTGGAAAATCAAGGTCCAATTACTGAGACACGAAAGGATGAATCAACTAAAGATTCCCAAAAAATTCTAGAGTGCAAAATAAACAAAGAATAGAACACATGAACGTACCAATCATGGCTTTTAATCTGACAGCACACATCATGTAGTCATCAAATGAAATGAGGCCATTCTTGGAGCTGTATCTATGTGCAAGGATGTTGAGAATATGATGGTTAAGACGATAACCTGCCGAGTTGAGAGCCTGCCGCAGTTCAAACGGACTGAGGCAACCTGAACCATCTTTATCGTACAGTTTGAATACAGCCTGAAAAACATAAGATTTATAATTCAGCAGATTGTCTACATTGGACTATTCTTATAACATAAAATTCAATTAAGAATCAAATGAATCGTGAATTCTTCTTACCTCATAGATCTACATTTTTTTAACACAGAACTGCAGTATCGGCGACCATTGTCACCATCGTCAGCTGTTTTCAAAAACAGCTGAAGATAGGAATGATGTATTTCCCGATACTGCAGTTCTGTGTTAAAAAACATAGATGTATGAGGTAAGAAGAATTCATTATTCATTTGATTCTTATTAAGAAAACCTCATAATGTAAAAATTCCCAAAATTTATTATCTAATATATAAAAATGAATGTTTGTTTGTTTGTTTGTTGGTTTGTTTGTTTGTTTGTTTGTACTTTATGCGTGGCTATACCGTTGATCCGATTGTGATAGGGCTTTTTGCAAAATGTTCAGGAGATTCCCAGGATGAACATAGGCTATAAGAGAGTTGTGATACTCAACTCCTACACCCTTAAAAATCGCCCTTTGTAGTGGAAAACGTGCCTAAACCATAACAGTACACAAAATTAATGTACACAGAACTGAATATCTCAAAAACCTCTACAAAAAAGTCTGCGACAGCATATGCTTATCTTTTACGGATAACTCACAATAACCATTTTTGTCTTTCATTGATGCCAAGAAGATCGAAACAAGTACGTAGATTCCTGTGTAAGCATAGCAGCACATGACGGGTATTCTTTTGCAGATAACTCACAATAATGAATTTTGTGTTTTAGCTCATTTATGCCAAGAAGATCGAGATAAGTAGATTCCTGGTTAACACCAGATAATCAGCACGGGGAATCTTAAAATAATTATGATATATATTTATAATTATTTTTCATTTTACTTATTCAACTAATTGTAAGAATTTTTGTGTTTCAGCTCATTTATACCAAGAAGATTGGAATGAGTAGATTCCTGGACAACGCCAGGTAAACAGCAAGGGGTATCAAAAATAATTACGATATAAATTTTTCCTATTACTTATTTAACTGAACATAAAACAAATTAATTTTCGTATTTCAGTTCATTTATGTCAAGAAGATTGGGATAAGTAAATTCACGGGCAAAGCTGGGTAATCAGCAGAGGGTATATAAAAAATATAAATATATAATTATTTTTCCTTTTACTTATTTAACTAAACATAAATATTATAAACCCAACTGGATTTCTTAGGCTTAAAGGACCTTTGGGACTTGGAAAATCTGATAGCGTTTATCTAGCCGAGCGTTAGTATGAGGATGTACAGTATACATGTTTTGAAATAAACAAATGGAGTCTTATTTTAAATTATTTTATTACTAAAGTATAAATAATTAGAAACCCTAAGTATTCTAGCCCTAAATCTAATCTAAGCCTATATTAAAAATTACAGTACTTTCTGGGGTTTGAGAGAGAGGGGGTTGTGGAAGTTATAATTCTACCCTAATCTACATGTTTAAAAATGTTATATCCCTTTTTGAAAATTTAATATCAAAAATGTTAATTGTACTTGATTCATATCATAAAAGTACAGAATACATATTAAGAAAAATGTAGCTTACTCACCCATCAACACCTCTGGTTGTCACACATCAACAGACAGACACGAGACCCTCACTTCTCAAGTGTAATATACTCAATTTGACCTTTAGTTACCCTAACTGTACTCACTAACATTCCAATAAACTAAATGTAGGGATGTTTACAGTTAGCTATGCAAACTTTGCTCTGAACTATATCATGTCTAAACTCTATTTCAAAAGACTTTGCTTGAAAAATTAAAATAATCTATAAAACAATAAAAATCTATATAAAAGACTATGTATTCATAACAATAAAACACATTAATTTTCATTTATTTAGGCGTAGCAGCGCATGCCGGATATTAGCTAGTATTAATAAAATTCAATACTTAAATCAGTTGACATGAAAAAAAAATCATCATATAACTACATAAAATACATGTTTTATTTTTTTATGGGAGTTGACATTATGAGCTAATTTATATAAGTAAGTCGGATAACTTTTTACACCTCACCTCATAGAACTCCATGATTCTCACAGGACCAGTTTCTCAAGCCATTGCTTCTACCTTCAGTCAAAACTCTGACCCTTGAACTTATGCCATCACCTTCAACTTTCAAACTGTCATCTGGAGCCGATTTGATTAAATCTTTGAGATTAAATCTTTCTCCCAGGAACTTCAAAATTCATGGATCTATATATTTTTCTTCTGAATGTACATCTTTTTCCAAACTGTTAATTCCAAAGCCTTTCCTGAATTTTTCAAAAGTTCAATTTGTTTTCTAATTTTGTGATTCTCTAGCAACCTATGAGCTGCAATTATCTGATATTTCGATTTCACCATTTTTTATATTTTATATATTTTTTTTTATATTACTGAAGTGTTTTTTTGTGTTGTCTTGTATGCCTTTGTTTCCCTCATTGAGATTTTAGGTGCTCTCCTCCTACAGAAAAGAAACTGTACCTTACTAATTTAGTCATACTTGTTTTCATATAGATGTCATTGGAGTGGCCTGTGGTCAGCATTCTGCCTCATAGTGACATTTAGGAAACCAAGGTAGTACAAGGAAGGGAAAATTTGGTAAATTTGGTAAATTTTGCTTAGTGATCTTTTTATTCAGGCTTAAGGATCTTTTATGAGCCTAAAAATCTTCAGACGCGAGACCCACGGCTTAAAATGCCTTCTGGAGGACTTGCTCCTTGGATTTTTCCATCCTAAAAAATCCATCGACCCTGACCGGGTTTGAACCCATGACCCTCGGGACCAGAGGCAAGGAGCATAACCATTAGTCCACCATATACAAGTGTCTAAATTCCTTTTAGTGTCTCGTATGTATACTTTATTGCATTCAATTCAACTAATTTGATAAATTCCAGATTTTTTACCACTTTTTTTATTAGTTCTTAGAAGATTACCCAGGCTAAATTTGTTAATCAATGTTAATGTAATGTTGAATTTGTTATTTTTTTTTTAATCTTCTGTGTATTTCAGGTTTGTGAGTAATTTTTTTAATTGTTTTCCTTTCTTGGAATCAGATCTTTTTTATTTGAATTTCTGAATTTCTTTAACTGGTCCTGTGAGAATCAAGGAGTTTTATGAGGTGAGATGTAAAGCGTTTAGCGACTCACTTATATAAATTACTTTTCTTATTGTTTGAACCAAATTATTACCGTATGCAAAATTAGGACAAATGAATCTCTGTATATAAATACTAAATTCTAACAAAATGTATAATTTTATTTTTATAAAAAGAAAAAATGTGAAGTATAGAGTGTGAAGTATAGAGATAAATTAATATTTTTATCCAAGCTTGAACTCATCTTTCCACATAAGCTAAGCTCGCCAGTGCAGTAGACAAGAAATCATATAGCATATTGTAATATAATAAATAATAGTTTTAAAAAACTAAAACAGCACGCTTTATTAGAAAACCGAACTCAAAAATGAAAAATAATTTTAATTTCCAACACGCTTGGGATAAATATAAAGTGGTCAACAAAAAAAATCATCTCCAACACATATAGAATAAAACTAGAGTTATCAACAAAAAGAAAATAATTTTACCATCAAAAGCGTGGGGTGCTCTATATCAATTAATATATTTGATAATAAACAGATATTGGTAAAAGTAAAGTCTCTAAGAAGAACATGTAAAAATCATAAAAAGCACCCCACGCTTTTGATGGTAAAATTATTTTCTTTTTGTTGATAACTCTAGTTTTATTCTATATGTGTTGGAGATGATTTTTTTTGTTGACCACTTTAAATTTATCCCAAGTGTGTTGGAAATTAAAATTATTTTTCATTTTTGAGTTCGGTTTTCTAATAAAGCGTGCTGTTTTAGTTTTTTAAAACTATTATTTATTTTTTTATTTTTTAGTTTTAATATTTTACAGAATAAGATAAGAATATAAATATCTTTAAATTCCATACTATTGTAGTATGAGCTAAAAGTATTACTCTTCTAAAAAAAAAAATCCTCCCCAGCCAGATTCGAACCAGCGACCTATGGATTACTGAAATTATATACCACTAGTTCACCGCTCTACCAACTGAGCTCTTACAACGATTGACTAAAAAGTCGACAAGTCTGTAACCTATTATACCAGTTTTAATTTTTTTGATTTTCTGATGATTCTGGCCAGGAATTTAGAAATAAAATATGAAATTATTGTAGTGTCACGGGTCCTTTACAAGTATACAAAGTTTCAAGTCGATCCAATGTCTCTAAGTGGGTGAAAATCGTGTTCAAAGATTCCATTACATAAATACAAAGACACTTTTTTTTATTTTCTGATGATTCTGGCCAGGATTTTAGAAAATAAATATGAAATTATTGTATTGTCACGGGTTCTTTACAAGTATACAAAGTTTCAAGTCGATCCAATGTCTCTAAGTGGGTGAAAATCGTGTTCAAAGATTCCATTACATAAATACAAAGACACTTTTTTTGATTTTCTGATGATTCTGGCCAGGAATTTAGAAAATGAATATGAAATTATTGTATTGCCATGGGTCCTTTACAAGTATACAAAGTTTCGAGTCTATCCTATGTTTTTAAGTGGGTGAAAATCGTGTTCAAAGATTCCGTTACATAAATATAAAGACACTTTTTTTTTTTATTTTCTGATGATTCTGGCCAGGATTTTAGAAAATAAATATGAAATTATTGTATTGTCACGGGTCCTTTACAAGTATACAAAATTTCAAGTCGATCCAATTATTTTAAGTGGGTGAAAAACGCGCTGAAAGATTCAGTTACATAGATAGATAGATAGATACAGGTCAAGCTAATATAAAGCGTGTAAAAAAGGAACTGTTTTATAATACAACCAAAGAAAAATTTGAAAAAATCTGTTATGCATTTAATGCAATGTATTGGATACTATTTTCTGGATGACTTTTAAATAGATTTTGTTTTTAATTTTGAATATTGCAAAAAATTTTCAATATGTAAAAATTTCTCCTATATGGAAATTCTGAACATCTCCATGGCAATATATTCTCCATAAATCATAACTAAGGCTGGTATTCAAGAACCAAGCTTTCTGCAAAGAGCGACTCTCAGCCCTTCTCTTCATGGTTAATTATGTGGGTCACGCAGAACCCTGGCACACACTATTCAACATCATGTGCTAACAAGATATTTATTTAAAAAATGTTTCTGGGAACACATTGAAAGATGAGAGCCACAGGTTACGGAAGACGGAGATGGCATGGCCTAGAGAGCTTGGTTCTTGAATACCAACTTTATTTTGTTCATGTACATGAAATAGTTTATTTTTAGTTAAGCCCTATAATGATATTTCCTTATAACTTCTATTGTGTACCTTCGCTAATTTACTATAAAATTACCCTTGTTATTAAATTTCTCTGGTTTATTCACTTGTTGTTCAAACTTGATTCTGTTCTGTGAATATTACAGTACATGATACTGTGATGTTTGCCAGCCATTTTATAAAACAAGTAACTGAAATTAAACATAGTATGAAATAAATTAATTTGCTTACCTTCCACTGTCGAATGTCAATCCACAGAGCTTTGAATTCTTCAAAACCAAGTTTACCAGATCTGTCGACATCCATCATAGCAACCATACTGCGACAGACATCTTTAGAGAAGCCTGCATTCTTTGTTTCTAAATAAAGAAAACATGAATTAGTATCTGCAATTTTACAACCACACATACTGAAATGTTTTTTCTTATATTTACCTGTTATAAGGAGAGACAAATATACCATGTAAATCTCCTATTTTAATGTTCTTCCCCTATAAGTCTAATTTTACCCATTATAAAAACAACTGTCACGTGTAAAAGAAAATTGTACAATCACACTTACTTTTATATATCTAAAGTCATATTTATATTTTATCAAAGACTAATGGATTGGCCATATAATAACCCAACATATAAGTTATCTGCAAGGAGTGTCAATGGTTATGAATGATGTAAAAATCACCCACCAAGAGGGAAGATGAAATGCAAACACATGTTGGTGACCATATGTAAATAATGGAAGTACTGGGGAGAAAAGAGGATGACTTCAGGTCCAGAAGAAGCACGTGAAAGAAGGAGGCATATCTTAACAAAAAATGTATAACTTAACAAGAACGAACTATTGGCTACACTTCTTATTAGAATAAGAAGGAACAAGAAGAGTAGGCAGACTGAAAACAATGAATAGATGGGTAGTGCAGAGGAGGATTTAAGAAGATTGGAGTTAGAGGATGAAGAAGGGGAACTGTTGGACACAGCTGAATGCAAAATGAATCTAAACAGTGGCAAGGGGCAGAGATGGGATATAGAGACATTAGTAAAAGTATGTTTACACAGGAATGGATTCTTTGTAACAAGCCTTAAATTTTTAAGCTTCAGAATTTTCATTATTATTTTTCCCTACAACACTTTTGCAATTTAATGTAAATGTTGAAGAATAAACTTCAGTCATATGTGAAAGTTTTCTGAAAATTTCTATGTTCCAAACTAAAAGTTATGTTTATTCCTTTAACACCACTGCCATCAGCATCACACTAGTGTGTATATTTTGTTTTATAAAGGAAAGCAAATGTAACATTCTTGTATAATTATATGAAAATAATGTTATATATGCTTTCCACACCGGTGAAGGATGATGATGATAAGGATGATGATGATGATGATGGCTGGATGATTTTGGGAACCGTTGGGCCCTAAGCTTCCTGACATTTGTCTTACAGGTGAGGAAAAACCCAAAAAAAAAACCTCACCCAGGAGCCTGTCCTGACCGGGAATCGAACCCAGGCCCGCTGCATGACAAGACAGCATGTTACCTCCAGACCACAGTGGTGGACATATATATTACAGATTAAAGTATAACTATAATGCATCAAATTTAATTTTTATGCTTCTAAAATTCTGCAAGTCAAATTTTGTGATTAGTTTTATTATTTAGAAGACATTGAATCTAGGATTGTTGATATATGTTGTAGTACCATGAAGAGTCTTTATTAATTCTATTTTATTTTGTTAGGTCATATTATATCTATGATTCCTGGATGTATATCAATAGGCTTTTTATCTGTTGTGAATTTTGTAAAACCAACTAATATAAATTTAAAGAATTGAGGGGTCTAGTGAGAGAGGGAGCTATGCCACTTTGAGAAGACCATTGGATATGTATACATGTAAGGTGGGAAGATAATTTTCAGATAGATCTTTGGAAACTGAATTTATCAGAGATATAAACTGGATTCAGTTGACTGATAATAGGAACCAGTGGAGGACCTACATGAATGTGATAATGAATCTACAGGTTCCATAAGTCAAAGATTAGTGGGTGAGTTAGTTATAAAATAATGGTTTATGATGAAATGGATCTTGATAATGAAATTTTAACCCAGAATTTGTCTTGACTACTAAGAGAAATGTTAAAGGTGCTTCAGTCCGGTTGTTCTCCCATGGAATTTGAACTTGGGACCTCCCATGGATGTAACCAAACTCTGTTCATGTATTTCCAAATTCTGTTCAAGAAAGAACGTAAATTATGTATTTCATACTTGCAAACAATTCATAAAACATGTATATAAATAAATTTATAGAATAAATTTAAACTGTTGGAATTGAAATCTGTCGCCACTTTCAGACATCTGAGAAAGGTTTCTGAAAAAGACTATAAACATCTTAAATTTGTCTTTGGTAACGTGTTGAGTGGACTGCAGAAACAAAGTTTAAATCACTACTTCTTCAGTTTTTCAATATTTTTTAATGCAGTTATGAAAACAATAAAAAAATTGAAAACTGCAGTCATAGTGTAGACATTCTTCTGCTATCCATTATATGACACTCAAATACACCTGGCAAGTTCTTTTAAAAGAAACATTGGCAATAATTAAATTGGACAGTTCCTGTGCACATGCACTTCTTGCACTATAATATTTGTGTTGATAAATAATTATATCAATATTCAACACAAAGTAACCAGTATTATCAACATAAAATAATACAGTCAACTACTGCTTTCTTTTACAAAAATAGTTCTCAACCATCATATCCTTAAAAGCTAAATGACTCAACCTAACCACCTAAAAGAATTGCTCAATTACAAATAAGTTGCTGAATTTAAATTCATCAGAGAAATTTTTTTTGAAAACTTACCTCATACGAGTACATTTTGTACTTTTCACAAAACCGTAATTTTGTGAAAAGCACGAAACTTATGAGGCGAGTTCTCAAAAATTGTTCTCCGATGAATTTAAATGATTATACCTCATAATGTTTACTTCCCAACATTAATTTAATATAAGTTTCTGAATATTTAAAGGTTAAGGTGAGTCATTTTTTTAGCTTCATAAGTTTGATTACTAAAAATAGAATCTGATTCTAGTATTAGCAGTATTGAAAAATGAAATACTTGCAAAAGTGCATATAGACAAGGACTAAATTCACTATTGCTGATATTTTCAAACAACCAAACATAAACATACACACATTCATGAAATCTGACTTTCAGCATTTACATCTTTGAAGTTACAGAGTATTTGGCACATAATCACTACATATTAAGTGCACTGTAAAATAAAAATATAGACTGTTACCATAATAATGCAGAGATTAATGAAAGATTATACATACATGAGTCCAGAAATGTTTGGTTTATGCATAATTAGTAATTACAAGTTTTGTTCCCAAGAAAATGAATAACAACATTAATGCTAATCTTACATCATAAGAAAGAGTTTATAGTGCAGCACAGTGATTCTCAACCTCTTTTGATCAGCCCCCATTTTTGATGCAATAATCTCTTGAGTCCCCTCTTACATGTGAAGCTTCAGGAAAAAATCAGGCAAGTCACTTTCTTTCCATAAAACCTAGAAAACAACTTTCTAATAGTATAATATACCTGCTTCTTTGCCTGTATGCCAAAACTTTTAAGATAAATAAACCCAAGACTAAATTGTTTCTTTTGCTATCTCACACTTCTAAGATAGTCTTTTCCATGGATAATTCAACGGTACTTCAAACTCCAATTTGACAAAAAGTGACTTATGTGATCTTTTCCCTGCACCCTTCATATCTACGAAAAATTGTATAAGAATATCAGCATACATTTACCACAATTAAATTTGTTCAGTAGTGTTTTTACATTTCAATTAAAGACATTAAGGCACCCATCAGAAATGTATAATATTAATATAATTTATTTTAACATATAATCATTTAATTTAGTAAATTCAGCAAAAAATGTTAATATTGAATTTACAGGTTTATTAGTGCATACATTTTTAGTAATTAAATTCTATCTATCTTTTAAAATTTAGCATAATCACCCCTTATGGATTTAAGGCTTCCTGCTAGGTGAACAGATAGCACAATTATACTCCTTAAGTGAGCTATTCCTACAGTTTTTTTTATTCAATGCCACCATGTTGTCATTTCAACATTCTGGTATTCTCTCTTGGCATTGCGTTACTGTAACCAACTTCTGAGATTGGGGCACCTGGAAGGTGGAGATACACTGCCCCAATGATATATATGATAGGTTATGAGGTCTTAATCCAAAATTTAATGAATATGTTAATGATGACAATGATGACCAGATGATGTTCGGGGACCGTTTGGGCCTTAAGTTTCCTGACATTTGTCTTACAGGTGAGGGAAAACCATCACCCAGGAAACTTGTCCCGACTGGGGATCGAACCTGGGCCCGTTGCATGACAAAGCAATAGACTGTTTAAATAGAACAGAGAAAAGCCAATGTGGAGCACCCACAATCAAAAAACATTTGGTTAAAAATGCTTTTGTAATTCAGTTATGTTATCAGTATATCTGAATCTTGAAGTCAAATACCTAAGCTACTACAGAAAAGAGGTACCAAAATGCTAATATATGTTGAGTGATGAGTTAATACTTATTTACATTAGAAGGATTACAGGTGACTTGAAACAAATTTATAAAATACCTTCAGTTCTTGAATACTAATTGTCATTTTTGGAAGAATGGAAAAAAAAAAAATATATATATATATATATATATCAATACAAGGAATTATAATTAGAGGGTGTGTGGTTCGTAAGTGACAAATTTACTCTACTGTTTCCCTTGCATTTTTACTAGGGAAAATCTGTAGATTTGCTATCACGTGAAATATCTAAATCATGTGGCAAAGAAAATAAAATCGGGGTATGGCTGTGTCATGGACACGGCCGTGTGTTTTACATGAATATTAGTATGTAACAGGTAATATTTTCTTTGAGTGCATTAGAAGTATGTCATAACCATTTTTGAACATGGAATTGATATAGAAGTGATTATATCATTAATTTGCATAGGCTTGGCTGCCCCAGCTGCAGATATACTGGCATTGTCATTGATCCTCGGATGCCTTCATTCTTTTACGTTCCCAGCACCGCTTCACTATGTCATGGTGTTTTATGGATACCACTGGATTGCTCTTGAGAAGCCCTTTCCAACCATATAAGATCTCCATACTTTAATTTGGCTTTTGGACGAATATATGCCAAGAACCTCATAATGTTATTTCCCATATTTAACTATGAGGTATATGCCAACATTGCATTATTTATTTTAATTTTTTACTTTAGCACCATATACATTCACTATAACTATTTCACACTAATGTTTTATAAATGTAATCAATAGATCTTCATGAGAGCTGGCAATTTAAACTCAAACAAACTTGTAATTCTCCGATTCAAAATTTATACCAACAAAAATTATGTGATGCAACAAAACCACACCAATATTGTGGTGCTTCCCCCTCCAATGCACGTGATGCATCACAGTCCACACTCAATGTAACAAATTCTTTGATCCTTTATCTATTAAGTAGTATAATTAAATTTTGGATGTAGATGATAGATATGTATCTGCAACACCAAACTGTATCCCCCGATTTTGTTATCAATAGTTTTCTGAATAGCCTCCCACTATGGACGCAAATTTAAAAATGTATTCATGTCAAAAAGCACAAAACTTCAAAACAACATATCCAAAATATTTTCAAACTTCCATTCTTGGGTACTATGAATATAGCTCAAGAATTGGACAGAGAATACAATAGAATAGCTTTGCATAATGAACAAGTAAAGCACAATAGATATATTCTGAACTTGTAGAAAATGAATGATGGATTTTGTAATAGGTTACATTTTGTTTCTTATCATTATCTGATTCCATGAGCCACCACTGCCAAATAGTATGCAGTCCTTGTGGATCTGTTGGTGTTTATATCTAACATATGTTGGTCCATTGCTCAATGTTTATATTTAATTCATAAAGAAAATGTATCTAGTTGTCATCAGAGAATTATAGTAACATTTTTTTTTTGTTTGGTACTGATATTAAAATATACTCTGCAGTTTGGGACCTACCACTGAATTTTGCTCTCTTATTATAATGACCAAACACAGTTAATGAATCAAAAACAGTTGACTGATATGTGCATTTTTTTCTGTGAAGGCTATAAATAAACCAGATTCAGTATTGAATAGGATGTTATTAATAATAGTATACCATGGCCCACTAACTATATCTTCCCTTATTCTTTCATGATCTGTACACATTATTTTACAAAATTCCAAAATGTATTATCAAGTACATTTGATTATAACAACTTGTATAAACTATTACCTTCCAGGAATATTAAAAAGCTTTATATTTCTAAAAACAGGGAAGTCCTAAACTTTGCTCATAAACTGTATTACATATAACAATGTAGTTCTTTTTAAATTTAAACTATCTTCAAGTTTTGTTAACTTCAATATGTGCCCTTATTTTTGAAAGTTTAATAAAATATTAATCTATCTATCTCTAATGGCATAGCCCATTGTTGAGCCATACCCTCATCTTTATAAGGAGTTACTACAACAAGTTAATTTTTGGTTACCTTATTTACTCATAGATGTCATGTGGTCAACACACCGACCCAATGAGGCATCAAATAAGCAACTAAGTTATTATTAGAATGTTTAGGTCTGTAAATTTTGCTTACAGGCCTTTTTATTCAGGCTTAAAGATCTTTTATGAGCCTGAAAGTCTTCAGACTTGGGACCCACGGCTTAAAGTCCCTCCCAGAGGACATGATCTTTGGATTTTTCCATCTTAAAAAGATCTATCGACCATGGCCAGGTTGAACCTGTGACCCTCAGAACTAAAGGCAAGGAGCATAACCACTAGTCCACTGCAGCTGACTAATAAAATATTAATAGGCCTAAGTATTTGTTTCTTTCAAATTGTAAGTCAAACTTAATGAGAATGTCAAGTCCTTTGTTTTTAAACAACCAACAGCTGAAATGTTACTGTATTTTTAGACTCAAAAATTAATTAGTTGATTACAGAAACAAAATCTAAAACCTGACCATTGTTTTACAATTTTTATTGTTACCAAAACAAGTATTAAAAAACTGAAAATCCATAGCAACGGTTAAAATACAATGGTCATGATTCAAACTTTGTTTTGAAATTAACAGCCATGGATTTTCAGATTTTATTTATAGTTATGGAAGTTATGAAACATTGTGAAATTGAGTTATGTGCAGGTTCTGTTTCTGTCAGTTGACCACTAGAGTAAAATCAATTTGGCATCCTTGTATAAAATAAAAATAAAACAATATACCTTAGTGATAATTCTGCCAAAAGAATTCAGTTTCAGTGGAATTATCAATAATCTAATAATTAAGAGGTTGTGTTTTTCTGAAAAAAAAATGAACAACCAAGTTGCGAGTGGTTTTGTCTATTGAAAAACTCAACCTCGTATTGGATTTGGAGTGACTATTTAGAATAATATAACATCAGAAGCTAAAAATAATTATAATGTTTAATATTTACCAGATGTGAGGTTATGTATTCCGATTTTACTTCCGGGCGATTTCTAAGCCAGCTGTATAGTTATAAATAGCATATCTTTACTATTAAATATCTTTGAGCTTGAAAAATCAATAACAGATGATTGTATGAGAAATAACTATTAACAATAATGCAGATTCATTATACAATATTTAATACATTTTTAGAGCAACAGAACTAACCTTTTTTTTTTTTTTGGTAATTTTTGAAGTTGTTTTCTTTTGGCATTTCTTGTTGTATCATATCAATCGTACATTGTTGAATCAATATCCTTGTCAAAGAAGTTAATTTGTGGAGATATCTCTCATTACGAACAGGTAGAAGCATAATTACCAACAGGAAGAGGCAAGATTATCAACAGGAAGAGGCAAAATTATTGGTCTATGAGTTACAGAGTCACTAAGGTATATCATTTTATTTTTATTCTGTATATTATAAATTTGTGCAAAGTTAGACGTGACTCCGTGAATTACATCCTTGTGTAACACAATTGACTCTTTAATATTCGCATAGGTACACTTTGTTTTAGAAATTTAGAATGTATGGGATTATATTTGCTGTAAGTTATTTTAATTTTAAAATGCTATTCTAAAATAGATGACAGTGCACAAATATGCACAAAATGTAGTTTTTCCATCACCAGTTTTACCTAAATACACAACTCAAAATATTTTCAGCTTTCAATACTAGTATCTCCAACAGGTTAAACAAATTAATAAATTACAGTAGGAAGTAACATTATAAGGTTCTTCTTAATAAACAAGATAAATCTGGTGTATTTTACCTCATAAATGTTTGTGTTTCATTTGACATGTTTCAATATGTTTCCATATTGAAAAATGTCAAATGAAACACAAATATTTATGCTGCCCCGGTGATAGATAATGATGGTGGTAATGATGAGCCAGGAGAAGCCTTAATCCTGAATTTACTGATGTTAATGATGATAATGATGGCCAGATGATATTTATCTTTATTTATCATTAGGTTAAACAAATTTTAAATAAAAATAATTAACCTTTAATATTTCTAGAAATCACAATATAATTTTGTTGAAAACTATCCAAACAACTTTGACAGAGCACTAGAATAACAAAGATTTTTTAAGAAACAGAAAATTCTGATTTTAAAAAAATTAATTAATTGAATACATAGGGCCTATACATAAAGAGGAATTAAGCATTTTCCACCAGCCACATAAATTATTTTTCAAAGATGAAAATTAAAGTTTTATATTTATTTACATTTAGATAATACATTATAGAACTAAAGACAGAGACGTATAAATCCTTATCTCCTTTCCATTAAAATCCACTTGAAGGTATAAAATCTGGACTCCAAATCACATAAGGTATAAAATACAAAATAGTTGCAATGAATAACTATTTAAAATTAAAATAAAATTCCTTTTACCTCACTTCAATTTTATTTTAATTTAAAATTAAATCTCAAAGTGATATTTCCTATAAAAGTTCAAGAATAATTATTTACTTATTTTATTTAATAGTGTAACAGATACATACAAGTACATAATTTTAGGTTCTAACATGCAAATTACATATTTTTAAGTCAAATAGAATTTGCATATGTCAGTCTTAGGTTACAATAAATATAAAACGAAATTGATATTTTGAGGGGAATGAGAAAAAAACAGATTAAGTTTTAATTTACAAATCCGAGGCCTACCAAATTAATTATTTGTCAATTGTAAAATATTGAAGTTAAAATTTTGGTTTTCCATTGAGTATTGAATTCTGATGAAATATAGTTATCATAGCTGAAAATATTTTGAATTTGTAAAACTATACGTACCTCATAATGAACACTCACTCAACACAAGCACACCATAGTGACACTGCTTACCAAATGCCGAGCCAAGAGGCGTGTCTCTGCACGCTATACCGCACACCAAGGATAGGATCATCGAGACGATGGAATCCTGCGAACTAGAACTACTGGGCAGCTCTAGTAACAATGACAACAAATCACGATTACTGAACGGATTCCGTTCTTGTTAACACGTAGACAGACAAAGTGCGTCCAACCCAGCATGCGTGTTAGTGATATATCATGCACCATTCTCTCTTGTGTTCACCACAAGAAATTTTAATAATCCAAGTATATCATGTGTTTCAAATTCAACACATGATAGCTAAGTTCATAATTATGAAAAAAAGTTTATATTAACATAGATCCTATTCAGAATAGTTACACAAGTTTATCTGCATTTTATGCTTAATTCATTTTTTCGTATTTAAATATCATATTTATCTTGACTTTAATTTGGAATGGAAATCTCATATTTATTATATTGTCAACAAATACTGAAAAGTTATGTTGAATATCCATAATACAAATTTGTGGGTGTTTCTAAACAAAAGTTTATCACCAGACCAACAATGTGATGAATTTAATTGATATTTACCATTATTGCTTTGCTGATGATTTTAAAATAATAATTGTCCAGAACCAGGTTGTAACCCTTATTTCTTTCCCAAAGTTAGTTTTTACATGGAAAAAGATTCCAGATACCATCAACAACATTTTAACATGGAAAGCTCAACTTGGGAACAAATGACGGTTACAACCTTTTTTCAGAGTTGCTATTCAATTGTGAATTTAAATCCCTATCAAACTCAGATTCTTCCTAGCTAGTTATTACTGCTATTATTTTTATATAATATAAAAATGCGTGTAATTATATAAGGTATATTAAAAATATAGTAAGCCCAAGAGAATTTTTATATAGTTTTAAGTAATTGATGTAATTTTACAATCCTAAATGTAAACAAATAAAATAAACCTATTTGTGAGATATCTAGCCCTTTTTAAGTGAAAAATATAACATCCCTGGAGAAAAATGCAAAATTCATGGTTTACTTTTTCTTCACTCAGTGATTCTTTTCAAATGTATGGATGTTAGGTCTATTTTCAAAGAACAGGCATAATGGACCAATAAATCACACCATTATTAATAAAGAATTGACCTTAAGTAAGGATAAGAGGATGACAACAATCAATATGAATTAAAATACTAAGAGCCTCACTACAAGAACACATGTACTTATAAAATTAATTATGGATTTTTTTTACATTTAAAATTAATCATCGTCATATCATTACCAGTGTATGTATTCCAGATCCTAATGATCACGTTAATGGAAGTTAAGTAATATTTTATTTAAAAACTCTATTTAACAACTCAGGTTATTAGCATTGCAATTGAAATCTGGGGATGAAAACGTCAACAAATTTTGGTCAGACACCTCTCATTTTAAGCTTGAGGTTCTTTTATGTGCCATAAATCTACGACACAGTATCCACACCTTTACACTCCTTTGGAAGGAAGTTAAACTCAGGATTTTTATGGCCTGAAAAAATCCAACCACTAGTCTCGATGGAGAGCAGATTTGTTTTTACAATGAATCTTTCTTTCTCTCTAAATTTGTGTATACAAAGTGCTACACTGTGAAACACTCAAATCAATTTATCAACATTAATTATATTAAAAAAATATTATAACTTCCTGTTAGCTGCAAATAGGACACATTCATGTTGATATAAACTTTTTTTTGTTATGACCTTGGAAACCATTTTCTGATAAAAAACATGAATTTCTACTAAACAATAATAATATTTTAATTCCCAACCAGTTCAATCACTGATTTTATAAACCTTGATAAGATATTATCTTGCATGCATATAAATCCATTAACTTAGGACAGAAATTGAACTCACAATTTTAGAGTCCGTTGCCAAGCAAAGAAATTATCAAGGAACTTTTCAGTTTATATAATTTAAAGGATAAATCACAGGTACAAAAATAAACTTTCATGCATTAATTTAAAAATGATTTTAAATGCTCAATGCAAATTGTTTATAATGAATTGGTTATTCAAAGATGTGAAAAGAGAAACTTGAAATGAAGACAGATCAAGATAACTGGCAATACAATGTTATAAAATGTGAAATTGTGGTAGAGAAGCTGATACAAAAATTATAGGTTTTAAAATTAATGGAATAAGTCCATACTTATTTAACACTGAGTGCAAAATTCAATCCATACATCAAAATAAACCAAAGCTGACCAAAGTGATTTTATTTCCTTACTGAACACCACAAGCTGGGGTTAAAACTGCAAGATTCCACCAAATGAATTTACCAACAACCACAAAAGCTGAAACTTGATGACGAACACAGAAACAAACACAGATTCAAAATTACTTTAAGGGTTAAGACAAAAGCAGAGAATATGAAGTGGTGTATTTAACCCTTACATACTTCATTCAACTTAATTCAAAGCAAGGAAGGGGTGCACACACAGTATAAAGCATATGAAAATGCAAAAGCAGGTTTTTATTTCATTTTGATTAAAAGTGAATTGCTAATTTAATGGAATAGCAATTTTATCTGATTAAAATTCCTATGAATTGAATAAAATAATAAAATACATACCAGTACTTGATAGTTTCAGCTTAACAGATTATTTTCAGAATTTTAGCTCATAATCACAAATATGCCAATCCTTAGGATAATTGGTTTAGTATTTATAAAATTTGTAACTGCAGGAAAAATAATAATAATAATAATAATAATAATAATAATAATAATAATAATAATAATAATACTTTATTTATATGCAAATAATCAAATGAAAGGACATCATGGAAAAACAACATTGCTAAAACTGAACTGCAAATGCATTTCATAATATGAAGTTCCTCTCCTGGACATGTTTCGAAGGTAATCATCCCCATTTTTAAGTAGAGTCAATTTCAATCCTATCAGTATGAGATAGATGAAATGTCCAATTTTACAATTCCCCTTTCTTTTAGATATATTTTTTAAATCAATGCCACCAGGTTGTCATTATGACATTTATGGTATTCTTTCCTGGCATGGCATTCTTGTAACCCACTTCTGAAATTGGGGAGCCTGGCTGACCTGATGATATGAAAGGTGATGATGGTGGTAATGGTGTGCCAAAAGAGGCCTTAAACTAAAGTAAATCTAATGAGGCAAATATGATGATGATAATATGGCATGATGGTATTCGGGGACCGTTTGTGCCTTAAAGTTTCTTTATATTTGTCTTACAGGTGAGGAAAATCCCCGAAAAAACCTTACCGAGGAAATTTGTCCTGACCAGGGATCGAACCTGGGCCTGCTGCATGATACCTCGAGACCACAGAGATATAAATAAAATATGCAATAACAGAAATTTTAGAATAACATTGTCTTACTTTGATGTTTTTATTTAAATTAACATTTTCCAATCCTGGATAGAGTTTTGTTTTGAACATTGAAAGAAACAAAATTTGCAAATATAAAATTTATATTTGCTACAAATAATTATAATTAAAATTTTTAATAAAAAATGTCATGATATAAAATTTCCATTAGCTTAAGATAAATAAAATGTATAATCACATTATAAATAAAATTGTATTTATGTATTTATTTATATATTTAACTTTTCATAGGAAGCTCACCTTCCATCTCTGGGTCCGTATCGGTCACTCCATATGGGATATGTGGTTGATAATTTGGAGCCAGGACAGATTTTTCTCAGAAATTCTCCCTTTTCCCTTTCCAAAAACTTTAATTCCACCACTTCACCAATTTAATTTCATGTCTCCCTGTGATGGTACAACAGACCTGGTCAGCTGGCATCCTTATATCTCATCTCTCGACCAGCAATAAGCTGAACACAAGTATAGAGACTATATATACTTTTATAATAGTACTTCGACCGCTTTTAAATATGAACTATTTAGCTGAAACTGGTTGTTAAATACCAATATGTATTATTTCATTTCATTCAATTATGAAAAGTATAAAGGAAAATTAATCAGATACTCCAAGTCTTTATTTTCTGAAGCAAGAAGTGATGAAGAATGTTATTTCTTTATGCAATAAGATTGCACAAACCCATACTGAAATGATGGTTAGTAAGTGTCCATGCAAATTTTCAATTCATTTGTTACAACAAGTAATATGCATTTTCATTATTTATGGGTTGTTTACAATTTCTTATATTCAATGATTTCTTGTTAAAGTCCATTCTATAAATTCTTACTCATAAAAAAAACTATTTCAAATTATATGTAAATATGTATTATGTTTAGGCTATAAATTTCATAATAAGTATATAATTTAATTAATCATTCTTTAAATTAAGGGGAGTATGAAAAGCATAATCCAGCAATGTTAAATTTAACAAAACTTATGTCAAATTTTCTCTGGAATTTTTTATATAATGTAACTAAATTATTACAATATATAGATTCATAAAAAAACATATCAAGCCCAACTTAGTGCCTCTGAGCCTTCTCATCCAAGTAACATCTTAGTTCATATTTAAACAGAAAAATTATACGCTCAGACCGGGACTTGAACCCGGGACCCTTGGTTTTCTAGTCCAAGTGCTCTACCATTTGAGCTACCTGAGCAAGTACCGATCTAAACGCAAATCTTTCTCTATATACGTTGTAATTCCCGCCCACCAAATGCTTTGAAGCCTTTGCTTCTATCTTTGCAAATGGCGGCTCCTATATTAAGAAGACATATTTGGGAATTATACATTACATTATAAATGCCAGTACGGCTATTTCGATGTTTTATTATTAATTTCATACATCTCAATGATTTATGATTTATCCATCATTGAGATGTATGAAATTAATAATAAAAACATCGAACATCTTAGTTGCCTACTAGATGTCTCATTGAGGTGATGTCTTGACCACATGACACTCATTGACATCTATTGGCAAATAAGTATAACTAAATTAGCTTGATCAAGAAACTCCTGCTAGGGGAGTACCCATATCTCTAAGAAGGACGTACGGGATATACATACATATCTTGTAAATTCAATGATTTACTTTCATCAAGATACTCTCATTCCAATTTAATATATAATTTTTATAAAATGTTGATTTTAACGTTAAAATATTAAAAAAAAAAATTAAGATATTTATCTTGTTGTCGAATGAGAGTACCTTAATGAAATAATATATGGACATTTACAAGATATGAAACTGTACATAGTAAAAACTGCATTTCATTATCTTAAACAGTTCCAGAGAAAATGGGACATAACTTTTATATAATTAATATTATAACAAAATGCCTTTCATACTCCCCTTAAATTGTTTTTATAAACAAAAAGTAATTCATTAAAACAATCTTTAAATGTGTTCATTATTGCAAATGCATTTTACTTGTTTTACTTCACAGTTAAAGGAACTTAATTGGATTTTAAGTCATGTGAAAAAAGAGCTATACTTAATTTTGTCATAACTCCAGTGCTTATGTTCAAATCTATTTTTATGGTTAATTATAACATGTTTCAACTCTTTAAATATATACCTCAAGTTCTGATACTTCATCCTGCATCTTAGAGAAATAAATATTTTAACACAAATTTTCATTAATAATTACAGTACATGTGCATGCATAGGTAAACTTTAGTGCTTCTACATATTTCACATTCCAAACAAATTTTAATCAATTTGAATTTGGTAGTTGTAGAATAAAACTATAGAAAAAAGTATATTTTTTAATATTATGGTTTTGGAATATATATTTGAATTTTTCATCAACATACTTATTAAATTTTTGTATTTACATTAAAAATGTAGGTATGCCAACGTGATAGTAAGCCCTTACTCACTCAGCAGCACTATCGTATCCAGAGAGTCATGGTCACATAAACATAAACTTTCCATAGAATCTGATCCTGAGCTAATGTTTTGTAATTTTTATTATTCCGGCTTTTACAATGAATATACATTTTTCCGGTACCCATGTTCACAGTTAACTACACATTTGATTCAACACATTTTTCCATTCTTGTCTGTTCATCCATATATCTTCTTCTATTTCCCATTCCCTCTTAGTTTCATTGATTCCCTGAATCCACGTAATATTTGGTCTATCCTTCTTTTTTCTTCCCTGTGGTTCCCAATCCATGATTATCTTAGGTAGTCTTCCTTCTTCCATCCTTCTAATGTGTCCGTACCAATTTAATTGTTTCTTCTTTATAAAATCTAATATTGAATATTGTACCTGCATTTTTTCTTTTATATATGAATTTCGGATTTTATCCTTCCTGGATATTCTTGAAGCACGTCTCCAGTAGTCCATTTCAGTGGCGAGTAATTTTTTTTTCATTTGTGTATTTAAAGCCCACACATCAGCTCCATAGGTAATAATGCTTCTGATTATTGTGTTGTATGTTTTGTAATAATTATCGTTAATGTTATCCTCATCTAATTCTTGGTCTATCTACTGGTGGCTTCCCGATTTTCCATGCCCTCTTTCATTTTCCATTTGTGTCCTGTCCATCACAGGTTACAAGACTTAATTGTTCTTATTACATCTGGTTCCTATAAAGTTCAAGTAGCTCACTGTTACGTAGTTTTCTCCATTTACTTGTTTGTCTCTCTTTGGTCTAAATATATTCCTAAGCACTTTATTTTCAAAAACTCGTAGGGTCGTATCTATGAATGCATTAGACCGTAAAAGTCGTTCTCTGCTGAGAAAGTTGCATCCAAAGACTTTTTGCATACTCAAAAATCTGTTCATGCGATAATAATTGTCAAAATTCCTAAAGCTACCTGGTGAGGTGACTTTGCAGAGAACGAATCATGAGCAACCCGATGGGAACTGATGTACTTTAAAACCTTGCTGCATACCTTGCTGCTTTATCCAAGATGTTGGACCTTAAAGACTTCGATCATATTTTCGGTATACGTGGAGGAGAGGAATCGTAATATCGGTGTAATATCGCACAATGCAGACGTCATCATATACGGTATTATTTGTGGGACGCAAGCGTAAATGCGTTCCTCTAGCAGACGAAAATAACGGAAGTGATTTATCGATGAGAATTCTGGGTAATTTCTTGCCAATATTACGAAAACAACAACTTTCATGCATGACCAGTCGGCGACTCGCTAATTTGAACTTTGCACGTTCTCACGGAAAACAACACACCAGAGACTAATGTATTTGCATGTGGCCCGTAATATTTTCTTTTCTCTTAAAGTACGAAACCATGTTTCACATAAATATAATTTAATTGGAAGAATAAGAATTTTATATATTTTTAGTTTAATTTTTTTGAGAACTTGGGATAACAACAGTGCCTGTAAAGCATAATAGCATTCATTTCCAGAGTTGAGTATATTCCATGAAACATATAATTTTTTCTACTAGTATTATTTTACATTTATTAAGTTCATGTGATTACATTTTTTTAGATAACTGACATGTAATTGAGGGACAAAAAAGTCTTGACCTATGTGCATGCACTTACTTTAATTATTATTATTAGTGAAAATGTATGTTATTAATTTTTTCTCTAAGAAAAATATAAAAATTTCAGGTACGCATACAAAGTTAGAAAGATGATATTATAGCCATAAAAATTGCATAGATATGAACAAAAGCACCTGAGCTATGAAAAAATAAAATATACATCATCTTTCATTGTTTTCTCATATATTAACCAACTAACTCCACTTCAATGTTAATACAACATCTACATTATGTGTTATGTCAACAGCAAGATATCATTCTTTTCAAACCATCAAATAATATAGTTGAACAGGCAGTGAATTTCAGTAATGACAGGTGAATCTGGATTTTTGTTTATCATGGTCGCTTTAACCAAATTTTAATAAAAAGCCTATTCATAAAATGTATTCTTTAAATCTTTGTCCCTGTTCACTTTAGTTAATAATAATTCACCTGTCATATGAGAAATACATTTGCAATCCCCCGGGTTAGTTACCGGTAACACATCATGCATGTAAATTTAAGTGCCACACCCATTGCTGTACCATGCAAATACTTAATTTCCCTTTTACATTATTGTATGTATAGTTAACTGTGTTTTGAGGAGAATGCATGTTATAAAAGAGAAAATATTTTAAAATATTCAGAAATTAATTTTTTACTTAGAACTGCCATCAATATTTCAGGTAAAAGTTATTATACAATAGTTTGTCTGCTTGCACTTAAACATCTTGCATTATTTCATTGGTTTTATTTTTTTTTTTAATCTATGGTTAGAGAAAACAGGCAGAATGGGCATATGTGCAAAAGTGATATGGTTGTGCAAGAAATGGTATAAGTTTTTTTTTTTGTCCAATGCCACCAGATTGTCTTTTATAACATTTCTGCCTTTCTCCCCTGGCATAGGCGGAATAGTAATCCATTTCTTAGGTGGGGCATCTGGAAGGCGGAGTTACGCTATCAAGATGACCATGGAAAATCACAGGAATAATTCCCTTTAAGGAAAAATTCTTACGGTCTGACCGGGAATCGAAACCGGGACTTCATTAACTATAGTCAGAAACACTGACTACTAGCCAAGGCTGGTCATAAATGGTATAAGTATAACAATGATTTATTGTATAAAAATACCAAAAATAATTTGAAAATAGGAATATGTTAGAAAATTAATGATAATTTTATCATGTAGAAATAATAAGCAATGTTGTACGATTTATAGCAAAATCGTCATATAAATTTCTAGTATGCCAAGTAGCTCAGATGGCAAGAGATCTAATGGCTGGATGACCTGGGTTTGATCCCAACAAGCAACATGGTGAAGAGTTTTCTTCATTTACTCATATCCAGATCTCTCATTATCCTATAAAATGAGTAACAGGAACCAGAGAATAAGTATCATAGTTCTTTAATTCCATGGAAATTAAATGCATGAGAATAGGGTAAAATCTCCAACTTTTAAAAGATGTATAAAATTGGAAATTTGATATTTAAATCCTGGCTCAGGTGTCAGTTTTTCTCTTAAAATATGTAATTTCAATATTTTGTCAATTGTTAACTTAAAAATCAAAAATGAATTTGTACCATAATAGTAATAATTAAAATTATAATATTCACTTGTAAAATGTATGAATTATTTAAGTTGTTTTAACACTTTATATAATGTAAAATTTTATTTACATGGTACAGCAATGTAATTGTCATTATTTTACTGTAGAAATAATAAATTTTAAAACATAAATTTAACTATGCTTATTATTGTAGGCCTATATTTTCAATTGTATTAAATTTCAAAATAATATTTTAGAATAAAGCTAGATTTACTCTGGAAGCATTTATCCATGAAACTAGGATCAAAATTTGAAGTCATATAGTTCTCAGATCCAATTACAATAATGTTCACTTACAAATTATAAATACTAAATTACGGTACTTAAGATTATATTTAAATTATCAACCACTAAATTGCTGTGTAATCTCAATACTTAATAAAGGCATCACTAGATTGTTGATAAAAATGCTTATTTATTTTTCTACAGTAAATAATAATCATACAAAAAGACCATCAAATTCCCAACATTGTTAGTTATTTATGAAATCTAGGTTAGTTAATGCCATTAATGAAAAAGTTAATATTGAAATATTGCATTCATATGCAGTTAAAAAAAGTGAAAATAATATCAGAAAAAATCCTGAATTTTCTGTTGAAGTTCGATTGCCACTTGTAATTAAGGTTAGGATTTCATTTTTTTAACATTTGCAATAGTCCTATGTATCATTGATTACAAATCTTACACAATAATTAAAAACATAATAGCAACATTTATTCATTTAAATGCATTTTCATACGTTTAAAATATATTGATTGGTAAGTGTAAAGAATCTGTCTGCAAACAATTACCTAATTTTTCTCTTCAAATATGATTTATCCATCATTGAGATGTATGAAATGAATAATAAAAACATTCAATTACATAATTTACTTCATAGTTCATTTCAGTAAACTGTTGATGCTCAGACTGTTCTGTTATAGGTGAGATTTTACTTAGATTTTAAGAATGGCAAGATCTTGTTCTGTCTTAAACCTAAAAGGCAAACATTAATGCATAATTTTTCTTTTTAAAATTAAACTATGTCCACTTCTGGAAAACGTTAATTTAAAATATAAAATTAAAAAAATGAAGACATAAATTTATTTTTCTTTGTCTATCAGCCTTAAAATTATGTTGGCAGTAATAGTAAAGAAGCTGGGACCCACCTGTATAAACTATGCACATCATCTGATCTATATTTCTTCAAGTAAATCCACTTTCTTTTTCTGCTTACAATAACCTCAAATAAATTAATACAAATATGAATATATTACAAACTAAAAAAATAAATAATAGTTTAAAAAAACTAAAACGACAAGCTTTATTAGAAAACCAAAACTAAAAAATGAAAAATAATTTTAATTTCCAACACGCTTGGGATAAAATTAAAGTGGTCAACAAAAAAATCATCTCCAACACATCTAGAATAAAACTAGAGTTATCTACAAAAAAAAAATAATTTCACTATCAAAAGCATGGGGTGCTTTTTATGGTTTTTACATTTTCTTCTCAGAGACTTTACTTTTACCAATATCTGTTTATTATCAAATATATTAATTGATATAGAGCACCCCACGCTTTTGATGGTAAAATCATTGTTTTTTGTAGATAACTCTAGTTTTAATCTAGATGTGTTGGAGATGATTTTTTTGTTGACCACTTTAATTTTATCCCAAGCGTATTGGAAATTAAAATTATTTTTCATTTTTTAGTTCGGTTTTCTAATAAAGCATGTTTTTTAGTTTTTTTAAACTATTATTTATTTCTTATTTTTTAGTTTGGTTTTCTAATAAAGCGTGTTGTTTTAGTTTTTTTTAACTATTATTTATTTTTTTTTATTTTTAGTTTAATGGATTGTCATAAACCGGAATCCCATCAAAATTTAAGATTATTATCTAACATTATTATAATATTTTTGAATATTTTAATATAGATAAATAGTTACAGTTAATCGTATCCTTCTCATATTTTCTGAATAAATTACAATGTGGTAAGTTTACAAAATTGTGATTAATATTTTACAGAATAAGATGTAAATGTAAATATCTTTAAATTCGATACTATTGTAGTATGAGCTAAAAGTAATAATCTTCTAAAAAAAAATCCTCCGGGCCGGATTTGAACCTTTGGATTACTGAAATTATATACCACTACAGTCCACTGCTCCACCAACTGAGCTACCAGAGGATATAATATTAATTTTTTACAACAATGGACAAAAAGTAGATAAGTCTGCAACCTATTATACCGATCTTTATTTTGTTATGTCCTGATGATCCTGGCCAGGATCTTAGAACAAATTTATAAAATTATTGTATTGTCATTGGTCCTTTACAAGTATAGAAAGTTTCAAGTCAATCCAATGTTTTTAAGTGGGTGAAAATCGTATTGAAAGATTCCATTACATAGATAGACAGATACAGGTCAAGCTAATATAAAGCATGTAAAAATAAATAATAGTTTTAAAGAACTAAAAGAACACGCTTTATTAGAAAACTAAAAAATTAAAAATAATTTTAATTTCCAATACGCTTGGGATAAAATAAAGTGGTGAACAAAAAAATCATCTCCAACACATATAGAATAAAATTAGAGTTATCAACAAAAAGAAAATAATTTTATCATCAAAAGCGTGGGGTGCTCTATATCAATTAATATATTTGATAATAAACAGATATTGGTAAAAGTAAGCTCTCTAAGAAGAAAATGTAAAAATCGTAGAAATCACCCCACGCTTTTGATGGTAAAATTATTTTCTTTTTGTTGATAACTATAATTTTATTCTATATGTGTTGGAGATGATTTTTTTGTTGACCACTTTATTTTATCCCAAGCATAATGGAAATTAAAATTATTTTTCATTTCTTAGTTTTCTAATAAAGTGTGTTCTTTTAGTTTTTTAAAACTATTATTTATTTTTTAGTTTTAATATTTTACAGAATAAGATAAAAATGTAAATATCTTTAAATTCGATACTATTGTAGTATGAGCTAAAAGTAATATTCTTCTATAAAAAACCCTCCCAGCCGGATTTGAACCAGCGACGTATGGATTACTGAAATTATATACCACTAAGAGTTCACTGCTCTACCAACTGAGCTCTTACAACGATTGACTAAAAACTCGACAAGTCCGCAACCTAGGCCTATTATACCAGTTTTCATTTTTTTGATTTTCGGATGATTCTGGCCAGGATTTTAGAAACAAAATATGAAATTATTGTATTGTCACGGGTTCTCTACACGTATACAAAGTTTCAAGTCAATCCAATGTTTCTAAGTGGGTGAAAATCGCATTGAAAGATTCCGTTACATTGATACAAAAACACTTTTTTTAATTTTCTGATGATTATGGCCAGGATTTTAGAAAATAAATATTAAATTATTGTATTGTCACGGGTCCTCTACAAGTATACAAAGTTTCAAGTCGATCCGATGATTTTAAGAGGGTGAAAATCGCGTTGAAAGATTCCATTACATAGATAGATAGATAGATAGATAGATAGATAGATAGATACAGGTCAAGCTAATATAAAGCATGTAAAAAGAGGAGTTATAGTATGGTTAGATTTGGTTATATTTAAAGATTACTCAAATGTTAAATTTGAAATTTTCAAATTTAAATTAATTCCTTGAAAATGCACTGGGCTCAGTATTATCATAAATCTTATTCATAAGAAATCATGTTCAGACAAAAGCCAACTAGTTTATAACAATAGAATCAGATCATAGTTTCTTCAAATAGCACGAGTTAACATCAGTGATTGTTAAGTGACAATTGAAATGTCTGACCCAGAGATACAAAATGTGGCTAGGGTAAGAGAAAATGCTGAACCAGATAAAGCAATTACCTATAGAAAAGTCATGATATGACCATTGTGGTTACAGGTTTATAGATAAAAACAAAAACAATTGATTGACAGATTCATTACATTTACCAATATAACTTTTATACCAAGAAAATGTTAGATTTATAATTAATTTGAATGATATATAGTATCTTTAACTGCTATGATGACATGACAGCCATATTAAAACTATATTTTTACTATCTTTACAATAAGACTTTAAATGGGTTTAATTAAAAAATTCATAGCCTTGGATAAGTTAATAAAATTAAGAATTGCAAACAAATTTGTAATCATGTTGCAAATATACTATCCATGCCAACAAACATTTTTATATGTATCAGCACCAGTGTATAAAGGTTTAGTTGATATTCCATCCCAACCTTAATCTCAATTAATAGAAATGAAATTAAAATATGCATGCACCTAGAATTGTAAAGTGAAATTGTAACATTACCGGCTCTCATAGCATAATCGAGGATTTCTTTAAGTTCTATCCAATCAACTTCCATATCATCTCCTGCAATTTTCCTGAAGAATTCCTTAACTTTGTCACTTGTTTTCTCCTCTTCTGGTTCTGGTTGATTCACCACCTGAAAGAATTTATTTCCATTTTTAAATCTCCATTATTTTATATTTGGAAACAATAGTTATGTGCAATTGAAATAAGGTTCAAAAAGAATGAGCCATTAATTTTGGTTCTGTAAATGTTATTAAAACTGCATATTTGAAAACAAATATGCCAAAAATATGAAGTGACTCAGTGTAATATTTTGCTGTCAGGTATTACCAGAACTTCCAAGAAAATATGCAGTAGCAACATTTAAAATCCCTATAGAACATAACTGTCTCTACAAGTATCTGTATACAAGTAGTATAGTTGAATCTCCTGTTTTCTTTTTCTATAAACTTATGGTATGAGATCTTCTCTTTTAATCCTTCATTAGTTATCTTTTTTTTATAAATATTTAAGTACAATAGTATGAATGACATAATTGCCAACTGCTTAATTTAGATATCAATCATAATAATATAAATCCTGCTCTGGCCCTAGTAGTTTAACGCATCATGCCTTGACACATAGTTATGGGACATGTGTTAAATGGACTCTATGGGGGAAAAAAATTTTCTCATGGAATTCATATTTGAAGAGAAAAATTTTCAACTGCACTGGCAAAAACTGGGATTTGAAACCAAGACATCTGGTTTAATGCACCATTGCTCTACCGTTAAGCTTCCAGGCTCTCATTTCAAACATGGAATTTTGGCCAGCGTCATGAGGAATGTGGGTAGGTACATTAATTAGTGTTGCAAGTTGAGAAAATAAACTTCAACTGTTGGGGTACCTGACTTGTTGACCATATCTCACCCCTATACTGAATTTTGGGTGATCATTAACTCCTGTAATTGACATTGGATGCGAGGCAAGCATGTGGATGGTAGGGTAATGACCTGCCGCACCATGAATTTTTTATATTAAAAGTAACAGTATTAATGACAAAACAACAATCTCGTTGTTCTCTTTCTGGAACTTACAATTCTAGTCATTTGTTTTGGGAGCTGGAAAGATATGGGAGCAGAATCCAGTAAGGCAGATTGGGTGTGCATCATAATGATATGGAACCCAAGACTTGGATATACAGGCAAAGAACGATCCCAAAAGGTATAGTAGCAGTATTATTTCATTTAACAATGTTCTTTTGTCCACCGTTGTGGTCTTGAGGTAGCATGCTGCCTTGTCATGCAGCAGGCCTACGTTCAATCCCCGGTCAGGACTAGCTTCCAAGGTGAGGGTTTTTTCCAGGGTATTTCTTCACCTGTAAGACAAATGTCAGATAGCTTTGAAGCCCGAAAGGTCCCTGAACATAAACCTGGCCATTATCATCCACGGTATGGAAAGCAACAGGAAGCTACCATGCCTATAATTTTCTAGTAAAGCTGCATAGCATGACAATGCTATGATTGCAGTGAAGGACCTGCCCTAGGGCAGAACACTATAAAAAAATGTTCTTTCAACATCTCAGATTATTAGCGCCACAATTCTAATCTAGGCATGAAAATGCTGACAAATTTTGCTCAGCGACCTCTTATTCCAGATTTGAGGCTATTTCACATGCCATAAAAGTACAATATAGGACTCAATGCTTCCCTTCCAAGTCATTCTCAAGATTTTTACATCCTAAAAAAATCTATCAACTTGCCAATCTTACAACTAGAATTGATCTGCTGGGACTAATTGGAAGACCATCTGGTAGATGCAGTAAAACAGATAACCCTAGATCACGAGAAATGGAAAACAACAGGATAAAACAGAAGAAGATGTCCACAATGAAGATGATCCAAAAAATGTAGAGAAGTGTTGGGCAACAAGAGGACTAAATAGAATTTTATACAAGCAACGTTGTAACTTAAAATACTTTAATTTAAATCTTAAATTAACCTCATAGTGATTTTTTCCTATGAAAGTTCAACATTGTTCGACAACTGTTTCTGCTGGAATTAAAATTTTAGTTGACTTCCAATAGTTTATGAATTACAGTTAACTTATAGAGAAATCTAAAGTAAATAGAATAAGAGGGAAAATTCAAAAGTGAAAAAGAGCAATGGTTGAGGATAGCAAGTGAGCATTATAGATCTAAATTAAATTCAACAAAGAAATTAATGTGAAAACTTAAAAAGGCGTGCTACTGCTAAGGAACTACTCTCAACAAGACAGGAAACTTCACAGAGACTGCCTTGTGAATTCTCCTTAGTTAACTTGACTTTAGATAACAGCCCTTTACCCTTCATGTATACCATCTATTTGCCTTTCATTTTGAACCTTATTTAGTTTGTCATAGCAAGGAAGGAAATTATGAAAAACAATTACACCATCTGAACAGTTACACATGCTACAATTTTTTTTTTCAAATTTTACAATCAGAATCAATAAATTAAGAAAAATATTTTGAGCTGTTAGAAATTATTCCATTTCACAGCTTGCACATTCATAAAGAATTAATTAAACAATTAGGAGTCAGCTTTCCAGTAACTCGAATGACAAGAGTCCCCTCACAGTACCGGTACACCTGTAAATTTGCAGTTGATAGCTTGTAGGTCAAAGTGTCACTGAACATGGCAACCATAGCTGTAACATGGTCTAACAGCTCCAAAAATTTTTCTTACTTTTATATATATTTATTTCTTCAAATATTTTCAAAAAAACTCAAAAGTTACAATGTCTCACAGAGCATCATTTTTCATATAAATAAATTAAGCTAAAAAATCAGCAAAATTGTAACTTGCTAAAATATAATCATATTTATAAATTAAAGTATAAAATTAAGGAATATTTACCTAAAAGGTCCGTCTCCTCAACTTTATTAGTTATTTATCTGTAGCACTTTCGGGACTAGTCCCATCATCAGCAGGATTCAAAACTGGGACTAGTCCCAAAAGCGCTACAGATAAATAACTAATAAAGTTGAGAAAACAGACCTTTTAGGTAAATATTGCATAGTTTTATACTTTAATTTTGAATAATACCTCAATGGATCATATCACGAATCTTATAAAAATATTTATAAATATTTAATAGGATGAGATACTATGAGCCCATTATCATTAATTTAAATATTTGGGATTAAAAATTATTTTAAAAGGTAAGATGTAAAATTCTTTATTATTTTTTTTATTTTTAATCATATTTATATAATCTAATGATAAATAAAAAAAGTCCTATATTATATTTAGACCTCAGATTTTAGGCTATGAAAAAAATGGCACCTAAAATAGCTTCTAAAATTCTATTTAAGGCTTTAATAACATATAATATCACAATAATAACAGTAAAATAGATGTAAGAATTATAAGTTTCTCATCATAATAACATGTGGTCGAGAATATACAATTTACAAGCAGAATTTTAAAATTAGAGATATATAGGACATTACATTAATCTTAACAGGATATTAATGATACTGGAATAATGAAGCAATAAAATTGATTACATCAGAAATGCTTTCATGCATATATAAAAATACCGGTATTATTATTTTAATATAATAATACATTTCACAAGATATAGGGCTTACTGAAATGTTGAGTTTCTCTGTGAAAATGTGTGTGTATTGAAGCAATAAATATAGATGTTATACATAATATTAAAATTACGATCTTTCTCAGATATGGTGTATTGTTCTTAATATTTAAACAAATAATACTTTAAATAAATACTAAAACACCTCTCAATAAAAAGAACTGAAACAAATTATAGGTAATATAAAAAAATTATGTTTCTTTTCATAAATTAAATGGGTAGTAATTTATTTATCAATTATCTTTAATATCCCAAATTATTAATGTCATGATTCAAGGAGAATTTTGTTTAGAAATCTCATTTGGGCCAAGATTATTTTATTCAAAAGGAAACAACATAATTTTCAAAACTTGAAAAAAATGTATCAACCAAAGCTGGATTTAAAACTGTAAAACTTGGGTTTAAATATCACATTCATTGGACCAGCAAGGACATTTCATATATCAAGCAGTATTTGAAAATATATCATGAAGTTTTGTCAATAAGCATTATGGTACATAACCTAAGAACTTTTTATACATGCAAATATGTTTGATAGTTTTATTAATCAGATTTGAAAATACAACTTTGAAGGAAATTAGAGTAATTTATTTGTAATATTATTTGATAAGGTTAGGCATTAGGATTATATTTTAGCTCTTTTATTGTCAGAAAAATGGAAAAATAGCTCAGAGAGCAGGTGTCTATTATAGGTTGGATGGCCTGTGTTAGGTAGCAGAATGGCCCTGAAGCCCATTCACCCTCCTGTACAATAAGTATTGTACCAGGAACTTTCCTTGAAGACAGTCAGAATAGAGCTAAGCCATATCATCATCTCATAGTCTCATTAGCTAAGAATTATGAATCCTTGCATTCATGCTCTACATGGGCCTTTATGACTGTGTAACTTTACTTTTTTATTTTCAAAAATAGTTTTTACATTTACAGTAATATTAATTTTCAAAATTGTATAAAGTTTTTTTTTATTTCATACTATGTCTCATTTCAGTACTTAACAATTTTAAAATGCTGGAAAATGGAACATTGCAGTTGAGCTACCATGTACCATATGTAAATATAATACCCATATGTCCTATGTGCGGACATGGGTGCTCCCTAGCAGAAATTAACTAACCAAGCTAGTTTTGTTATGCTTGAACTTTCACTATGAGGTTTAATTTAATTATTTAGTAATGCTTATTTACCTATAGATGTCAACAAGTGACACGTGATAATCACATCACTTCAATGAGGCATCTAGTAGGCAACTAACATATTATGTTTTTATTATAGATTTAACATTTCTCAATGAAAGATAAATTAAATTTGAAGTGAAAAATTCTCGCCTAGACCGGGACTCGAACCCGGGACCCTTGGCTTTCAATGGCAATGGTTTCAAAAGCATTTGGCGATAGGGAATTACAACGTATATAAGAGAAAAATTTGCGTCTAGATCGTAACTCGCCTTGGTAGCTCAGTTGGTAGAGCACTTGGCCCGGAAAGCCAAGGGTCCCGGGTTCAAGTCCTGGTCTAGGCGAGAATTTTTCTCTCCAAATTTAACTAACATATTACTTGTATGAATGAAAGTCAGTTAAATTTTGCACAGAGGCCTTTGTATTCAGGCTTGCGATTCTTTTAGAAGCCTGAAAGCCTTCAGACTCGGGAACGATGGCTTAAAATCCCTCCTGAAGGACTTGTCTCTTGGATTTTTCCATCTTAAAAAATTCATTGACCCTAACCAGGTTTGAACCGCTGACCCTCGGGACTAGAAGACAGTTTTCATTTGTTTCACTGTTACAAATGGCTAACTACACTTTCATTACTTAAGTTTATACAGTGATTAATTTTAGTTGTCATATATTTTGGATATGTTACTTTTATTTATATGAGGCGTGTTTTTAAAGTAAGTTCCATTTTAATTATAGCCATTGTATCACTGCAATTGTAAATTTGTGCATGTGTGTTTCATTAGGCAAGCTGGGTATGCAGTTTCAGAGCTTCAGTCTGTGTGTGTGTGTGTATGGTTAGTTATGTTCAGTTGAAATGTTTAAAGTGATCGAGCACCCGCCAACTGTGAGATACGGTCTGTTATCCATTTCTTGAATGCGAGAAACATCAAACCAGCTGACATTCATCGCCAACTTTGTGATGTGTATGGTGAAGATGCCATTAGTGATGGAATGGTCAGGAGATGGGTTAGGGAGTTCAACAATGGCTGTGTCTCTGTGCATGACGAACAAAGTACTGGTCAGCCATCTTTGATCAATGATGATTTGGTGCATGCTGTCGATGAAAAGATTTGTGAGGACAGGAGATACATAATTTCTTCGCTTTCCTTGAACTTTCCACAATTGTCACGGAATGTTCTCTACAAAATTGTGACAGATCGATTATGTTATCAAAAATTGTGCTCACGATGGGTACCCAAAATGCTCACCGAGGAACACAAAACCAAACGTGTTTCCAGCGCATTGAGCTTTCTCACACATTACAGTGAGCAAGGTGATGAGTTTCTTGACCATATTGTGACAGGTGACGAGACTTGGGTGTCTCACATGACACCTGAATCGAAGCAGCAGTTCATAGAATGGAGGCATCGCCAAAGAAAAAGAAATTCAAACAAACCATGTCAACACGCAACATCATGTGCAAAGTTTTTCGGGACAAAAAAGGAGTCCTACTCATTGAATTCTTGTCTCGGGGTGAAACCATTAATAGAGAAACCTATTGTCAGACCTTGAAGAAGCTCCGTCGCGTATTTCAGAACAAGAGACGTGGGATGCTGATTGACGGAGTTGTGTTGCTTCATGACAACGCTCGGCCACACACAGCTCGTGACACCCAAAATCTCATTTCGAAATTTGGCTGGTAACAAATTGACCATCCCCTCCTACAGCCTGGATTTGGCTCTGAGTGACTTTAATCTCATCCTACACCTCAAGACGTTCCTCAGTGGCCAACATTTTGATGGCAACGATGAAGTGAAAACAGCAATGTGGGAGTGGTTCGCATTGCAGGCGGGCAGATTCTATAATGAGGGGATAAAAAACTTGTGCCCTGACTCGATAAATGTCTCAATAATGGTGTAGATTATGTTGAAAAGTAATTGAAGTGTGGGGAATACAATGCAACAAAAATGGTTTGTAAATATCTGCCTTTTACTTACCACACCCTTTCGGAACTTACTTTAAAAATATGCCTCGAATTTTATCTTGAAATAGACCCATTAACCTCAACATTCCATATAAGCAAGTTCTTGTGAGCATATTTAGGAGCGCTGTCTTATATCAGTTGTTGAATAGGTTACATACAGTACCATGCTAATATTTATTTAAAATAATGAAATTCAACATAATATGAAATAAAATTACAGCACTTACATTGAAAGGATTAAAAATATTTTATGAATTTGTTTCAAAATTATGGTCTCAGCTATGCTTTGACAGCAAACATATCAACTCATTTGTAAAACCTAATTTTAATCCTGATAATGAATAAATTTCTTTAGGAAGGTCCCATTTTACATAATTATTTCAATATTACTTTCTTGCAAACAGTAAAATATTTTACTAATTGAATTTTTTTTAAATCAGAAATTAAAATATATAATCAATTTTAGGGATTTTTCTTATCTTCAAAGAAAAATATGAGAACTAAAAAAAATCATATCTTTTTAATTAAATAAATGGAAACTTAAAATTAAAATAAAGTTACTTGAAAACAAATTTAAAATGAAAATAATATGTGAGAGGTGAAATTAGACTTACATCTTCTTCGCCAGGCACGACAAAGCCTCCCAATTTGGTCGCGAACCTATAAACAGCATGCATATTGTTAAGCAGCTAGCACAATAGCACAGACAAGTGAATGTCAAACATAAGAATGAAGGTTAGGAGAAAATACAGTAAATATAGAAAAGCAATGTAGTCTAATTTTATTGGTGAAGGAAAGTTACACTTCAGAAATTATATTTATCAAGTTGTGTAATGCTAAAAAAAATCCATGGTAAGACAAGCCTATAAAGTCCCTGGCCTCACATCCACATGTGTTAATTACAGATGTGGATGATCATCCAACCGTATAGGGGTAACACATATTCAAAACGTCGAGTTCCCCAGTCATTATAGCCGGTTTTCTCAACCTGGATCCACTTATTATTACAACTGCCAAATTCCTCATGATGCTGGGTGGGCACTGGTCCCATATTGGATGAAATTCTGTGAGAAAATTTCTTCCCCCATATGACTCTAACCAGTGCAAGTCCCATAGCTGTGTGTTAAGGCATGGTACCTTAAATTGCTTGATATGGCATGGGGCTTGGTTAATCACTCTACTCTATAGTTTTCTGCCCTAGGGAAGGTCCTTCACTGCAATCATAGCATTTTCATGCTATGTTTTGCATCTTTTCTAGGGAATTATACATAGGTGTGGTAGCTTCCTTATTGCTTTCAACACCGGGGATGATGATGATGACAGCCTGATGATATTCGGGAATCGTTTGGGCCTCAGAGCTTCCTGATATTTGTCTTACAGATGAGGAAAAACCCAAAAAAAAAAAAAAACTCATCCAGGAAGCCTGTCCTGACCGGGAATAGAACCCAGACCTGCTGCATGACAAGGCAGAATGCTACCTCGAGACCACAGCAGTGGACTGGTTAATCATAAGTATAACAAATTCGAGTATGGATACTATATTTACTTGTAGTGAAATGTCAAAAATTGTGTTTCATGCACTGAAGGCTCTTTTCCATAAGATTTATTAATGTAAACAAATATGGCATGATAAACTAATAAATGTCAATGATGGGTATATTCATGGAAACAAATGAAAGCTTGAAAACCTGGGAAGAAATGTATTTATTTATTTATTTATGTCTCAAAACTGATAAAAAGCAAATTTTAAAAATTGGACAAAGATAAAAAATCTGGAACTAAAATGTAGAGAATGTGAAAAAGTCTACATAGGAAAAACTAGAAGAAATCTGAACATCAAAATGAAAAAATACCTTATAAATGTAAAATATGGAGAAATAGAAAAATTGACAGTAGATGCTTGTGTGTAGACAGAAATTCATAACATTGAAGAGAAGTCAAATTTGCTGAAACAGTGTAAGAACTAACAGAACTCTCAATTTGGAAAAAAATCTACAGCCAGAAAAAGAGAGATAAAATAATGCATTTTGGAGTTCATGGGAAAAGGATTTAATTGTGAAGTTCACCAGCTCACTCCCAGAGAGAATACTTAAGACTTCCAAAGAGTGATGTAGCAGAATTTCTATCAGAAAATGATGGAGATGTCTGCTGAAACGTGTTCCAGGTGAGAAAAAACAAAATATGATTTAATTATCTTGATATCTGTATACAATCTAAAACCTCCTCAAAGGAAAACAATGAACTGATGATTACGGTTGTATTAGTAATAGTAATATGTTATTTCAGCATACTTTCTAACTTCTAACATATCTGGCCATTAGCATCATCATTGAGCACGCTCTCTCTCTCTCTCTCTTTTTTTTTTCTCCAGAGATACTGACATTTCAGTTCAAGCAGCCATCATAAGTGGTTTTGTCAACCTGGAGCTGCATTTATATTTACCCAAATTCCTTACAATTCTGAGTGGACACTGATCCCATACTGGCCAACATTTTTTTCTCCCTTGAAGATTGAACCAGTACATGTTCTATACCTCAGCACCAAAGGTATGTGTCTTAATTTGCTCAGTCACAGGGCAAAATATATGTGTGGTATAACTAAATTGTTAACTTTCAGTTTGTCATAAATTATCAAATTATGATACTGATATTATCCCGAGTGTGAAAATAAGCAGCATTGACATGTGTGAGATGTGAAATACTGAAAAATCCACATGAATTTCAGATCTTTACTTTTTCTACATTTACTGTATTTTTGAACAAAAAAGGTGTGAACTGTTGATTAACAGATAAATGTTATTGCAGTTGTAACAAGGAGAAAAACAGGATAGGAAGATACTTAAACATGAAGTATATGAAGATACCAGCAAACAAAGTTCTGTGTTATGTGTGAAAAGTGATACTTAAAAAATCAATGGTGGCATGTTATTAAAAAAAAATGTTATTAAACTTTTGAGTTATGTTTACAATAGTTGGATGGAATTGGACTTCCTGTCAAGATTTTCCTTCCCTTAGTTGGCTTATCCCAATTTTTGAGCATTGGAAATTCTCTCTTACATCCTTTCCAGGACTCATGATGAGGATATTTTTCGCCCCAAAGATTTCCTAGTCAATAATAATTCTCCAACATTTGTTCAATATTGTACACTGATGTTTGTTCATTTTGTATCCTTGTCCGCTGCAAGGAAAGTAGTTATTGCAATCAAGTGCCAGAGCACAGGTAAAACCAAACTTAATGCTCAACTGTCTGAAACATAATATGGATATTATGTTTAGTTTACAATCCAGCAGATACAGTAAGTGCATGTTTCAACTGTAATATTCCTCGTCTTTTGCTTCCTAACAGTAAACATTGCAAGTTGCTCGGATCACCCCATAGTATGAAAAAGTATCAGAGAATAACTGTATTTTAAAGCTTACTTCATCCACATTGATTGATTAATGGCGTAGCCCATTATTGAGCCATAGCCTCTCCTTTGTCAGGAGTTAATAGACCAAGTTAATTTTTTAGTAACCTTTTTGCCCAAGGATGTCATGGGTGGCGATCAAGACATTGACTCAATGAGACATCTGGCAAGCAACTAAGATATTACTAGGATGTTTGAGATCGGTAAATTTTGCTTAGAGGCCTCTTTGTTCAGGCTTAAGGATCTTTTATGAGTCTGAAAATCTTCAGACTCAGGACCCATGGCTTGAAGTCTCTCCCAGAGGACTTGCTCCTTGGATTTTTCCATCCTAAAAAAAATCTATCAACCGTGGCCAGGTTTAAACCCATGACCCTTGGAATCAGAGGCTAGGAGCATAACCACTAGTCCACCAGGCCCACATTGGCTCATCTCATCAGACAGTTCAGTGGGACACTTGGTCCCCTCCTCTGATTCCCTAGTTCACATCTCAGTCATTTCATGTGGTACCAGTATTCATATTGGATGAATTGGAGTTCCTGCAGGTTCTTCTTGGGGATTCCCCCATTTTCACCTATCAAAAACTTCACTCCACCATTCCTCCATATTCATGTCATCCATTTCGTTCCATTCAATTTCATCTGTCCCTGTCAGCTGGCATCCATGTATATCAGAGACCTTCTATAATAGTAGCTTTATCTCATTCCTTAATCTCATTCCATTACTCCAGACAAGTATAGAGAGTTTATGGATTTTAACATTGCAAACAGAATGATTTCATTATCAAGTGCTCGACATTAGATACCAACCAACCAACATTTCTCCATTCCCATCCCAAATATGAATATTTATTGCAGTGGAAATAAATGTTTTTTTTTTAATTTTATCTTTCTACAACTAAAGTATTTAATATCTACATTATCAAAAAGGACCAATTTTGCTTCTTACATTTGTACAACAAAACATTATTTTGCTGATATGCTTCATGTTTTGGAGGGAAAAAAAAACTGTTATAAACAGTAATAAGCTACGTGAATGTTGTGTGTAAACTGTGTGTAGCAAAGAAGCAGTATGACATTAATTGTTAAAGCTGACCTTATTCTAGATATGAATATATACAAAACTGTGTTTATTTGTTTACAAAAACAAACAAAATATTACTAAACATAAACAAATGTAAGTTTGCATATCACTATCAATTCTATAGTTTCATAGATAAGTTCTAAGTGAGCTATTGCATGCTTCTAAATTACAAAATTTATTAACTTAATTACTAGGTCTATGATTTTTAAGGGACATTGTGACCTAAATTTCCTCACATTCTCTTTACATATAAGGAAAATCTTTAAAAACTTAAAACAGGAAATTGAATCTGACTGGAAATTGAATCCAAGCCCACCATATAAAAGCAAAACAATTTACATCTAGATCACAGTAATGATTCCTAGTTGAATTATTACCTAATGTACTTCATTAACTTTCTATGGGTAAAAATAAATAAGTAATAAATGAGTAAATAAATAAAAGTACTGCTATAACTTATACATTTAACAGGTAAAATTTGAGAGATTAAATCAGAAATATGCACCTCGCCTCTTCTTTGTTTACTCATCTAGAACATGTTTTGACAACCATCTTCACCATTCTCAGCCAGAATCCAACTGCCAATTTATTTGTTTGGAACTTTTGTATAATCTCTCTATCCTCTGGTGACAGGCAGATAAACCTCACATTTAAATCCTTTTCCCCATGATCTCAAAATTCATGATTTTGTCTCTATTTTTCCTCTATGTAGTTTTTTCCCTTCAATTATATTAGTCTTTTTGGTTGTTTCACAATTTACATTTAGAAAAATGGAGACAAAATAACAAATTTTGAATTTCCAGGCAAAAGGATTTAATTGTGAAATTTGTCTGCCCACCACCAGAGAGAGAGAATAACAAAAATTCCAATGGTCAAATCAACAACCAGATTCTGGCTGAGAGTGGCAAAGATGATTGCCACAATATATTCCAAGGAAGAAAAAATATGAGGTGTGGTACATATTTCCGATTGAAGATCTTAATAAATTATGTCATAGTGTTACATCCTATCAATTTTGAGAATTTGTGAGGTTAGAATAACTTTTAGATAACTGTTATCAAGTGTTTGAAATTGAATACAGAGGTACTATAGCTCCATCATTGTTATTGACCTCTACTACAGTTTTCTAATAAAAATGTAATTTTTCAATTTAATTATTAACATAAATTAGAAGTTTACTGTAGGATTATCAGCATGGAAGCAAGCTTTTAGGTATCATTGCTAATTATAATGAACTGTTATAGATACAATGTTTATGAATAACATATTTGTTATTGATATGATTTATTTCTTCTTATAGTAATAACAACATGCATGACACAATGACATAATCACAAAGTTATTTTGCGAAGAAGCACTAAGCAGGACTTCGCTATACATTATTGTTACACTACTTACGCGGTCGTCCATTTTTCCCATTCCAACCTCGTCATCATTCTCCCTGAAAAACACAAACAAAATAATTAAATTATTATGATCACACGTAGAAATAAATAATTAAATAGGTATGGACACTTAACAAAAATGACGGACATTTTTAATATATGACATTCTAATATCTAAGGATATAAAAAAACACAGTAAAGAGGAGTAGAAAGAAATTAAACATAGTTGAACTCTGGAAACAAGGCCAAACATTCCAATCCATTCCAACTTCTCTTTAAAAAGTGTTAAAATAAAAATATACAAAACATTGAATTCTTTCTGTTATATTGATGCAAAACATATACTTTACTTTAAGCAACGAAAAGATTCTCAATCTTAAAAAGATTAGCCGGAGCAAAGTGGGGCAGTAATCGCCAGACTCTGAACACCACATACAAAACATTCATCAAGCCAAGACTACTATACAATGGGGAGGGTATAATCAACAGCAAAATAACTTATAACTCGCCCTGATTCCGCCTAGAAGTATGCCAAAATCATGCTTAAACTGCTTATAACTGGCGCAGCAAAATCAACTCCAATCGCAGCAATGCAAGCACTAACTCAGAACCCTCCAATATGTCTAACTTTAGAGGAACAGGCAATAACACAACATGAGAAAATGTTACGATTAACAACAACAAAATGGGAAAAAAGGCAGTTACAACCAAGCAAGTTGAAAACACAAACAAGTTTCTTGTCCAAAGTAATGGAAATAAAAACAGATTTGAATCTTCCTAAATCTAAAGAAAATATTTTGATCAGAGATAACCCTCTTACTTTTGAACCAATTAACATTCAGCTAAATCTAGAAGAACCAGTTACAAAATCTGAAACTCCCACACTTGTACTAAAAGCTCTAGCATTAGAAGTTGTGAATAAGAGATATCCACCAGAAGAATGGTTACATGTCTACACAGATGGATCTACTATTGATAACAACTCAGGATCAGGAATTACATGTGCATTATTTTCATTTTATCAACCAGCAGGATACCACACAACAAATTTTGATGCAGAAGTAACGGCTATTCATATTTCACTCCAACAATTACTATACAGAATAAATAAATTTCAAAATGCGGTCATACTCTCTGATTCTAAGGCAGCAATATATGCAATAAATTCACACAAAATGAAGTCAATACAAATTAAAGAGTGCTACAAAATGATTCAACAACTCCAAAAACTACAGAAAAGAATTCAATTGCAATGGATACCTGCACATTGTGGAATTGCTGGAAATGACACTGCTGATTTTCTTGCCAAAAAAGGCTCCAATTTAATTCAGAATACTACTAAAAGCTTACCTTTCACATCCATAAAAAGAATAGTTAAAAAACAAATATAAAATCAAACAAAACCAAGACCTATGCAATAAAGCCAAAGACAAAAAATGGAATATTTTAGTAAAGAAGCCAGATATTATTCCAGAATTTCCACGTAAAACTACAGTAGCAACATTTAGACTGCTTACAGAACATGACTATTTAGCCAAACATTTATATAAAATAGGAATCTACACGAATCCAAATTGTCCTCTATGCAATAAAGACGAAGAAATGAATGAAGAACACCTACAAACTTGTGAAGTATTACCTGTTGGATCCACAATAGAGAAATATTGGAGAGCAAGAACGCTAATGGCTTCGGTGCCAAGGCCCAGCATTTGAAAACAACAACAACAACTTTAAGAGAGGAGAAAATATTACAATTATTAAACAATAAAGTGCTTAAGAAAATGTTTGGTACAAAGAGATATGAAAACAGACAAGTGAATGAATAAAGCTACATAACAGTGAGCTACACGATCTTTAAGGAAAACCAGATGTAATAACAACAGTTAAGTGTCCTATATCATGATGGGCAGGACATGTGGAAGAAATGGAGAACGAAAAAAAGAGATATATGGAAACCTCTTAAAGAAAACCACAGAGAAAGCACCCATTACATATGCCAAGAATAAAGTGGGAGAATAACATTAACTATTGGCACTCTCGGTAATTGAATATGTATAAGAGAAACATTTTTGTTTAGATTGGAGGCCTTCGATAACACAGTGGTAGAGCATTAGCATATAAAGCTAAAGGTCCTGGGTTCAAACCCAGTTATGAACATATATTTCTCTTCAAATATAATTTAAACATTAACTATGGTTTGAGGAAAGTGTATTATATAGGGAATAATTAGAATGTATTAGCTTGGGATAAGGATGTATAGAGAGTTTGTGTTCATTTGGGTTTAAACCTCTGGGTTCAATACCAGTAGTATCAATGAGTTAGTCTCGGAAATAGCATTTGAAGTCATATTCATGAGGATCCTCACGTCAACCAACCTGAATGATGATTTTTCCTGGTTTTTGTAAGTTGTCAAGGCAAATTGTTTGTTGGAATTCATTATCATCATTTCATAATAGCATTAAATTTAAAATAAATAATTTCTTCAGAAAACACATGACAAACATAAAGCTTACTGAAAATTACTAGAGGGCCCTGGATGTGATATGACTTTAATCATAAAAGTATCTATAAATAAAAATTAAATTAAAAAATTTAAAAACTGCTCACATTCATAAAAATATAGTGTGATAATATATCTTCACTATTCATTTTGGACAATAAAAAATACAGGACATACAGCCTCTGAATGTTGACAAAGAGGGGGGGAAAAACAAAGACATTTTTTAACCAATTCCCTACTACAATCATACATACATTAGGCCTAATAAATTTGTAGAATCAATACTGATTGGTAGAGATCTGTGAAAGTGGTTTTATTTTTAGGGAAAATTTGTTTTAAAATTTCAAGTTATCAATGTTATTGGGAATTTGGCGGTGTTATTCTAAAAAAATATATAAACTTGAGTCTTTTTAATCCTAGTTTAGTATATTAAACCTGATAAGAATGATTTGGCAGTGCTTGCTTTATTGTCAGGTTACTGCTTATACTTAAAGAAATGTTTTCTTCAAGTTTGAACATACCATTACTTAATAATGATTGACGTAAAATTGATAATTATGTCTGCAAAAATTTAAGGGAAAAAAAAAAACTTATCTTACACGTTAATATAATTTGTATTTCTTGGAATTCATATTGGCCATAGAATTAAAATCTATGGACAGTGTTACAACGAGACTAAAAACCGTCATGACATCAAAATAATTAGGGGAAAATTTAAATAAAGATTTAATTGATAAATAAAACTACAAACAATGTTAAAAATATATATGCTGAAGGACTTTAAATTATAAGGAAATGGTTAGCTTATTTCGCGAGACAAGAGACTTTTAAAACAAACCCTTGAAAGAAAAGTTATGTTAAGATAAGATCAACACTAATGAAAAAAAAATACATTATAGAGTGAGGGGTTGTGAAAGAACATTTCTCAGGTATTTTATGAAGACAAGGCAATTTTAAAAAACCAACGTAAATGAGGGTCGAGAGAGATTTCGAAACTTAAGACAAAATAAATTCTAACCTGAGAAGATATTTTGGATAAAGGCCATTAGAAAAAATCATATATATACGGGAACTTTGAAAAGTAGGGGGAGTTCGACGGCAGCTAACCAAGGGTGAACGTCTACTTGCACTGCACGACATGATTCTGGCGGTTGTACTTTGTAAGTAAGACTTGGTTATATTTTCTGTAACTTCAGGATATATAATAAATATTTTAAATAGAACTTAAAAGAACTTGGAAAAATTTTAACTTATAAACCTCAATAATTGCCAATTGAACAAATTTTAACTTTGAAATTAAGTCTGGACTCATAGTGGAGTTCAGAAACTAATCTTTAGTTCAACGTAAAAGTTCGTAATTTTAAAAACATAATACTTTAGCTTTAAGTATATTTTATTGATTCATATTTTGTCTCTTAAGCTTTCCTGATTAGTCTTACTACCTATGGTCTCAAGTACACTTCTAAATGTGGTTTATGTTGTATATGACTTATATATGTTTGGTATCTTGTAAGGGTGTAGTTTTAAGTCTGAATTTATAAGGTTGTCTCCCATATAGTAATAAAGTTTTACATTAGTTACTTCTGTAAGAATCCATAGTTATTATTGAGAGGAGTTGTGTATTTCCCTTACATGCGGTAGAACCGGCCCAAACTCCTATATTTCCTCGACACGCTACCTGTTATTTAGTAATTAGTAAAGCCCTTTCGAAATAAATAAAGAAATAAATAAATAAATAAAGCTGAGTCTTTACAGACAGACCATATTTGAGCATGAGAAGGATAGAAAATATTACCTCTAAGTTGTGAACTGTGTTGCAACCATTTCCTTTTGCAAGAGTGCATGGAGGAAGCAGATTTGGTGCCATCAGATATGGCAATTAAAAAGAATATGGAATCCAAAAACAGTGTTTAAAAATGCATTATGAAAATTTTTCAAATAGAACAAAAAATCTTCAGAATTTGTTGACATTTTTTTAAATTTTGGTGTTATTTTGCATTATCGTAGGATTTTGTGTTATTTTGCGATTCACAAATGCCTTTTTTTAGGTTATGGGAAGTGGAGTTAAGAAATGGTACAAGAAAATGACAAAACTAGAGCAATTTGCATTATTGCAATTCACATTATTGCAACTTGTGAATTTCACGGATCTCTACTGATTGGTTGATGTCTAATATTGGGTAATTAATATAAAATTATAGAATATTCACCTGAAAGGTCCGTCTCCTCAACTTAATTATCATTTAACTGTAGCGCTTTCGGGACTTGTCCCATCATCGGCAGGATTCAAAACTGGTGTTTCACTGAAGATCTGGTAGAGGGGGTTGCATGTATTTGGTTCGTTTTCATTTATCAGGCTGTCGTTGTGAGCTGCTTTCATGATTTCCATCTTTTCGAGTACGTTTATCTTCGCTGGATTATTTTCTCTGTGCATTACTGTTAGGGTGTTTTCAATATTTAACATGCGATGTCCTTCATGGATGACGTGTTTTGCATAGCTTGATTTACCTTCTACGTGAATGAAGTCTCGAAAATGTTCTTTGAATCTGATGTTAAAACTCCTGTTTGTCCTTCCTATATAAAATTTGTTGCAGTCCTTACATGTCAGTTTATAAACTCCTTTGCTGTTGAAAATGTTATTTTCTTCAATGTTATTGTTTATTATGTTGTTTAATTTGTTATTGGTTCTGTATGCTATTTTTACGTTTTTATCGGCTTTCTTTAGTGCATTGGCTAATTTTGTCGTTTCTTTTCCTGTGTATGTAAGTGTTATCCATTAACCAACATAACTAAACTAGAAAAAGAATCTGACAACAACAAGAAAACATGGATAACACTTACATACACAGGAAAAGAAACGACAAAATTAGCCAATGCACTAAAGAAAGCCGATAAAAATGTAAAAATAGCATACAGAACCAATAACAAATTAAACAACATAATAAACAATAACATTGAAGAAAATAACATTTTCAACAGCAAAGGAGTTTATAAACTGACATGTAAGGACTGCAACAAATTTTATATAGGAAGGACAAACAGGAGTTTTAACATCAGATTCAAAGAACATTTTCGAGACTTCATTCACGTAGAAGGTAAATCAAGCTATGCAAAACACGTCATCCATGAAGGACATCGCATGTTAAATATTGAAAACACCCTAACAGTAATGCACAGAGAAAATAATCCAGCGAAGATAAACGTACTCGAAGAGATGGAAATCATGAAAGCAGCTCACAACGACAGCCTGATAAACGAAAACGAACCAAATACATGCAACCCCCTCTACCAGATCTTCAGTGAAACACCAGTTTTGAATCCTGCCGATGATGGGACAAGTCCCGAAAGCGCTACAGTTAAATGATAATTAAGTTGAGGAGACGGACCTTTCAGGTGAATATTCTATAATTTTATATTAATTTTGAATAAACCTCAACGGAACACATCATGAATCTTATAAAAGTTGAATATTGGGTAGTTAACAGTAATTCAATTTCCTTTCTTAAATCAATACTTAGAAGGAAAACTTAAAAATGTCATGAAGAAGGGACAGAGAAAATTATTAATTTGATCCATATTCTCAATAGGATTACAGAAAGAAGCAAGTAGGAGATTAATTTATAACAAGGAATATAGAATTAATGTACAATGAACTATTCCATGAAAAAAATAAATCTTAATGGCTTTTGGTAAATAATAGTTCTATTTAATAATTGTATTCTAATTCATTGCTGGCAACAGTTATGGTTGCTATATAACATAAATTAAAATGATTCATTTTTATAAGTTATGAATGTGTTTATAAATTATTCAAATACCAAATAAAAAAAACTCAACTTATGTCCGGCACAGGAGCAGGAGATGCAATGAAACTCCTTACACTGAAGGTCTATGAATAGCAAGGATGCCAGTTGAACATGCCTGATTCACCATCATAGGGGCAAATGAAATTAATGAGATGAGTATGGAGAAGTAGTGGAATGAAATTTGTGGCAGGGGAAAAGGGAGAAACCCCAAGAAAAACCTGAATCTTTCATCCATCACAAAACTCTTATGAAGTGACTGAGATTGCAAACTCAGGATCCCAGCAGTGAGAGTTGAACGTCTTAACTTCTTGCACCCTGGAGCAACCCTAAATACTAAATACTTTGTGGAATTGGGACACGAGTACCATAACAATTATGTATAAATATTACTACTTGACCATACATACATAATTCTGATTCTAAGACAAAAAGTATCTAGGAAAGATTCAAGCCAAATGAAATTAATTTTTTTAAAGAAAATAAAAAGGAATAAAATGAGGAATGAAGGTATAGGGGATTTAGCAAGAGTACAAAATTTGATATAAATAATAAGTAAAATTATTAAAAAGGTTCAAGCACTTAGGAGAAGGAAAAATACCATGGAAAATAAATATAAAAGGTGAAAGATTTCTGACAATATCTAGAACTTGATGGCTGGATAAGTACAAGTGAACCTAGAAGAGAAGGGTAGTATTTGAGAAAGAATCCATCCATCCATCCATAGTAATTCTGCACAAGGGCAGGTCTTTTACTGCAATCATAGCATTTTCATGCTGGATGATTTTTGGTGACCATTGGGCCCTAAGCTTCCTGACATTTGTCTTACAGATGAGGAAAAACCCCAAAAAACCTCACCCAGGAAGCTTGTCCTGACCGAGAATCGAACCCAGGCCCCTGTGTGACAAGGCAGCATGCTACCTCGAGACCACAGTGGTGGACAGAAAGAATCCAAGAAAAGAAAATATGGCAGGATAGAACTTTATGGAAGATTCTGTTCTGAGACAATCCACAAAAAAAGTGCAGACATTTGATGATGATGATGAATCCACTGCATCTCATTCTTTTGGACATATCTCTCCAAGTTTAATTAATTACCTTAATAATTCATTAATTACTCTTTCTTTAATTTTTTGCTATAGGAGCCAAATTGGATTCTAGTGAAATGTAATTGAAAAATTCTGTCTAATAAGAAAGCAGTAGCAGCTAATTACTACTTCAGGAATAGATAATCTATTGCCAATATATTTATTTTATATCTGTGGTAAGAAATCATGAAACAGATGGTACTTACTCCATGTTATTCCTATGTTCAGAGAAGACCCGCAATAAAAATTCTCCTTCTTCATTGGGTTCAAACGTGGACGGCACAATGCAGTAGACTCCTGGAGGCAGCTTGAATCGACAGCTGACCTCACGTAAGTTTATAAACGTTGGCGACCGGGCAACGGAAGCATTGTACTTAAAGAAGTTAAGATCTAGGGGCTTAGGCAGATTATCTGGATCCTTGAGCTGTAACAAATCAATTGATTACATGAGTAACTTTCCACACTCGACTGACATTATGATATGATTTGAAAATGTAAATAGTTAACTCATATTAGCAAAACTCAATTTATCATGACTAACTCATTTAAACTTAGTAATAAGTAACACTATGAGGTTACTTAAAGAAAAACAATATCATTACATACCACACTTAAAGAAAAAGAACATATAATGAATATTGCAGTAGATAATGGGTTTGAAGAAAGCATGATACACAGGAAAATAAATAAGATCAAAAGACAAAAATTAATAAATGAAAGTACACTTCAAAAAGAAAAAGAAGAAAATATATAATTCAAGAAGTTTACATATCATCCATTGAAACATCACAAGTTTCAAAAAATTTTAAAATACGAGGGTCATACTGAAAGTCGTGAGCAACCCATTGTTAAAATTCAAATTTCAACAATGTAACAAAAACAACTGCATGATCGTAATCTACAGACTTTATACCACAACATTGCCATTTTGTGGCATCATAGCTTCTATCATGTGACCACACGCAGTGCTTCCAAAATGGCAGACATCGATGTTTCGTTTCGACAGCGCACTGTCATTGAATTCCTTGTTAAAGAGGAACAATCTGCTGTTGATATTCACCAAAGACTTCAATGTGCTTACGCAGATGCCTGCATGGGTGCCAGCAGTGTTAGGAGATGGGTGAAACATTTTAAAGATGGGAACACGAGTATCAAAGATGAGCCTCGTAGTGGTCGTCCACAATCTGCCTCCACGGATTGCAACAAGGAAAGAGTTGATGCGCTCATTAGAGACGACAGGCGTATCACAGTGAATGAAATCGCTACAAAACTTGTAGTAGGACACAGTGCAGTGCAAGAAATGATTCACAGCTTAGGTTACCGAAAAGTTAGTGCCCGTTAGGTTCCACGTTTATTGAGTGAAGACCACAAACTTCAGAGAAGAACCATCACCCATAACCTTCTTCAGAGATTTCGAAATGAAGGTGATGATTTTTTGATGAGTATTGTGACAGGTGACGAAAGCTGGTTTCATCGCTACGAGCCTGAAACAAAACGCCAGAGTATGGAATGGCACCACTTGAATTTGCCATCAAAGAAAAAAGCGAAGACAGTGCAATCTGTTGGGAAAGTTATGGGCAGCGTCTTCTGGGATGCGCAAGGTTGCATTCTGGTTGAATTTCTTGAACCTGGACAAACCATAAATGCTGCCCGCTATATCCAGACACTTGTGAAGCTCCGTCGTGCATTGCACAACAAACGCCCTGGAAGGAAGATCATTCTGCAACATGATAATGCGTGTCCTCATACTGCTCGTGCCACTGTGGAGAAGATCAGGACATTTGGGTGGGAAACTCTTCCACATCCTCCCTATAGTCCACATCTTCCCTACAGTCCCGATTTGGCACCCTCCGACTACTATCTTTTCGGTTCTGTGAAGGAGCAGATGAGAGGCCAATGCTTCGAGACGCTGGAGGATATTCGGAAAGCAGTGCATCAGTGTCTTCGAGCAGCTGGAACGGACTTCTATCATAAGGGAATTTTCAAGCTTGTAGAACGCTGGACAAAATGTGTGCAAAGAAATGGAGACTATGTTGAAAAGTAGCACAAAGGTCTGTAGATTAACATGGTGTACTTGGTTTGTCTAAAATAAATATTATGATTGTTTAAAAAAATGTTGCTCATGACTTTCAGTATGACCCTCATAGTTCAACATAAGATTGGCACCAAAAAAAATGATATAATATTTAAAGGAAGTGACACTATGAGGTTTACTTTAATTAATAGAAGTTATAATGTTTTTATTATTAATTTAACACTTCTCACTGAAGGATAAATTATATTTGAAGAGCAAAATTATTCGCTCAGACTGGGGTTTGAACCCAGAACCTTTGGCTTTCTAGGTCAATGCTCTACCATTCTGCTACCTGAGAAATTCCAATCTAAATGCAAATTTTTCTCTTATACACTATTAATTCCCAATTGCCGAATGATATGAGCATTTGTTTGATCACACAAATGGCAGCTTCTGTTTAAGAAGACATTTATTGGGAATTGAACTCTCTGCATACCACTGGTAAAATCTCTTGTGTCAGAGATTTAAATCGCACCCGCCAATGTGATCGGCTTTGCAAGTAGTTTAAGTATATTGTTTGGCAGGTAATGGACAGGAGTATCAGAGCCAATTTAATCGGCTCACAGCACCTAAAGGGTTAAACACTACTTTATAAAGCCAATAAGACTTCTTTTGACGTTTTTATTATTAGTTTAACACTTCTCACTGAAGTATAATTCTGCTGACGTATAATTCTAAGTCTGAGTGTATAATTTTTCTCTTCAAATAGAAGTTACAATATTCACGATTCACCTCATATTTGTAGATTTCTTAAGACCAAAGGTTTCGATACATTACATATCATTATCAATTCTTTCTAACTGTTGAATTCGCAGTTGGTGATCCTGCAGGTTGAATTCTGCTCCCTCTGTTGGCTGACCGAAATCAACCTATAGGATCGCCAACTGCCGATTCAACAGTTAGAAAGAATTGATAATGATACACAACATAACGAAACCTTGGTCTTCAAGAAATCTACAAATATGAGGTGAATAGTGAATATTCTAACTCCTTAAGTTATGTAGATAGGAAATAACACTATGAGGTTCTTTAATATTGTTTATTTTTTATCATTTCACTCACCTCATACTTCATAATTTATAGCAGACCCAGGGTTTCTTCACGTAATTCGTGACATTGTCAATGCTGCGTCATGTTCACAACTGACGTCAGTTGTGAACATGACGCAGCATTGACAATGTCACGAATTACGTGAAGAAACCCTGGGTCTGCTATAAATTATGAAGTATGAGGTGAGTGAAATGATAAAAAATAAACAATATTCTAACTCCTATTAACCAAAAAAATGACTTTAGCCTCAACAGAATAATTAAATCCAACAATAACAAGAAAAGGGAAGAAGAAAATAAATCAGGTATTTATCAGATAAAATGTAGTGATTGTGCTAAAATCTACATGGGGAAAACAAAAATGAATTTGAAAACCAGAATGAAAGAATATTTTAGGAATGTTAAAAATGAGAAAGCAGAAAAATATGTAGTAGCCACTTACGCTTGGTTAGAAAAACATCAAATTAAAAGAAAGGCTAAATTAATAAACAAATAGAATATCTGAGTTCCAGCATTAAACAATCATTAAATAAATCATTAATTAAACCATATAAGGTGAGTCAATAAAAATATGTTCTCCACTCACTATAAATAAATCAGATTTTACATTTTACAGTTCACCTCATATTTTGTATATTTCCTTCGACTAGTTTCAAGGAAATTTTCTCCCTATTGTCAACTGGCATGCTATTAATATGACAGTTTGTAATCTTTTAGGCCTATTCTTTCTCCTCTTTCTTTGTTGGTTGACCGATGAACTTCCAAATTAAATAATTTTTAAAACTTTGAAATTCCCTGAGAGAAGGATTTGATTTTGAAGTTCATCAATCAACCAACAGAGGGAGGAAGAAGAGGCCTACAAGCGTTATCAATCATCACATCAACAGTCAGATGCCAATTGACAATAGAGAGAAGATTTCCTTGAAACTAATCCTGGAAAATGTACAAAATATGAGGTGGGGTACAAAATCTGGTTCGTTTAATGAATGTTAAATAAAACCTCTAGTATTACTTATTTTAGGAATTCTCACTATGAGGTATATTCATTAAGATAGAATTTTTATCACTCACCTCATATTGTTCATATTAATAACCTTTAGTGTTACTTACTTACTTACTTACTCACTGGCACTATCGAACCCATAGGTTCATGGCCGCGCGGACATAAGCTCTCCATACATCCCTATCCTGAGCTAATGCTTTCCAATCATTTCCTGTATAATCTACTTCCCTCAAATCATAGTTAATGTTGTTCTCCCACCTCATTCTTGGTCTACCAACTGGGCGTTTTCCTTCTGGCTTTCCTACAAGAAGTTTCCATGCACGTCTTTCATTCCCCATACGCGCAACATGTCCTGCCCATCGCAGTCTACGGGACTTAACTGTTCTTATTATATCTGGCTTCCTATAAAGACCATGTAGTTCATTGTTAAGTAGTCTTCTCCATTCACCTGTCTGTTCATCTCTCTTTGGTCCAAAAATTTTCCTAAGAACTTTATTCTCAAATACTCGTAATCTCCTTTCCTCCCTTAAAGTAAGAGTCCATGTTTCGCACCCATATAATATAACTGGTAGAATAATAGTTTTATATATTTTCAGCTTAACGTTTTTTGAAAGGAGTTGGGACATCAAAAGTCTCTGCAATGCATAATAGCATGCATTTCCAGAATTGAGCCTATGTTTAATTTCTTTGTGCATCTCATTCCTATTTGTGATTATTGTTCCTAGGTATTTGAATTCAGCCAATTCCTCAAAATTTCCCTCATTTGTCATTAGCTGTCCATTTCCATTATATAATGTATTTCTACGTGTGACCATATATTTAGTTTTACTGATATTTACTTCCAGTCCTAATTTCTTAGTGTTACTCAATAGTGTGTGCGTGTTGGCCTTTAGTATCTCCTCGCTATCGGCCAGTAGTACTACATCATCAGCATAAACTAACAGCTTATTAATACCATTGAGTTGTAGGCCTTCCTCATTCTCTAAAGATTTAATGGCATGCTCTAGTACAAAATTAAATAGTAGAGGAGATAGTGCATCTCCTTGCTTCAACCCATTCTGGATTTCAAAAGTGTCTGAAAACTGTTTGCCTACACGCACCCTACTCGTTGAGCCATTTAGACACATTCGTATAAGTCTAACTAACTTTTTAGGAATTCCGAACTCCAGCAGGATACTATATAACTTCTCCCTCTTAATTGAATCATATGCTTTTTTGAAGTCTACATATAGTTGATGTACAGTACCATTATATTCCCATTTCTTTTCTAAAATCTGTCTTATACTAAAAATCTGATCTGTTGTAGACCTGTTTCTTCTAAATGCACATTGATGATCTCCTAGAATGTCATCAATATAGGGAGTAAGTCTGCTTACTAATATATTTGTTAGAATTTTGTACGAAGTTGAAAGTAATGAGATGCCCCTATAGTTGTTGCAATCAGTTTTATCTCCTTTCTTATAAATTGGTACGATAATTGATTCCTTCCATTCATCTGGAAGAGCTTCTTTTTCCCAAATCATACTAAGCAACCAGCGTATCTTGTCCATCAATTTTTCTCCCCCTGATTTTATCAGTTCTGCTGGGATCTCATCTGAACCTGATGCTTTATACATCTTCAATTTTTCAATTGCCATTTCAACCTCTAATGCACTTGGTTCTGCGACTAGCATTTCTGCTGTCTGTAAATTATCCTCCTCAATGTCCTGTTCTGTATGTACATTTAATAGCTGATTAAAATAACTTTTCCATCTATTTAATATACTCTTGGAATCTGCAATCATATCCCCATTTTCATATCGAATTATGTTTGTTCTAGCCTGAAACCCTTTCTTCTCTATACTAATTCCCTGATATAATTCTCTAATGTTCCTATTTTTTGCATTCATTTCAAGATCATTAATCTTCTCTCTCAAATATTCCCTCTTTTTACTCTTTAGTAACTTGGTGGTTTCCCGTCTAACACTACCCAATTGCTCTAAATTTACCTCATTTGGCTCGTGTAACCATTTCATTTTTGCTAGCTTTCTTTTCTTTACAATGTCGGCACATTCCTCATTAAACCATTTCTTGTTTTGGCCTCTTTTTTAAACAACCAATGCTTTCTGATGCTGACAATTTAATAGTATCTCTTATAGCCTCCCATTCTTTATTTATATCAGTTTCTTCTTCTTCGTTTGCCACATTGTCATCTGAAGATTCCAGTACTTCAAATCTATTAGCAATTTTGATTTGGTATTCTTGCCGCATTTCATCATTTTTCAAGTTTTTTAATTCAAATTTTTACAGAATCGTCTTTAGCGTTTGTTCCTCTCATAAGCGATAGCCGTTGTCTGATTTTCACCCTGACCAGATGATGATCAGAATTGGCAGTCTGTCCCTCTAACTGATCTAACATCAATGATGCTACTGTGCCAGCGTTTATCCACTAATACATGATCTATCTGGTTCCGAGTTTCCTCCATCTGGGGACGTCCAGGTGTATTTATGAATATCCTTATGCTGAAATGTTGTGCTCTTAACAATGAGATTCTTTGATGTGGCAAATGTGACTAATCCTCAACCCATTGTCGTTACTATCTTCATGAAGACTGAATTTGCCTCTTGTTGGTTTGAATATATCTTCCTGCCCCACTTTTGCATTAAAATCTCCTAAGACAATTTTCATATGATATCGTGAAAGGCTATCAAATAAGCATTCTAATTCTTCATAGAACTCATCCTTGATCTTGTCATCTTTATCTTCTGTGGGGGCATGTACATTTACAATTATAAAATCATGTCGTTTACCCTTTAGAATTATGTATGATATCCTATCACTAACAAACTTAATATCTCGGATAGCGGATAGGATCCTCCTTCTGACTAAAAAACCCGTTCCAAATGCAGGTCTTTCTGCACCCCCATAGTTTACTTTCTAAAAATATCAATTTTGAGTATTAAATTTGTAAAGGACCAGTATGCTCCTAACTAGTGAAAATTCCTTTCAAAATGATATGATGCAACGAATGGAACAAATATAAAATGTCTCTTTGGCTCAGTGTTATGGTACTTGCCTTCAGTTAGTGAGAAGCATTGTACATATCAGGATTTAGTATGTTTATATATATATATATATATTGTAATTTAGGTGGTTATGTGGCTTTAGTGATTTCACACTAGCTCTCAATCTTTGAGACCCGAGTCTTGGTCACTTCATATGGGATTTGTGGTGGACAAATACAAGCCAAAGCAGGTTTTCTTCCATTCTCCCCAGTGATGTACACTGCAGTCTCATTCTAACACTTCTTCATACTCATGTCATCCATTTCATTTCATTTCATCTGCTCTATAATGGTATGACAGGAATGGTCAGCTGGCATCCTCATATAACACAAACTTTCAACAATAGGGACTTCATCTCATCCCTTAATTAGGCATTATGCTGGATATAAGTAGAGGGTTTACTTTTTAGATACATTATAGTTACTGTAGCTTTGATTTCTAAAACAGGAATATTGAACATTTTTATTGATTTTATAGTTATATTTAGAAATTCTTTTATGGTAGTATCTAAGGGTTATTTTAGGAAGTATCATTTTGAGGTTATTTTAATCAAGCTTTTTTGAGACTGGAAAACATCTTACCTCAAATTAATGTTGGTTCAGTTTGAACATGTTTTGATATAATCTTCTATTCGCAGGGCAAACTGACGATGATATAGAAGATTATATCGCTGGGCAAGCTGACGATGATATAGAAGATTATATCGCTGGGCAAGCTGACGATGATATAGAAGATTATATTGCCGGGCAAGCTGACGATGATATAGAAGATTATATCGCTGGGCAAGCTGACGATGATATAGAAGATTATATCGAAACATGTTCAAACTGAACCAACATTAATTTGAGGGAAGATGTTTTCCAGCCTCAAAAAAACTTGATTCTCTTGTAGGTTATTCCATTGAATGAAAAATCATATTTTTTACTATATTACACTTTTCAAATACCATATTTGAACCAATTTTGAAATTAAAAAAACTACTTTTTTCTCAGAAAAATGAGTACTCATAATGTGAAATTCAAACTATATCTTCTCTGATGTATATTATAAGAATTGGTAATGATTGTCATTTTTATGTTGAAATTTCAGATATTTCTATAATATACATCAAAATAGAAACATTTTGGATTTCAGGGTATGGATGTTCCAATTACTTGAGAAAAATAAGTGACTTTTTTAAATTTCGAAATTGCTTATGATCCCATATTTATAAAGCATAAGATATAAGTGTATGCAAAATATGTCATTTTTTTACAATACATATAATTTTATAACCAATATCCCCAGGTTGTCTTTATGACATATCCAGTATTATCTCCTGGCATGGCGGAATTGTAACCCACTTCTTAAGTTGGGGCACCTGGAAGGCAGAGTTACATTACTCCAATGATATGATAGGTGATGAATGATAACGAAGCACCAAGAGAGTTCTTAATCTAAACTTACAAGAAAACCTTCACCGGGCTAAAGAACAATGGAAATGAAACTAATATTATTGGAATCAGTATAATAAAATATTAATTTTCCCTAAATTTCACAACCCCACTAAAATAAACACATGTGATGCAGGACACAGAACATGAGCTTTAAGCAATAAGAAAACGTTCTGTCAGTGACTAGTTTACACACAGGATGAAAAACAGTGTTGTGATCATGTTATTGCTTCCTGCATCATATTTCCAGACTCTCTTTTTGTTTTTATACAGGAATATATATGGCACAACAATGATAATCATTGAAAAAATATTGGAAACACAAATTTGCAACACACCACCCGCACTTCAAAATGGCTGCGGCTGTACAGTTTTGACACTTATACATTTCGGATACAATATTCCGTTCTGTTTTGGAAGTGCTGTTCACCCCTAGGTGCCAATACAGCTAGCACCCCCAACCATACCAGTGCGCCAGTTGGAATCTTGGAGAAAGAAACTGCTGATAAACAAGTAATTGCATTTATTTTTTAACTTTTATAGGAATTAATCACTATGAGGTTTAATTTATGGTGAAATTAAATGTTTCTTACCTCTCCTCATATAAATTTTCTAAATTGATCGCGATTTCGAGACTATAACTGTCTCATCCTCAGAACTTTGTTGGCGACTGGTGTTATGTTGATCGAAAGAAACTCTTCTTCTTCCCTCTGTTGGTGGACCGATGAACCTCTGGATAAGGTCAAAATTTGTGGGAATTTCAAAGTTCATAAGTTTTCCTTTGTTTTCCTGAATGTGGATCTTTTCCCAAACCGTGAGTTCCTTTTGTTTGTCTAATTAAACAAATTAAACAAAGAATCTGTGTTTCATACTGCTCCATGACCTATGGTTAATGGTTTTCTTTTTTGTTCCTTGGTGTACCTGGCAGAATCCAATACTCAATTACCTTACATTTTTCTTCAAAAGTAATGATCCAGAATGCTTTTGGAGAGGACGGACAATAAAGAGAACCAGAATGCTGCAAAGTACTTGATTCTTCTTCTGATGAGGCAACTGTTTCTTCTGATTTGCTTTCTTGTACATGAGGCATGTCACCATCATCATCTCATCGTTCATTTTCATCAATGTCCAGAGTATGAATTTCTTCAACTGATTCCATTCCATAACTCTTTTTATGAGTTATAACATGAGCAACTTCAAGCTCCTTTCGCAACATTTCACAATCTGTCTCTTTATAATCTTCTTCCATTAGTTTAGCGATAACTTTAACCAATATATTTACAGGGTTCATCTTCTCCACTTACTAAAAGCAAACAGAACACTCACAATAGCACAACACAACTGGCAGCACAACTAGAACAGTACTGTGTTCACTCTCGTGCATGTTATACGTGCCTGCAATCTAAGATGGTCCCATCAACCTACATCTTCATTGGTCTGTATCTCTGGTGTTCATTGCACTGGGGTTGTACAACATACACATTTTGCATTACTTTTAATGCTTAATCTTACTGTAATAATGACATTTGTTTTGTTTCTTACCCCAGGTGAAGGTTTGCTTGTTAGTCTAAATCCAAACTATGGGCAACCACAGGAATAATTCCCTTTAAGAAAAAAATTCCTGTGTTCTGACCAGGAATCGAACCCGAGACCCATGAACTATAGGCAGAAGCCCATGAAGCTGATCTGATCTTTATATTTAAAAATTAATACCTCAATGTTACTTCCTATAAATTTTGAGCTTTATATTATTTACTGTGCCAATTTGGTGTCGCATTTGATACATTATGATTAGAATCAGCTAACTTACTTCGTACATAGCAAAACCTATAGTAAGACATTCCATTCCCATTCTTCGTTGTGATCTTCGATTTTTCTGCATAAGAGCAACAATAACTGTACATTTGTTTTCTTCATCTTCTTCATCAGGGTCTTCAAGGGTGATTGTGTACTGGGGGTTGTGCCAGAAACTCTCTGAAACAAAATAAAACCATCTTTTTTTATGTTATATTTAGTTTAACATATTCCAGTCTTGGTCAAATTTATTTTTTGGAAAAAAAAAAAACTCCTGAACCGGGAATTGAACCCTGGATATCTAACTATATGTGTCAGTGTGCTGTCTATTACACCAACCTGATACAACTGTCAAATTTTCTTTCCTCTTATCCTGGTTCAGGCATAAATAAGACACTAATACATAGCATTGAAGAGAGACAACTAAAATGGTTTAAGTGTGCATACCATATGTCAGAGGAAAAGAAATCTAAATAAGTCACAGGAATGCAAACACAGGGAAGAATTGAAAGAAGGAAGACCTAGAGTTAAATAGGAAAATGCAATGGAGAGAAGGGACAAAATCAAGAAAAAACAGTAGATATGAGAAGAATTTGCAGGGATAGAATTCAATGGAGGAACTGGATGAACCCAATGTCTAAAAATGTTAAGGGACAGAAGAGAAAAAAGAAGAAGATATACTTCATATGAATAAAAGTTTTATCCAAAATGTGTTATCTTGGATAATTACTCAAATACATTTATAGTTAAAAATGGTGAAATTGAAAAATCAGCTATTGCAGCACATTGTTTGTTGGACAGTCATAAAATTGAAAAAGAGGCCAAACTTCTAAAACATTTGGAAAAACCTTTAGAATTAACAGTTTGGGAGAAAATATATATTCAGAAGAACAAATCTGTATGTCAGAAGTAAAAGAAACCATGTCACAAAACTGCAATTTTACAAGAGAGCAAGTTTAATATTACTTTCACCTATATCTTCAGTTGAACATGGTGTTGTTTTCAACTGCCTTATGTAGCCAATTATTGTCACAGGACATAACATTACAAAGAGCACAAAATGCACATTTTGGACTTGGTGTTAACTCAATTTCTGTAAATTTCTCTGACATACAAAAATTTAAATCCATGAATTTCGATATTCCTGATGAATGGGACCTGATCTCAAAGTTCATCAAATGAACACCAGATGGCAATGTTCAGTTCATCAAATCGATACCAGATGGCAACGTTATAGATGGAGATTCCAACGAAAAATCTGGTAATCATAATGTCAGTTGAAAATTAAACAGATGTGTCCTTTTGAAAACTGCAGTTCCCGTGTTTAAAAAAACATAAAATATGAGGTAAGATGTAAAAAATTACTCATTAATTTACTCAAAATACATTTCTTTCTCTCATGAAAATTTATTAAAATAGATATATCCCCTTTGTCCACCCATCAATGATAATAAATAAAATAATAAATTTAATGAGATTAAACTACTTTTACTATTAACACTTTACATTTAAAGTACAGTTGCGACAAATATTTAAATATATTAAATAACTTAATATTAAATATACAATTAAAATATTGACAACAAAAATATATTTTTATTGTAGAAATCCAAACTGTAAATTTTTACACAACATAAAATAAATTTTAATGAGCTTAAATATTAAAATATGACTCAATACCATCATATGGTATTAAACATTTATTTACAAAAAAATATGTACATATATGAAACACAAAGTTTGGTTTAATAAGCTTAAATTTTGAGGATTTGTGAAAAAGAAATATCAGCAATATTAATTTTAGCTAACTGAAAAAAAAGAAAAAGAAAAATAATATACAATTCTATAACCTTTCTGGCTCTATTTGGCAATAATGGAAAATGTTAGTACAAAAATAATAATCTATATAATATGAAAAATATTTTTATATACAAACAGTTAAGAACGTAATACAGATAGTTTCTATTTTTTTATTATTTCACTTTCAGTTAGGTTGAATATCTAATTCAAAGGATTAGATACTAAATTAATTTTTACTTCCACTTTGACATTAAATAGTGTAATCAAATGGTAAAGAGAAAAATTTATGCCTGGAATCCTTCCTTTACCTTATGCTTGGATGGTAAGGAAGCCCGAATTAGCTCAATGGTTAAGAGCATCAGCACGGAAAGCTGAAGTTTGGGGTTCGATTCCCGGTTCAGGCATAAATTTTTCTCTTTACCATTTGATTACAATAATTTAGTAGTGTACTTTAATATACTTATTTCAATCATAGTAACAGCTTTAGCTTCTTAATATTAATTTAATAAATAATGCTTTAGCTATGTGGAGTCCCTTCATGTCTTCTTCATGTAGAAGCCATTCATTGTGTATTTGTGAATGATGATTCATTGCATTTGAATGTGGGACCAAGACATAAGGTAAAGGAAGGATTTATGCTTGGATGGGAAGGAAGCCCGAATTAGCTCAATGGTTAAGAGCATCAGCATGGAAAGCTGAAGGTTCGGGGTTCGATTCCAAGTTCAGGCATAAATTTTTCTCTTTACCATCTGATTACAATAATTTAGTAGTGTACTTTAATATACTTATTTCAATCATAGTAACAGCTTTAGCTTCTTAATATTAATTTAATTATTAAATAGTGTACTTGGAAACCCTGAAGATAAAGTCAATTGTTTAAAAAAGTCCGGTATTTATGAAATTGGATGCAATAACTGTGATATGAAATATGTTGGGCAAACCAGAAGATCCATTTTAACTAGATTTAATGAACATATTGCCCATTTTAGACTTAATAGAATTGAAAAATCTGGAGTTACCCAGCATATTTCTGATTATGGTCATGCTATCAATAAAAGTAACCTTAGGCTGATTTGTTCGGTCATTGATTTCAAATTCCTTGACATCCTTGAAAGTTTGGAAATTTATAAAAATAAGAATAAAATCATGAATAAAGACAAGGGCCCTATTCCGTACAGCGCCCTCTTTTCTTTAATTGAAAGAAAAGAGGATTAGTTATATTATGTTTTACTGTTTACTTGTGATTGATTGTGTCATGTGACATAGTTTGTTTTTAACCGAATTTGTTTATTTATTATCAATTTTGTCTTCAGTCAATATCTGGTCTTGAGAATGACAGGTTGGCTGTGGAAACGTGTTGACCATTTTAACCTTTAAACACCCAGGAGCCCATATGCTGGGTTTTAAAATGTACGTCCAATCTGCCCGCAGACCCAGCGTATGGGTTCTGAGCAGGCGGACCTGTTTGGTTGCTTGAAATTATACTGGATAATACTACTTTTGTAACATACCTTTTTTCAGGGTTATCAGATGCTTGGCAACGTGATGTGAAGATAGCATTTGTTTATTAAATGTTTGTTTTTGTGTGATAAGCCTCGAAACAATCACCAATTCACAAACCTACATCATATTTTTTACACTTCACTTGCACACACGTTTTCTGATTCCCCGTGCCAAACACACGACAAATTAGTCTTTGTAAAGCTACCGACCAATGTTGACTAAAGTTAACTTCAAGTCACGAAATGTCTGTACTCAATATACTATGTCTACCACCCAGGGAGTCATTTACAGGGTGTTCTCTACCAGCCTGTTCCAAAAAGTCTGTGACAAGTCTAAGTCGGAAGTCTCTATGTGTTGTTTTGGCCAAATGTTGACTAAAGTTGACTTCAAATCACGAAATGGCTGTACTCAATATACTAGGTCTATCCAGAAAGTCGTCTACAGGGTGTTCTATCAGCCTATTGCAAAACATCTCTGACAAGTCTAAGTTGGAAGTCTCTATCTGTTGTTTTGGCACCAATGAAGTCAGAAGAAGAAAACTGTATAGAATGGTCAGGTCTAACAAATGAAAAAATAATTTTTTGGTTGAGTAAACAAGCTATAACGGCTGGGGGACTTGACATGCTGACCACATGTCACCCATGCACTGGCTCGATGATAATCTACCTTTGTGATTGACACAAGTGAATGTGAGGCCAGCAGACTGGATGGTAGGCTAAGGGCCTTCTAGGCCTGTCGCACCATTGAATTATTATTATTATTTTTAGATTATTAGGCATCCCTTTTCTCTTAGGTCTTACTATCCCACAACACGTCATTTCACATTAGAATAATTACACACAAGAAGAAGGTACATTTCTGATTCTGTCATGTCAGGGGGAAGAGTACATTTTTCTTCGCTGTCAATTCTAGTTTCACGAACCTAAGACCTGACAAAAGCCAGGTATCTCACAGCTATAAGTGTCAGTTGATTGTAGCTTGTGATTATCATTGATATCGTTTTCGTCATTGTCACAATCCGAGAATGTCTTGTATGTCAGCGGAACGTAGTGATTTTGTACTAGACATATCGTAAACTTCACTCTGAGTCACAAAACTGTGAATGAATAAGGGCTGTGGGTGGAATGTGACCTGTTTTTTTTTCAAATGTGTTTTTTTTCAAAACTTTCCTACTTAGGGGGAAAACTGACCGGATGCAACATAATAAACAAAAGAATGAACGAGGGTTAGAATATACCTAAATCTATATACAGTTTTTCACTTCTAACCTGATTCACAACACTCTAAACTCCCTAAAGTTATTTGGTAACTATTGTGAATTTAAAAATTCTCTCTATGGTATAAAATATCACTACGGATTTTTGCCGTGATTACCACTGATTTTACAATAATATTTAACACTTTAAACCTTGTTTGATGTTTGTGACCCCCACAGATTTTAAAATATGAATTAATAAAATCAGCAAAGTTATAGTCAAAAGCCAAGGAGTTTAAAAGCTAGGTGGACATTTAAACCCGGGCAGCCTGCCGCTACCTGGCCATTTAAACTTGGGCGCTTAAAGGTTAAAACATTAATTGGTGAATTGGGCATACTGACTGTATATTTTACCTAAATGAATATACCTCATAGTGTGAATTCCTAAAATAAGTAAATATACACATAGTACTCATTTTAGTTAGAAGCTGAGTCAACCACAGGGCCATGGTACTGTCAGTTTAAAAATCCTGACCTTATATGGATTCTAACCCTTGATCTTCTTAATTTAGCTACAGCTGCTCAAACTAAAGTAATACCATACAGTAAATGACCATTTCCTCAATTTGTGGCTACACACAGGTGAATGTGGTATGTTTGTTACATGAAGAAAAAATACTTTTCTTTATTGTCAGTCTGACTGGTCTTATTGAACTTTTATAGGAAAAATCACTATGAGGTTTAATTTAAGATTTTAATTAAAATTATTTATACCTCACCTCATATCCAGTCTTCTTATTAAACTAGTTTCAAAACCTAGGCAGTTTCATTTTCAGAACTCAGTCAAGGTGAAACTGCCTAGGTTTGAAACCAGTTTAATAATACAATACAATATAATAGTAAAAATAATTTTAATTTAAATCACAAAAATATGTTCACTATACTCCTAAATTGTGATGTGTTTGACATCAAAGTGGAAGGACAAGACAGGGTGACTTACAAGAGATGAAACAATAGAGGCAGAAGGGCATAGAATATTATTTTAAATGAGGCCTAAGTTCTGCAGAAACCATACTGCCAGTGAGAAAAAAAATTACTTTTGTAATGAGATATGTAAATGTATTTATATTCAATACTGATAAAATTCATAATACATTTCTGTTGAGAGGTAAATAGTCACGAAGTAAAAAAATCTTCTTGTGTAAGAAGCTGCTAGATTGTGTTAGTAGAATGAATGTTTATTGCTTTCTCGCGCATGGGAATCGTAATTGTATAGACAAAAATCTGTGAATAAATCATAATCCAAATAGCTCACATGGAAGAGCACTGGTGAATAGAACCATCCCGATTTAGGCTTATATTTTTTTCTTCAAAATTTAAATAAGTACCTGGGAGGTGTTGTCGTCCTCAACTAGGTTAAAAACTTTTTACAAAACTTTAAATTCAAATTCAAATTCAAATTTTAAATGGGAACACTCCTAACACATTCAACTCTCTATTCAAAATTACAAAACAACAGTCAGTAGTTACTGATGATGCTGGAAGGTTTCTGATGCCAGCAGCTTCACAAAACAGTAACTACAATAGTTATCTTCTGCTGAAGATGGAAGCCAGTTTCTGAAAGACCTACGGTTCTTAAAAGTTTAAAAATTTTTTTAACCTAGTTAACGATGAAAGCACGTACCAGGTATTTATTTTAATATTTTACTTTGTTGTAATATAATAAATTTGGGAATTTTAACATTATGAGGTTTTCTTAATAAGAATAAAATGAATCATGAATTCTTCTTACCTCATATATCTACGTTTTTTAAACACAGCACCGCAGTATCGGAGAAACATCTTCTCCATCATCAGCTGTTTTCACGACTGTCAATTTTTTCTTTTGCCAGTAATTATCCTTCAAAAGTACACCAGATGGCAGTTTGGATAATTACTGGCAAAAGAAAAAATTGACAGCCATGAAAAGAATACCGTGGTGCTGTGTTTAGAAAACATAGATATATGAGGTAAAAATAATTCACAATTCATTTGATTCTTATTTTACTTTGTGTATATACGAAGCCCATCCAGAAAGTAAGTTTCCCAATTTTATTTCCTTTAAAGGAAACATATTTAGCCGGGATAATTGTGCATGCACAACAGATCTATAATGTATCAATCATGTGTGAGCTGGACAGTGGTCCTGTGATAAGGTTCCTGAATGTGCAAAACATTGCTAGATAATTTGTAGCCGAAATTCATCGTCAGGTCTGTCAGGTCTACGGACCAGACATCATGAGCAAAGAGATGGTGCATCGCTGGTGAAGGCCTTTTTCCCATGCTCATTCATATACGGCTCAGTGCACAGCAACTGATCTGCAGGAGTTCGGTTGGGAGCTGTTTGATCATCCACCATACAGCCCTGATCTTGCTACCAGCAAATTTCCATTTTTTCTTGCATCTAAAGAAATTCCTGTCCTCCGGTCAGCGTTTTGACAATGACGAAGGGTTCAAGACGACTGTCACACTGGTTCCATTCACAGGTGGCAGACTTCTATGAACCAGGGATACAAAAGTTCATCCCACAATATGACAAGTGTCTAAATTCTGGTGGTACCTATGTTGAAAAATAGCTGAAACATTGCTGTACCTGGTACCAATAAAATTTTTCAGGTAACTGTGTTTTCTTTATTTTAAAAAAGATTGGGAAACTTACTTTCTGGATGAGCCTCGTATTGTAAATAACTGTAAAATATGTAGATCTCAATGAAAAAACTAATATAACATAATTGTACTTTTATTACTGTATATTGTTGTGTAATTTGGCACAAATATAAGTCATTTCTACCAGCTTTTTCACTTTTTTGTTTAAAATATCAAATACACTCAAATAATGTATCCTGCATGATACCTCATCAATTCGATGTCTTTTTTTTTCATGGAGTTTTATTAGAGACTGATTTCAGGTAGAACTTACCTAGGTAGTTTCTGCAGCCTCCAGCGGTGACACCACGCACCCACTCGCCTTCATACATGCTCATTTCCCATTTCCGTTTATCACCAAGGTCTTCTTCTGATAGCGAGTCTGGATTCAAATTACATATCTCTAGCCTTGTAAAGTGTGTGATGAAATCTCTATACGACATCCAGAATTCTCCATCGGCATCAAATGTTAGACCTATTTCTTCTTTATCTTCATCAGGAATAAATCTCCATTCTGGTGACCTATACATATAAATAACATAGTACATTTATCCAGAAACATGTTTCATCTTTGTTGCAGTTTAGTCTGAAGAGAAAAATGGACTTATTTTCAACATCATTATTATTATAATCTTAAAGATTACAACATATTTATAATTTTTTTATTCAATCCCCAGGTTATAATTTAGACATGTCTGGTGTTCTCTCCTGGTATTGGTGTGATTATAACCTACTTCTCAGATCGGGGTGCTTGAAAGGTGAGGTTATGCTGACCTGATGATATTATGCATGATAATAATAGTGGTGCGCCAGGGGAATATGAATGATGATGGCCATATGATGTTCGGGGACTATTTAGGCCATAAAGTTTCCTATCATTTGCCTTACAGATGAGAAAAAACCTCGAAAAAAACTACATCCAAGAAACTTGTTCTGATTCAGTCTCAAACTCGAGCCCCCTGCATGACAAGGCGGCATGCTACCTTGAGACTACAACAATGAACATATTATAAATATTATTGATGTTATTTGCAATTCACCCAAAAAAAAAGTCTAGTATAACTATATCCAAAATTCATGGGAAGTGACACTATGAGGTAAATATTAATATAATAAAAAAAATATTAATTGGAGACTCTACAATTCACCTGGACATGTTTTGGAGATCATCATCCCCATTCTCAACTAAATTCCAACTGTTTGAAATAAACAGTTGACACCAGATTTTTTCATGCCACTGGTAGGAAGTCAACCATTCTTAACTAAATTCCAACATTTTTTTTTAAATATAATAGGAAGTAAGATAATGAGATTTTACTTAATAAATAAGTTTGGTCTGTATTCTTCTTACCTTAAATAGTTGTTTCTTTCAAGACATATGTTTCAAAGCATGTTTGTTCCATCTTCAGTTGATACAGTTGGTACATATGTTTCTATGCAACTGTACCAACTGAAGATGGAGCAAACATACTTTGAAAAGTATGTCTTAAAAGAAACAACTATATGAGGTAAGGAAGAATATAGACCAAACTTATTTATTAAATTCCAACTGTTTGAAATGATCTGTTGACATCAGCTTTTTTTCATGGTCCTGGTGGGAAGTGAATCAACTTCAAGATCTCGCTTGCATGAAACACATACTTTCAGGCAACTGGAGCTTTAATACATTTTATAATCCTTTCATCTATATTATGGGAACATTTTAACATCCCCCCCCAATTCCCCTTGAAAAATGTTAAACTAAAAAAATATATAACTGTTATTTTTCCAGTTATAATATGTGAATGTGCAAAATTATCTCTTTTTTTTAAGAGAGGAGAAAAAGTTGTCAGTATTTGAGAATAAAGTTGTTAGAAAAATGTTTGAACTAAAGACAGATGAATGAAGAAAACTTCATAAGAGTGAGCTAGACAATCTTAGTACATTTGTGAGAAATTGCATTGCTCAAAACAATTAGAGGAACACTTGTAATAAATTGAATAAGTATGTTTTTTAAAGCTGTGATGCTGAAAGTTGGACAATATGTAAATTGAATTATTAATTTTATCATTGGATACAAATTTTAAAGATCCATGGCCTAAATACAGAGAAATTACCTCAAATAACAAATATAGAGAATTTTTTTTATTTTGGAAGGCACTGGCCACTTCTAATTGGTAAGCTTCCTGATGTTGCTATAGTGACGAATGTTGATTATTGCCTTGTTTATTGAAGTCTCTGACAAAATGAGGCATTTAAATGAGTTTGAAGTGTATCATGCTCTACATCTTTTACGACAAGGTCAATCTCTGTGACAAGTGGCTAGAGAGCTTGGGGTTTCTCCTTCCGTGGTGTCCAGGTTACGCAACAGGCACAGAGAGACAGGTCAGTATTGTAGAAGACGTGGCAAGGGATGTAAATTTAAAATAAGCCCCCAGGATTACAGATACGTTGTTCTTTCTGCTCTTCGACAGCGTACAAAAACTGCAAAAGACCTGCAGAATGACCTTCATATGGCTTCCGGAATCCGGGTTTCAGACCAAACCATAAGGAACAGATTAAGGAAAGAGAATATTCGTCCAAAAAGGCCCGTTAAAAACCCACGCTTAACAAATGGGCATAAGGCAGCAAGATGTACGTATGCTGAAAACCATGGCGATTGGAACCTGAACCAGTGGGAGTCTGTGCTCTTCTCGGACGAATCCAGGTATTGTCTTACACGTTGTGATGGTCGATTGAGGGTGTGGGGACGGCCAGGAGAAATATTTTCTGCAGAGGCTATTCAGGAAATTGATAGATTCGGAGGAGGTTCCATAATGGTGTGGGCCGGAGTTATGTACAACAATCGTACGGACCTTGTACTTGTTCCCCAGCGACTGAATGCTGTCCGGTATATCGAGCACGTTCTGGAAGAGCATGTAGTACCTGCTGCCATTGGAGTAGGCCCTGAATTTCTGTTTATGCAGGATAATGCCAGGGCACATTCTGTGGCTGTCACCAGGGATTTCCTGAGGAGGAATGAAATTGAGGTAATGGAGTGGCCAGCGGTCAGCCCAGACCTCAACCCTATTGAACACTTGTGGGATCTTCTAGACAGGAAGGTCAGGAACCGACATCAAGCTCCACAAACTCTGCAGCAACTTGGAGATGCTCTGAAGGAGGAATGGGAGAATATCCCGCAAGAGGAAATCCAAAATCTTATTGGGAGCATGCCATGAAGGTGCCAAAGTGTCATCAAATGTCGTGGAGGTCATACACGATACTAACTCTATATAACGAGTGTTTAACTTTGAAAAATAAGCACAAGATTCAATTGCTTACATATCGGAATTATTTGAAAAGTTAATTGTCAGCATTATTCATTTGTTTTTTCTGACATGAGCAGTAAATAAATAAATAAATAACCACAAATAATGTACTTTATTAATTTCATGTTTGTACCTTTATCCAATGAAAAAATATTTGCATATTTCATAGTGTTCCTCTAATTGTTTTGAGCAGTGTAGAAATAAGAACAATTAAGTCTTGTAGACTCTGGTGGGCAGGACATATGGTACAAATGGGCACGGAAACTTACAGGAAAACCAGACTGCAAATACCCAGTACAGGAAAACCTGACGGAAAATGCCTAGTAAGTAGGTAAGCCAGGAATGAGGAAAATGCCTAGTAGGTAGGTATGTTTGGAAATTAACATTAACCATAATTTGAAGAAAATGAATTGTACATTGGAGAGCTTATGTCAAAGCAGCCATGAAACTACAAGTTTGATGGTGCCAGTGAGAGACTTTGTTATGAGTAGAGCGAGGAATTATATGAAGAAAATCATACGAAAATATTAAATCGTAAAGAGAAAATATGAAAAATATGAAAATTATGACACAAAAATATTATGAAGCTACTATTTTCTTTAATTATATTATTTTTAGTCTGGACATCTTACCTTAATATTAATGCAACATAAATAAAACCAGTCTGGGAAAGCTGACGATAAAACAGAATTGTTTTGAAACATGTCCAAGAACAAATCACATTAATATTGAGGTAAGATGTCCAGACTAAAAATAATATAATTAAAATAACCTCAAAATATAACTTCCTAAAATTAAATATTACTATTTTCTTAACTTTTTACATATATTTATATACATAGGCTTACTATAACTTATAAGTGTACATACCAGCACGTAAATGAGACAAGCAGACCTTATTTATAGCTCAAGAAATCAAGATGTTCACTATATTTTGATTTTAATTAGCTTTTTCATTAATTATGACACAATATAAAATATATTCATGATCTAAAACAATTTTAATGGATCTACCATAGCGTAGTTGTACAAGGAAATGTGGTACAAACAGGAAAGTTGTGAGTTCAAGTCTCGATATAGTCAAGATTTTTATCTGGACCAGATCTTCTGGTGGCATTGTGGACCTGGTATCGACTCGGGTCCTAATGGAAGTGAGTACTAGATGCATATTCTGGGCACAAATGCAGCCATCAGGCAGATCCGACAACCCAGCGGACATCTCGTGCCTATTGGCTAGATGGATGGAAGCTTCAATATGCCACCACCCCAAAACTGTAGTGGAATCACTTTATCTTCATAAATCAAAACTGAGAGGTTATATATACAGTAATGCAATTAATTAATGTATTGAATGATATTTAAGAATGAAATCCAAAACATATACAAGAAACAAAACATCGCAACCAAAACAAACACGTGCCCATGAAATATAGCACTAACAAAGATTAAAGCAGGTATAGCTTGGATAATGGTGAAATTAAATGTTTCTTACCTTCTTCTTCTTCTTCCTTCCAAGTATTAGGCCAAGGCCTGTTACGATCCTATAGAAAATTTTATCGAAGGGACTATTATTATGCTTTCAAGTCTTATACGAGAATTTCCCTCAAACACTGGAGGGAAAATTATTATGTTTCTTACCTCTCCTCATATAAATCTTCTAAGTATAAATAATCACGATTTCGAGACCATAACGGTCTCATCTTCAGTACTTCTTTGGCGACTGATGTTATGTCGATCGGAAGAAACTCTTCTTCTTCCCTCTGTTGGTGGACTAATGAACTCTGGATCAGGACAAAATTTGTGGGAATTTCAGAGTTCATAAGTTTTCCTTTGTTTTTCTGAATGTAGATCTTTTCCCAAACCGTGAGTTCCTTTTATTTGTCTATTTATTTAATTAGACTGGCTTTTGATTCAATTAAATGTTTTTCGGGCCAAGCATGAGCAGCTACTGCTGACTTTTCCACTTCTCCATTTTTGATGTTTCTAAGATGTTCTTTCACCCTTGTTTTCAAATTTCTTTTCGTTTTTCCAATATAAATTTTGTCACAATCTCTGCATTTGATCTGATAAATTCCTAATTTGTTTTCATTTTCAATTCTTTAATTTTTATTGGTTTTAATTATTCTATTAAGGCTGTATTCATTCTTTGATGCTAATCTTATATTTAACTTTTTGAATTTTTTTTAAAATTTATGGTGTAAGTGAATTTCTTGAATTTTATTTTTTCTGTTTCTTTTATAAGTGTGCTTTCATTAATTAACTTTTGTCTTTTAAATTTATTTATTTTCTTGCGTACCATATTTTCTTCATAAACATTATCTATTGCAACATTAATTATGTGTTCTTTTTCTTTTTCATAGTTTTGTTTGTTCATAGAGGTAAGAAACATTTAATTTCACCACAAATTAAACCTCATAGTGATTAATTCCTATAAAAGTTAAATATAGCTTGGATTATTGCTATTTTTACATTGCATAAAGATATTAAATTCCTGTAGATGCAAATGTAACAATAACATTAAATTGGATGATGTAGAATACAAGTAAACTATTCCAATATATCATATTTGGAGAAACAAGATGTTACAAGTTATTAGTCCATAATTAATTCTAGGGATTGTTTCAGAACTCTCTTTGCAATTGCAGTTACATTTAATATTGAACTACAAACACGGTGAAACGTAGTTAGAAATATTTTAACATTCGTTTTGTTTATATTTTTTATATACGAAATCGGGTCTAACATAGTGTCTATAGTCTTGGTCTTCTTGTGATATGAACAATCCAATTGTCAATTCTGTTCATAATATCGTAATACACAGAAGTTCTTTCTCTATATGTTTTGATAGTAAACTATAAGGCCTGTCTGTCAGAATTGTTTTGCACAATAAAAAATTACAGTATGCTCAACATCATCCATTGTTATGGTAGCTTACTTATATGATGCTATATTTGATAGTTTGATGTAAGAAAAATGTTGGCCTTACCTACATGAACATTACTAATTTCACAAAGCACTGCTTCAAGTTTAGCAGCAGCAGCAGTCTTTCCTGCATTTAATTGCTATAGGATAGCCAGAAGGAAAACGCCCAGTTGGTAGACCAAGAATGAGGTGGGAGAATAACATTAACTATGATTTGAGGGAAGTAGATTATACAGGGAATGATTGGAAAGCATTAGCTCAGGATGGGGATGTATGGAGAGCTTATGTCCGTGTGGCCATGAACCTATGGGTTCGATAGTGCTAGTGAGTAAGTAATTAAGTAAGTAATCTGTTCACAACATAAGGACTGCCCTCTGGTAGCAAGAACGAATGACTACAGAATATTCCAATATTGTTGTGTTACTTATTCATCTAGGCTCATGATCTTGTTCTGGGGGACAAAAACTTCCATCTAACTTGACACTCTGTGACTCCTCATCCAATTATTTGCTTTTATAAAATCTATCTTGTTCAGAAGGGATACTGAAAATGTTTCACATGTCTACAACATTACACTGTCAAAAATTACATATATACATTCATTTCAAAAATATTTTAATGAATATAATGTACGGTTAAAAACTATAATATAGTTACCTTGTAGGTCCGTCTCCTCAACTCAAGTTCTTTTAAAACTCTGTAGGCTGCTGATGATGGGACTAGTCCCGAAAGGCCTACAGAGTTTTAAAAGAACTTGAGTTGAGGAGACGGACCTACAAGGTAACTATATTATAGTTTTTAACCGTACATTATATTACTGTGAACTAATACCTCAACGGAAAATCACCATGAATTTTACTAGTATCGATTTTAATGAATTCCTAGAACTTTTATTAAAAAAAAAATACCAGAATTTGAAAGTTGAAAAATATGAAGGAGTATGACATTTTCACTAAAATATGAACATTTTGCTAAAATATTATGAAATATGAAGTTTTTTGTTGGTCTTATTTGATTCTACATATCATAAAATGTAAAGATACCTAGTCCCAGCGCTCTCTGACTAATAGTTTAAAGCATGAAATTTCACAAAATTCCTCGCTCTAGTTATGAGTAATTAGTAGGGCTCAGAAGTTGAGGAAAAATCTTTTTTTCATTTTATGTCTGAAGACGAGGCCCAACTTATATATACATTTTAGGTCATTGTAGGCCAGAAAATGGTGGGTTTTATTTGCCCTTTTTCGCTAAATTCATTCTAAGTGACAAAAATCATTAATTCTAAATTCTCCAAGAACTTAATTTTAATGAAAACAGAATTTCCTTTTTCACACTATGTTGAATTTTTAAAAAAATTTGCAATGTATGTTGCATTTCACAAATTTTGTACTTTAAACATTTTTATTATACTTATTAAAATGCAGTTGATACTAAAATTATTATTTAATTTGACTTGCCTTTTCACATCCTTTTCTTTTTCAGTTTTAGGATATCTTTAAAGATATTTTATAGGCATTTTACAGGTCCTCAACTTGTGAGCCCTAGTAATTAGTTATGTAAATTAATGAGGTGACTTACTTGTCACTCCAGGGTCCATTCCATTCAGCCTCATTCCCCCAAGGGTTACGAACTCTGATGAGTGGTATTTTTCCTGAACTTCTCGGTGTCTGAATATCAAAATACTTAACTCTTGTGACACTATAGGCATGGCCCTTAATTAAGCCCTCTGATGTCTGAGCTTCTAGTACATTTGGGTCAGGTTCTATGGAACATCCCATAAAGGATGACCGTTCATATGCCTTTAACATAATCTGGTATAGGTTTCCAGGGATTTGGTCCTTCTGTGCCAGTTCATACATTTCTGTTACACCTCCTGTGAAATCCTCCATGGCTTCACATGTTGTACCACCTTTCAAAGCTTCATACGATCCATGTAATCTGGAAAACAAACATAATAATGTAGGTATAGTAGTTCCTGCAACTAGAATTCCCTAACTAATTTCAAACTAAGTTCCAGTTGTACTGTAAACAAAGCAGATATATGACTCCATTTTTATAGGTCAAATAATAATGTTACCTAAGAGTGTGCAATAAAATGTAGTTTGGCTCTCTAACACTCGAAATAAAAATAAATAAAAATATGAATTATCTAACACATGCCTACATAAGTTATATGGGAGGATCTTAAAGTATATAATTACAATTTTAATAGATTGAATAAGCATTGTTGCATTCTTACACATGTGCAATGCAGAATGTATTGGAATTTTAATTGCTTCTAGATGGCCACTTCTGTAGAATTTCTAAAACGTTGGCAAGGATTTTTTTTGAAAAGTGGAGAAAAACAAATTACTTTAAATGTTTTCAAACAATTTAGTGAAAAATAGTTATTTGAAATGTGATAAAAATAACAGCAGAATTTACAGCTGTGTCAGAATGAAGCATAAATTCTGTTCGTAATGAAATTGTAAATAAAGGATACCTATCAACACCAGGAAAAAGGCATAAACATCTCATTAGATAGACTCATATATAATTTTTGTCATAAATGAACAAGAAATGGAGGAAGTTCCTAATTACTGGTATCATTTTGTATTCAGTCTTATTTTCTGAAAAATATTATATTGCCTAAGAACAATGTTTCTATTAAGGTAGAATTTTTTATCACCTCATATTGTTCTTCTTATTTGACTATAAACTAGTTTTGGAACATAGTTTCTGTTCCATCCTCAGTATGTTCTGAAACTAATTTATAGTCAAATAAGAAGAACAATAAGAGGTGAGTGATAAAAAATTCTACCTTAATGAAATGCCTCATAGTGAGAATTCCTAAAATAAGTAATGTTTCTATTGTTGACAATTTCATACACAATTCAGCCATATGGCAGATAAAAGTAGTACCACAGTTCCCTCAATAGATGGAGTAGGCAGAGTAAAACTTTATGCAAATTTGCTTACAGTACAACTGGTACTTAGTTCGGAATTAGTATACCATAAAAAATCAGGACTTCCCAGAAGTTAGAACATTTAAAAGAAATCTAGGTTGATATTTGTGAACCGTGCAAGAGTGAAATTCTGTTTTGCCCTGCGATAAGTCTACTGTGTCAGTGATATATTTTGATATCTGTGTCTCCTTTACCTTCCTTTCCTGAATGAACCTTCCCACTTGTCTGTCTGCACATCAACATTGCGTGGCAGGCAATATCCCTCAATGTGAAAACCCTAACAGTAACAATCTTTTTCGAAGTTTCAAGACCTTCATTTTGGGCAAGGGATTCTAGATACGAGTCCCTCGGTCCATTAATTTCATGTTATTTAATTTTGATTTACATTGCTTGCATTATGCTGTGAATATCTTGGTTGTTTTGTACGAATGGCTGATATGAATGTTGAATGGTATGTCAGGTATTATTATTTATTTATTATCTCGAAGCACTGTTCTAGGATTTATTATGTTTATTACGTTTATTTTGTTCTTTAAAGTCAACACAGCAATTAACATTTATTTATGTCTATTTATGTAATTTATATTCATGATATTTGTTTTGAAATATATTAACATTTTAGTTATGTAATTTATTATTCATTTGTAATGTAAGACCCATTGAAACTGAGTTTATTGCAGTAGAAGAATTTAGTAATGAACGTTCCGCAAAGACAAGCTCATGATTTGCTATACAAACAGAATTAATAAGATTAGAACACTCTGGAACATAATTGAATATTTATATTTGCGCCACCCACCTAGTAGTCTGCATTTTAGAGAAATGAAACATGTCTATGAATCACGAGGCCCAGCCATAGACTCTCTGCTTAGTTCTAATGTTGGACTATTTGTATCGCGATCCATGATTAATGTCAGTTTATTGGAATAATATATCCAGTTTGCTATAATCTCTATGGTCTAAGAATTTATTGTATGAGCCAGTGTGGATTAATGTTAAAGGTAGCAGATTTATTTATAGGAATCCACATATGGCATTATTTGAGCACTAACGATGTTAGCAATGTTAGATCCGACAGATATATGTTACAAATAATTGCTGCATCAGATCACCGTTGCATTTGCTTTGACTTTCACTTAAACTATTTTGACACTTGTCTGTGTAATGTGCATGTATTAATTCAAAGCAGCAAAAAGCTGTCTTAAACCCTGAGTCTATTGCAAACCTGTCATTATGGTTAATGTACACTGTATTGTTGAGAATGTGGCTTCACTACCAGCGATTGTGGAGATATAATCATGAAGCAAGATGTACTTAAGTCCTTTGGACGCCTCTGTATTCAATGATGGTTTCTACATCATCATCATCATCATCATTAATCATATACAATACAAACTGCATCTGAGCGTATAATTTTCATCTTCAAATATAATTTATCCTTCAGTGATAAGTGTTAAATTAATAATAGAAACATCAAAAGAAGCCCTACTGGCTTTATAAAGTAGTGTATAAATCTAATATATAAAAATGAATGTTTGTTTGTTTGTACTTTATGCCGTTGATCCGATTGTAATGGGGCTCTTTGCAAAATGTTTAGGAGATTCCCAGGATGAACATAGGCTACAAGAGAGTTGTGATACTCAACTCCTACACCCTTAAAAATCGCCCTTTGTAGTGGAAAATGTGAAAAAAGTAGCTCTTTGGACACTTAAATGTCTTATGCTGCCTAAACCATAACAAATACACAAAATTAATGTACACAGAATTGAATATCTCAAAAAGCTCTGCAAAAAGTCTGTGACAGCATATGTTTATTTCTTACAGATAATTCACAATAACCATTTTTGTCTTTCATTGATGCCAAGAAGATCGAGACAAGTACGTAAATTCCTGTGCAAGCATAGCAGCACATGGTGGGTATTCTTTTATGGATAACTCACAATAATGAATTTTGTCTTTTAGTTCATTTATGCCAAGAAGATCGAGATAAGTATATTCCCCAGCAACATTGGGTAATCAGCACGGGGAATCTTAAAATAATTATGATTTACATTTATAATTATTTTTCATTTTACTTATTCAACTAATCATAAGAAGTACATTAATTTTTGTCTTTCAGCTCATTTATACCAAGAAGATTGGGATGAGTAGATTCCTGGACAACGCCGGGTAAACAGCACAGGGTATCTAAAAGTAATTATGACATAAATTTTTCCTCTCACTTATTTAACTAAACACAAAACACATTAATTTTCGTATTTCAGCTCATTTATGTCAAGAAGATCAGGATAAGTAGATTCCCGGGCAACGCCGCGTAATCAGCACAGGGTTTCTAAAAAAAAATAATCTAAAATTATTTTTCATCTTACTTATTCAACTAAACATAAAAGCACATTAATTTTCATTTATTTAGCATAGCAGCGCATGCCGGGTATTAGCTAGTTCCTAATAAATGCCTTCTTAAACAAGAAGCTGCCATTTGCATGATCGAACAAATGCTCGTAGCATTCGGCAATCAGGAATTAACAGTGTATAAGAGAAAAATTTGTGTTTAGATTGGAGTTTCTCAGGTAGCTCAGTGGTAGAGCATTGGCCTAGAAAGCCAAAGGTCCTGGGTTCTGAACGTATAATTTTTCTCTTCAAATATAATACATATTTTTATATATAAAAATGAGTCTGTCTGTCCTTCATAGACTCACAAACTACTTGACCGATTTGAATGGACTTTTTACCACCATTTAGAGAATTTTTCTGGGACAGTTAATGTATGTAACATATTACCATACATACTATAGGGCCGGGGTTAAAAAAAAAGGCATTGGTGCACTAAAAAAAGTTGCTTTTGGACACTTAAATGGCATATGCTGCCTGAACCATGCCAAATATACCAAATTAATGTACACGGAATTGAATATCTCAAAAAATTCTACAAAAAAGTCTATGACAGCATATGTCTATCTTTTAAGGATAACTCATAATAACCATTTTTGTCTTTAGCTCATTGATGCCAAGAAGATGGATAAGTAGATTCCTTGGCAATGCCAGGAAATCAGCAGGAGGTATCTGAAAATAATTACGATATAAATGTATAATTATTTTTCTTTTTACTTATTCAACTGAACATAAAAACACATTTAATTTATTTAGGATTAGCAACACATGCCAGATATTTGCTAGTGTATAATATATTAATTTTTCAAGTGTTATAATTTAAGATTTCTGTATCACTAGTAATTTGCATTCTGTATATTTGTGCTGGTTAAGTGGAAGAGAAGGCCTTATGGTCTTTACTTTATCAGAATAAATAAAACTTTATTATTATTATCATAATCATCATCATCGTCATTTAGTTTGTTTTGTCATTGTTTAATCTTTCATGTACAATATTTTTAAATGCCTGTCACTACCCAGTTGCCAATATTTAAATACCTTATCTTATTTTGCAGGATTGTGAATAGAAATTTACAACCTGCAATGTGTCAGATTTATCTGTCTTTCGACAGTAGAGAGAGGCATATTTGCCGTCTTGTATATGTGACATTCGTCCTTGATCTTCCACATAACATTTTTAATATAATATTAAGCTGAGACATGGATGGTGAACAAACACCACATTATGAATTTAACAGCAGTTAAGATATATTATTTGAGGTAAATTATAATGAAAGTGAAGAAGGAATAGTTAAAATAAAAAAACAGATATAAGAAGTATAATATAGAGAGAACTAATACAGATATGACATTTTTTTAAGAGAAAAATATACACCTGGGTTTGAACCCAGGATTTTTAGTTGTATATGCTCTGCCACTGAGTTAACCATGGCTTCCAATCTAAATGCAAATTTTTCTTTTATACATATCAATTCCTGAGAGTACCAAAGGCTTGCAAACCGTTGCTCGACACGCGAATAGTGGCTTTTTATTTAAGAAGATATTTTTAATGGGAATTTAACATTACTTTATAAAGCCAATAAGCTTCTTTTGATGTTTTCATTATAAATTTAACATTTCTCATCGAAGGACAAATTTTATTTGAAGAGAAAAATATACTTACGGCTTTATAAGATTCTTGCAAGACCAGTATTAAGGTATGGTAGTGAAGCATGGACAATATGAAGAAGAAATGAATGCCGAATAACAGCAAATGAGATATGATTTATGCACCGTACAGTAGACTATACAAAGTGAAACCATAAAATAAATGAAGAAATTATGGAAGAGTTAGATGTAGAACCCATTCTCCATCATATACAAAACTACCAGAACAACTGGAAAGCCCATCTTCAATGAATGTCATCTCACAGAATTCCAAAAACCATGCTTTGTTACTACCCCCAAGGCAAAAGATTGCTGGGATGTCCAAAAAAGCACTGGATGGAAAATTCCTCTTTGAGGCCATAACAGGCCACGCAGCCTAATATTGCATGGATGATGATGAGAAAAATATATGCCTAGACTGGGGTTTGAACCCAGGACCTTTAGCTCTGGACTAAGCATATATTTTTCTCTTCAAATATAATTTGATCTTCAATAAGAAATGTTAAATTTATAATAAAAACACAGATATAACTGAATAAATAGGACTATCCACTTTAAAATATGCAAGATATATACAGTAGTGATTAAGCTCTAAATGCACAAAAAATAGCTCAATTGCAGCCTGTGTTACACCCACTACATTGGTATTATGTGGGCATCTGAGTCTCTGCCTCTCCTCGTAATAGTTCATAAATGTGGAACTCCTTTCATGCCCTCTTTTATAATGTTGCTTGCATTGTAGTCCATTGAGACTAGTCTGTCACTTCTGCTAGTTGCTGTGAGTCAAATTTTACACTATTTACCCTCAGAATAATTGTTTTTTATGTGTATTCACATTGTGTTTTTTGTTCACAATATGACGAAGTAGAATTTTTGTTGAAAAATCCTTTTTTTTTTTGTCACCAATATAGAAAAAAATTAGGAAATACTTTGCAACATGTGACGTGAAACATGTTTCTAAGTTCCAACCATACACCACATGCATGCCTACAGATGCAAAGCAGTTTACACTATAGAATCATGGGATGCAGCCAACATATACACGATTATTAAGTTATGTAGATAGGAAATAACACTATGAGGTTCTTTAATATTGTTTATTTTTTATCATTTCACTCACCTCATACTTCATAATTTATAGCAGACCCAGGGTTTCTTCACGTGAAGAAACCCTGGGTCTGCTATAAATTATGAAGTATGAGGTGAGTGAAATGATAAAAATAAACAATATACACGATATTTGAACTCACATTGCCAATGAACCTAAAAGCTAACCTAATGCAATTTAAGTACTCTAACCTGTGAAAGAATGCATGCTGATTTTATTTAGTGTAAGTTAATTAGTACAGACTCTATTTGGCTGCACTGGAACACAGAATATTCGTTAGAATCAATATCATCTTCATGTAGTTCAATATCATGAAAAAATATATTCAAATAATTGTTAGAAAACATGTAAAAATCATTGTAAATGGTGGGAAATAATTTGAAAAATGAAACCCTAAGAATAATATTTGACAGGAGTTTGTGAAGGAATTAAAAAAGTCACGTCACAGATTGTAAAGTTTAGCCAAAAATGAAAAGGACAAAAAAAAATGTCCCATTACTAAACTGTTAACTATAGAGACTCTCCATCCTCTAAACCAATGCTACTTCACTGGATGCTGAAAGGGAGAAGAAGATGTGGAAAACAAATGACAACTTCATAGTATCAAATATTTTGTGAAATGATTTGAAGCAACAGTGATTAGTGATTTTTTGGCCACGTTGACATCATCCCTGTGTAAGTCCTTTTCTGTAGCTTACAACATCTATACAAAAAAAAAAAAACTACCAAAATTTTTCAAAGTGATCTCCATTGTTGTATAAGCAGTAGTGTTTGAGATTACATTTTGAAGGTCCAGTATTCAAACACTAATTTCAACCAATCTGATTTTTTTACTTGCAACCATGTGCAGTAGTTAACTGACTTATGCCACACTCTGTATATAAAAATGTTATTCGACCAGTTATATTATATGGATACAAAATATGGACTATTACTTTAAGGGAGGAGAAAAGATTATGAGTATCCATCCATAGTAATTCTGCCTGAGGGCAGTTCTTTCACTGCAATCATAGCATTTTCATGCTAATTAGGGAATTATAGGTATATGAGAATAAAATTCTTAGGAAAATTTTTGGTCGATAGTGAGATGAACAGACAGGTGAATGAGAAGACTTCATAACAGTAAAACTACAGGATATTCATGGGAAATCATATATAATAAGAAGGGTTAAGTCTCGAAGATTTTGATGGGCAGGACATATGGTAAAAATGAGGAATGAAAGAGGGGCATGACAGCTCCTTGTAGGAAAACCAGAGGGAAAGAGCCCAGTAGGCAGGCCAAGAATGAGGTGAGAGAATAACATTAACCATGACTTGAGGGAAGTAGATTATACAGGGGATGATTGGTAAACATTAGCTTAGGGTAGGGATGTATGGAGAGCTTATATCCATGCTGGAATGAACCTAAGGGTTTGATAGTGTCAGTGAATTAGTTTGTTTTTGTTTTGCTGAATTGACATATTTTATGCCAACTTTCGGCAATTTCGGTTTGTAAAAATGTTTTAACATCAGATGTGATGAATTTTGTTTCAGTCTCTACCAGCTATAGAATGGCAGATTTAGCTGCCACATCAGCTCTTTCATTGCCTGGAATACAAGCATGACTGGGCACTCGTGCAAATAGAATATTAATATTTTGCAGTCGCAAGAAGAACAAAATATTCAATCACATTTGACAGAAATGGACTTCTGGTGATGATTAGCAAGAATTTCATGGAGAGAGAAAATTGAAATAATGTTATAAGAAAAATGGTGAAATGAGCACAGAAACATGTCCAAGACATTGTTAAACCTGATATTAAATAAATAAAGCAACTTAAAGTAAGAAATTCATGTTACTCTTTCAATAACTCTTGTTGTCTCACATTTTATCTAAGAATCTAATGATTAAAGCTTATAAAACAATATTTTCTCTTACATTAAGAGAAGACATTTTTCCAATCAGACAATAATCTGATATTCAGGAAGTGGAATAAAAACATCAAGTATGGATTTGATTTAATTTAAAAATGAAAAATAATATTAGGAAAAAAATAATATAAGGAAAAAGGTTAGATTACTTTGACGAATTAATTTTTCTAAGTTCTACAGAATCATAGTGTGTATGCACGAACGCTTAAAGAAACTTCCACTAGATTGCAGAAATATGTGTGAAATCAGTATGACCAATCTTTGCAATAAATTCCCAAACATGTTTATAAGAAATGGATGTATACCAACTTTCCCCTTCCTAACCTAACAAAATAAATTACATGCATATTATTTAATGAAGTGTAAATTAATCTGATGTACACTAATTTGTCCCACGAAACCTAACAAAATTGAGTAATTAGCACAACAATTCTGTAAAACTTTGAAAAAATCATTTGGGATAAATGCAATAATTTGTAAAAAAAAAAATTACAAGTATTGTTGGTAAATGTTTCAAGTAATATGAAAGTTAGTAAAGATGGAAAAAGTACATAGAGCAACAGTATTATAAGAATGTGGTAGGAAAATCATAGGTCAAAGTATTCTAAACTTGAGCCTAATGTAAGATTGTGTCTCTACTGAAATTATGACTTTTACTGTCAGTGTTTATTGAGACCAACTTCAGGAAACAGGAAATTAACTTGATAAAAAGTTGATAAGTTTAGAGTAGGTCATCCTTGCACATGGGAAAGTAATTATGCAAATACATAAAAACATTACTCTGATATTGTTATCTAAGTCTGCAAAACGTTTCCTCAGTATTTCTGTTTTCAACTGCAGAACTATTTTTTTTAGAAATAAATACACAACATATTTTTTCTAGTGCTTTTGTTACTCAGATTAATCATTTAACTTTAGGATCAATTGAAATTTAGGACATCCTTATGAAAAACTACCGTTTTTTCATAGCAGCTGTTTAATAGAGTCTCTTGTAGGGATTATATTCTATTTAGGTTTTTTTTTAGGTACTGAGGATGGAACAGAAACTAAGTTCCAAAACTAGTTTACAGTTAAATAAGAAGAAGAATATGAGGTGAGTGTTAAAAAATTGTACTTAAATGAATATCCTCATAGTGTGAATTCCTGAAATAAGTAATTATGTTCTATAATTTAAAACTGTGCTGCGCTAATATTAGTAAGTTAATGAAATTAATACATATTAATTTTTCAGATTTTCATCTGAGGAGCGACCTTTCACATTTATCAAGTATTCCAATTCACAGTGTTACAAGTCATGGAAAACACACTGAAAATATATAATAATTTATTTAAAATATTAAAGCATACTACAATGTAAAGATGCATTAAAATTATTTTCATACAGTTATATCCATATAAGTTGGCCGTGATGGACTAGTGGTTATGCTCCTTGCCTCTGGTCCTGAGGGTCGCAGGTTTAAACCCGCCTGGGGTTGATACATTTTTTTGGGATAGAAAAATTCAAGGAGCAAGTCCTCTAGGAGGGACTTTAAGCCATAGGTCCAGAGTCTGAAGATTTTCAGGTTCTTAAAAGATCCTTAGACCTGAATAAAAACAGCCTCTAAGCAAAATTTACCGACCTCAACATCCTAATAATACCTTAGTTGCCTGTTAGATGTTCTCATTGGGTCGGTGTGTTGACCGCATACCATTCATGACATCTATGGGCAAATAAGATAACTAAATTATCTTGGTCTAGTAACTCCTAACAAAGGAGAGGTATGACTCAACTTTGGGCTATGCCATTATAGATAGATATCCATATAACTTAGATGAGGCTCAAGTAGGTCTTGTATCTCATAAAAATGTTCATTTTCTTTTCTTTTACTACTTTGTAAAATATTCACGCATTTACATTGTATGACCTTGACAATAAAATCCATCTATCCATCCTCCCATAGATTCATCACTATAAAAGTATTACAAAAAATCATGAAATTAAGTTTTAATTATCTTCCTCACTATGCTTCAGTTTGCAGCTTATTCGGCCTATTTAGTTATCTTGTGTCATGGTTTATTAACACAAAATTAAGGTCAGCTTCTACTTCTTCTCCTACTATATATCTAATCTTACTTATTTGTTGTTCTCCACATGGTCCTTGTGTTGATTTATTATAACAGTTTTTTATCGTGATTGCAAATGTATTAATTATTATTTTAATAATGCTCTTCTACATGAAAAGACTGACAAATCTTGATCACAGGCCTCTTATTTCAGGCTTGGAGTTCTTTTATATATTTAAATTTATTATATGGGACTCGCTGCTTTACTTCCTTTCTAAAAAAATCCATACTCAGAATTTTTAAGCTCTTAAAAGACCATTGATCCAGTGGGTTTGAAGCTCCGAACCTTGGAACCAGAGGTAACCATGGTGACTCCTAGTCCACAGGACTGTAAATTTATTATAACCATTTCTTATCTTAGTTGTGAATTTACTGTAACAATAAAATTCAACATGTACTGAACAATTTAACCATTTTGGTTCATTGGGTCGTATGCAAATACATTAGTCTCTACTCAAATTACTTCCAATCACTGGTGAGCTGCTCACCGTGAGCAATTGCTGAGATCGAATTAACGGCCGACTTACTGGTCATGCATGAAAGTTGACGTTTTCGTAATATTGGCAACGAATTACCCAGAATTCTCAGCAATTAACCATTTCCGTTGTTTTCGTCTGCTATAGAGGAACGCATTTACGCTTGCGTCCTGCAAATAATACCGTATACAACGACGTCTGCGTCGTGCAATATTATGCCGATTCTCCTGTTCTTCCAGTTGAATTCTTTGGTAGACTCTATCAAATTCCTCTTCTCTGCGCATACCGAAAACATGATCGAAGTCTTCAAGGTCCGACATATTGGATAAAGCGGCAAGGTTTCAAACTACATCGGTTACCATCGGTTCCCTTCGGGATTCTCACGATAAGTTTCTATCTTGAGCTATGATCTTAAGTTACCTCGTCAGGTAGCTTACAATTATTATCGCATGAATAGATTTCTGAGTAAGCAAAATGTATTAGGATAAAACTTCTCAGCAGAGAACGCCTTTTACGGTCTAATGCGTTCAAACATTCGACCCTTAGTTTTTGAAGATGCCCTACTTATATCAACCCCTTTTTTTAAGTTTGGATCGGCCTAGTCTAGAGTTCTGACATGATCGAAGTCTTCAAGGTCCGACATCTTGGATAAAGAAGCAAGGTACGCGGCAAGGTTTCAAACTACAGAACTGTTGATTTGGGATTAGGCTGGCTTCAAAATGGTGAATAGGGCCTTTGGCTGCAGAAAGTTGAGTAAGATGTTTAGTATGAGAGTGACTACAAATGAGAAATTTAACTTTTGTAGATTAAGATCATATTTTATTTGTTAATATTATTTTCATTATTAAAATGTTTTATATTTACATTTTAATTTAACTTATTTATTCTATATACTGTTAAATGTTAATATTAATTTGACACTTCTTTTCCCTTTAGCAAATGTTACTCCAGCTAGTGTTTCCCTTATTTGGGCCATTCACCTGTCTAAGTTTATTGCCTCCATTGTGTTTCTGTGTAGGTCCCATTGTGTAGGGATTGTACTAGAGGATTTCATATATTTCTACATTTATAATATAATTAGTTATTCTTCTCAGATTTTGGTACGTCTATGCCATGTAAAATATTTTGGAGCAAAACCTGTCTATACTCCATGGTACACAAGCTTAAATATATATGCAGTGTCATTCTGTAAGCATTTATGACTGAAGAATTTAATTAATACATAAGAAACAAATTAATCTTGTATGTTTAAAATATTCTAGATATTTTATGACCTTATGTGCCCAAAACTTTATAAAAATAATTAAAAAGACTCAATTTTGGAGGTAAATTTTAATTTTTTTAGATATTTGAACATTTTTTGTCATATTGTATTTACAATCTTTGTATTGGTCCTAGAGATATACTAGACATCTTTGTCTCTGGTTCTCAGGTTTTTGGTTCAAACCCAGCTGATTTATGGAATAGGAATCCTGAGTGTCTTGCACCATTGCCAAGCACTCCAAGACATCATGCCTTTGCACAGAGCTGTGGGACATGTGCTGGTTTGAATCCCCATGAGGGAAGAATTTTCCCTATGAAATTTTGACAATTATGAAACCAGTGCCCATCTACCATGGTGAGGAATTTGGGCACTTGCAATTACTAGCAGTTCCAGGTTGAGAAAGCCAAACATAAGAATCCAGAGTATGACTATTTTATCAAAAGGGAGTAAAGTGACGGGTTTGGTTTTGAAGATTAACATGTAAAAAGAACCTCAAGACTGAAATAAGAGGCAATATTTGTTGATCATTTCACACTCAGCTTTGAATAGTGATGCAAATAACATGAGCTATTAAAGAGCATTGTTAAATAAAATACTACAGTAAAATTTGTTTAATCCGGAATGTAAATAATGCGGAAATCTATCCAATGTGAACAAATTTATTGGTCCCAGCAAAATAATAGTAATTTTACGGGTATTTATTTTGTATAAAACGGAATCTGTCCAACGCAGAAATGGAAGGATATTTCTACACAAGTCATGAAAAAAGTTTATAAGGTGGAAAGAGAGAGAGAGAAATAAATTAGTTTCCACTTCATTGAATTCACGTTAGGCGAATTAACAATAAATGATGATTCCTGCCACCCACGCCAGGTGAAGTAGAGTTTCTACCTGTATCTGGAATTTTCTTTCGGCCTCACTGCAAACTTGTTTTGCAAAATACAGGTTCATTTAACAAATATTTGGCGTGTGACATCTGTCTTACAAATAACCAGTGCACTGTAAAACCTTAAGTTAGTTTAAGATCTGAGACCGATCATGTACGTATCTTTCACAGGTAGCATTCTGAATTTATGGAATAAAGATGGCTAAATTGTATCATTGTCATTAAGCGAAAAAGTGAAAGTGCTTGAAGATACAGAAAAACAAACTCTCAGTACGCAAATAATGATTAAACCCAAGTTTGTGAGATTTTAAAACACAAAGAAAAAAATAATGAATGAATGGATGCAAGGAAATGGTCAAAAGAAGAAGAAGAAAAAAAGAAGAAATCAACGAGGTGTGTTTTACAACTCCATGATCAAAAAATCTCCAAATTTCCAAACCGATGCTCCAAAGTCAAGCTCTAGCTGTTGCTATATCCCTAAGGGAATAATGATTTCAAGGCATCTTCAGGTTGGTTGTGGACAGTTTTAAAAGACGACACAATGTAGTGCAGAATGAAATTTGCAGGGAATCAAAGGATGTGGACAAAAGTATAGTTAGTGAGTGGAAACAGAAACTGCATACTTTAATTTCAGAATACACGCTAAAGAGACAATTTTTAACGCTGATGAAACGGGACTATTTTTTTTTGTATGTTACCATTGAAGTCGTTCATACATACTATACTTCATTTTCCGATGGCAGCAGAACTAAAATTAATCCAAGATACTTAAAAAGACATTGTAGGGATACGAGTATAGGAATATCCTAAGGGCATAAGATACTAAAATAATCTTCTTCTTCTTCTTCTTCTTCTTCTTCCTTCCAAGTATTAGGCCAAGGCCTCTTACGATCCTATAGAAAATTTTCCCTCCAGCGTTTCATAGGACGGCCCAGTGATCTTCGTCCTCTTGGTATATAATTATAAACAGCTTTGGGGATCCAATTTGAACTCATTCTTTCAAGATGCTGTTTCCAATTTAGTTGGTACTGTTTAATATATTCCAAAATTGGCGTAGTCTTCAATTCTTTTAAGATATCGATGTTCTTTTTCCGATCCCATCTGGTGTAACCCGCTGTTCTGCGCATGAATCTCATTTCACAAGCCGTTATTCTGCTTTCATGTTGTCTTTTTAGTGTCCATGCTTCACTACCATAGGTCAACACTGGTCTAGCCAAAGTGTTATATAAACGTAATCTGGTGTCTTTTTGTACAAGGGATGGTTTCATAACTTGATTAATAATTCCTAAACTTTTATTATAACTAGTAATTTTTTCAGGGATATCTTTTCCATCCCAGATAGAGAGATAATATCCAAGGTATTTAAATTGATTGGATTTCTCTAAAATTTTATTCTGGAGACATAATAATAATTAAAAGAAAAAAATATATATATATAAATACTATGGTAAAAAATCTCAATATTCAAGTCATATTCATGAGCTGGCCTGAATAAACAGGATGTAGATAAGAATGTCAAAACTATATTGGAAACCGATGGAAAACACATTACTCAGTAATCAGATTTACCTTTGACAATAAAGGTCTAAATTCACGTCTCTATCAAAACAATATGCAGTTAGGTCTAAGTTCACCATCTCTATCAAAACAATATACAGTTAGAAGTTGAGGTTCTGGAAACATTCAGATCAGAAAAAGTAGCCCTAGGCTTAGAAAGTAGGATTTTCACATTTAATTTGGTACGTAAAAGTAGTGGAAAATGGATATTTAAACTAAGCAGTTGGGCCCTAAGAGAGCAGAAGGTGAGAGACACTGAAGTGTTACTCTTCTGAGCGTGGCATCTATCCTCTTATGTAAGTGAAAATACTAATTACTAAATCTTTTCAGGTGGAAATACACATTATCACTTAGTTAACATTATTAATTACTTAGAAAAAATATTAAGTAGAATAAAGAACTTAGGATCTTGTAAAGGATATATAAAAAGTAAAGTAAAGTGATCCCACAACAGGCCTCAGGAGGCCCTTGGAGGTTAAGGCTCCCACTTTTTCTAGACAATCGGCACTTGATGTCAGCCGGGTTGTCAGCCCTGCGTGACGGCCGCCTTTATCTCCAGAACAGGCATCTGGTACTCATTTCCATTAGAGGCTGAGTCGACCCCAGGGCCATAGTGCCGCCAGAGGGTTTGGGTCAGTTTAAAAATCCTGACCCCAACAGGACTTGAACCCTCGACCCTCCGGCTTGTAGCTCAGTGCCTTAACCACTACGCTACAGCGTGCCTCTAACTTAAAATATTACTTATGTTCAAATAGACTTGAGTTAAACAGGGAACCTAATTCTCACCAATGAATAATTACTTAGAGAATAAAGTACTAGTTAGAACAGTAAATTAAACTGATCTCTCTTAGTCACGCTTTCAATTATATGAATAATATATCGCGACATCCCCAGTGTTTTCCATAGTTTCCATGTGTTATTCGGGGTTGAGGTTAACATTTATCTGTATTTCTAAAAGCTTTAACATTTATTCTGTAATTCTAAGAGTTTTTATATTTATTGGTATGTCCACCGCTGTGGTCTCGGGGTAGCATGCTGCCTTGTCACGCAGCGGGCCCGGGTTCGATCCCCGGTCAGGACAGTTTTTCTGGGTGAGGTTTTTATCGGGGTTTTTCCTCACCTGTAAGACAAATGTCAGGAAAACTTTGAGGCCCAAACGGTCCCCGAAATCATATGGCCATCACAATCATCATCATTCATATTCATCTTAGGTTAAGCTTAGGATTAGGGACTCTCCTGGCGCACCATTATTATCATCATCACCCATCATATCATCGGGGCAACGTAACCCCGCCTTCCAGGTGCCCCAACCTCAGAAGTGGGTTACAAATACGCCATGCCAGGAGAGAAACCAGGAATGTCAAAAGACAAACCTGGGGCATTTGAAAAAAAAAACATTTATTGGTATTTGGTTTTTGTAAATAAAGTTGGTTTGTTCTTATACCACAATTCCAAGCTTTCAGAGTCAACACATTCCTGCCTCCGCTCGAGCCACTATTAAATTTAATTAATTTTATGGTTATATAGGCCTTTTTATGCTACTGAATTGTTAACCCTCACCTAGTTTATAACAGACATGTACTGTGCTCTAAAATCTAAGATTGGTTAATATTATTGTTTTTTTTTTAAATGCAGAATGTTGTCTAATGTGGAAAAAAAAAAATTGGTCCCATGCAATTCCACTTTGAACAAGTTTTACTGTTTTAAAATCATTAGGAAGTAACATGAGTTTTAATTTAATAATTGAGTTTGTATTTTTTAAACATTCCTATCTCATGTGATATTTTTGTCGGACATATGTTTCAAGGCTTTGTGAAAAGCTGAACACGGGGCAACAGCCTTGAAACATATGTCCAACAAAAATATCATATAAGGTAAGAATGTTTAAAAAATACAAACTCAATTATTAAGTTTTACTGTACTTTCCTCTGATCTTTGTCTGTATACCAGTAAGGTGTGCATTTCTATTATTGTGTATATATTCTTGTTTCTTGTGCAAATTCACTGTTATTATTTTAATGAATTATGGAATGATATTGTCAAAGATTAAACATAACATATAATTAAATTTGAAACTGATATTTGATTTGATGGTTGGGAAAAACTATGAAAACCCAGTCAAATTGGTCAGCCCCAAATATAATTTCCAAATATTACATCTAAGTCAACATTCTGTCAGTGAGATAATGTTACTTACTTTGCATATGCTTTTTCCAGCAGAGCGCTCCAGAACTCATTGTGCTCAGAGGAGTGAAGGAACACCAAGTTGCCAGAGTATGTGGGTAGACGATCATCAATAACAACATCCACCCAGCGGCCATACTGCCAGAACCTGAAGTGGAAGATACCAGCATACTTGCCAGGTGCAAAACTTTGGTCATCAGGCACAATTTGACAGAAGAGACTTTTGTTAAGTGTGAGATTAGCGACAGCTGCGAGAAGCCAGCAGTCTCCAAGCTCTCCCTGCTGGATGTCAAACCGAGTTGCATCATCCACAAACAGCTGTGGATTATCTGCTATTTCCTACAAGTAAGAGAAAAGCAATTAATAGTAATCTGTAAAACTTGCGAGGAAGAGTCTAGGTAGCTACTGATATTTAAATGAGACAACTCTATTTATGTTATCTTTTATACAAAAATGAGTGTCTGTGAGACTGTCTGTTCTCTATGGACTACTTGACCGATTTGAATGCGGTTTTTACCATCATCTAGATAATTTTTTTGGGACAATTAACATATATGACATATTATCGTATGTACTATAAGGCCAGAGCTAAAAAACCTGCATTGGTGCACTAAAAAGTTATTTTTTTTGGATATTTTAAATGGCTTACGCTGCCTAAACCATAACAAATATACCAAATTATTGCACACAGAAAAGAATATCTAAAAAATTCTATAAAAAAGTCTGCGATGACATATGTATATCTTTTATGAATAACTCACAATAACCAATTTTTGTTTTTCAGTTCATTGATGCAAAAATATTGGGAAAAGCAGACTCCCAGGCAATGCCGGTTAATCAGCATGGGGTACCTAAAAATAATTACGATATAAATTTATTTTTCTTTTACTTATTCAACTAAACATAAAAACACATTTTATTTATTTAGGTGTGGCAACAAACGCCGGGTATTAGCTAGTGCAATGTAAAGAATGATGGTCAATCTTTTATCCAAAGTTTACATTTTAAGGAGTTTCCAATAAATGTTAAATAAGTATACATTTTTTCTTCATCTATTAGACAGATATCCTTCACATCTTCAGAGATATCCTTGTGTACAATTCAAGTCTTGTAGACTGTGATATAGGTCAGGTGGTACAAATGGAAAATGAGAGAGACACATGGAAAATTCTTGTCGGAAAACCAGAGGGAAAACATCATTAGACAGGCCGAGAATGATGTAAGAGAATAATTACATAACCATGATTTAAGGGATGTCAGGATATGAACATATGACGAGCTTATGTCTGCATGGTCATGGACCTCCAGGTTTAATAGTGCCAGAGAGTTAGAATTGGTTAGTTGTGAACAAGTTAATACAAGAAATTCACTAAGGAATGATTATAATATTGGATTAACGCATAAAATAATTTTATCCAATAGCTATTAATAAAGAGGATATTACTTAAGTTGATATTAAACTTATAAATACGTAATCTTACAGCTTATACAGTATCATTGTCTTCTTCAGATGTGTTGAATGCACTTATCCATGATCAGTGGCAGCTAGTGGATTGAGAATGTGGGGAGACTGTCAGTGACGGTTTGTTAACATAAAACACAATACATTTATAAGGATTATAATTAAGGCATGTAGAAGTCAAAGGGGTTAAGTGCACATGTGATCAATAAGGGCCGCCTGCAAATACATTAGTCTCTGGTGAGCTGATTTTTCCGTGAGAACGTGCAAAGTTCGAATTAGCGAGTCGCTGACTGGTCATGCATGAAACTAGTTTTTTTCGTAATATTGGCAAGGAATTACCCAGAATTCTCAGCAATAAAACCACTTCCATTATTTTCGTCTGCTAGGGAGGAAAGCATTTACGCTTGCATCCTGCAAATAAAACCGTATATGACGACATCTGTGTTGCGCAATATTATGCCAATTCTCCTGTTCTTCCAGTTGAATTCTTTGGTAGACTCTATCAAATTCCTCTTCTCCACGTATACCGAAAACATGATCGAAGTCTTCAAGGTCCGACATCTTGGATAAAGCAGCAAGGTTTCAAAGTACATCAGTTCCCATCGGGTTGCTCACGATTTGTTCTCTGCAAAGTCACCTCACCAGGTAGCTTAGGAATTTCGACAATTATTATCGCATGAACAGATTTTTGAGTACGCAAAAAGTATTTGGATTCAACTTTCTCAGCAGAGTACAAGCCGAGAACGACTTTTACGGTCTAATGCGTTCATAGATACGACCCTTATCAAATTTAATGGCTCAGACTATTAGTTGTTTAAAAAAACATGGGAAATATCCTATAAAATGTATGGATGATCAGTACATAATAAATGGATATGAACTTTGAAAAAAAAATTACCAATGGTAACTGACAGAAAATCTAACTTTAAACATAATTTTCTCAAAATTAATTAACCCAATACCCTCCCTTGGCTTCCAGAAGCCTCAATTGTGTAGATAAAAATTTAAAAATTAATATTGTTAGGTTGTGATATCTTCCATTCCATAGTAATTCTACTCGAGGGCAGGTCTTTCACAGCAATCATAGCATTTTCATGCTTTGCTTTGCAGCTTTACTAGGGAATTTGGCACTATTATTTCTGTTTGAAGGCATATTCTGTCATATGAAACAAAATTAATTCAAATGAAAGCTCAGCTACTCATTAAAGAAAGCGCACATCATTTTCACTTTCTTCTTCAGCTTTTGATTTTCATTAAATTCAGTACTGTTATTATTTTTATTTAATGTACACATTTTCAAAACTTAATTGCAAATTTCAAAAAGGGATCATAACCTAATATATAAAAATGAATGTTTGTTTGTACTTTATGTGCGGCCATACTGTTGATCCGGTTGTGATGGGGCTTTTTGCAAAATGTTCAGGAGATTCTGGGATGAACATAGGCTATAAGAGAGTTGTGATACTTAACTTTTACACCCTTAAAAATTGCCCTTTGTAGTGGAAAACGTAAGAAAAAAGTAGCTCTTTGGATGCTTAAATGGCTTATGCTGCCTAAACCATTACAAATACACAAAATTAATGTACACAGAATTAAATATCTCTAAAAGCTCTACAAAAAAGTCCATGACAGCATATGTTTATCTCTTATGGATAACTCACAATAACCATTTTTGTCTTTCATTGATGCCAAGAAGATTGAGGCAAGTACATGGATTCCTGTACAGGCATAGCAGCACATGGCTGGTATTCTTTTACAGATAACTCACAATAACAAATTTTGTCTTTTAGCTCATTTATGTCAAGAAAATCAAGATAAGTAGATTCCTGGGCAATACTGGGTAATCAGCACGGGGAATCTTAAAATAATTACGATATACATATATAATTATTTTTCATTTTACTTGTTGAACTAATCATAAGAAGTACATTAATTTTCCTCTTTCAGCTCATTTATGCCAATAAGATCAGGATGAGTAGATTCCCAGACAATGCCAGGTAAACAGCACGGGGGTATCTAAAAATAATTATGTTATAAATGTTTCCTTTCACTTATTTAACTAAACATAAAACATATTAATATTTGCATTTCAGCTCATTTATGTCAAGAAGATTGCGATAAGTAGATTCCCGGGCAACGCTGGGTAATCAGCACGGAATAACTAAAAAATATAAATTCATAATTATTTTTCCTCATTCAACTAAACTTAAAAAGTACATTAATTTTCATTTATTTATTTATTTACGGGTAGCAGCGCACACCAGGTATTAGCTAGTAATTGATATAAAATAGTTTGCAAACTCTCAATTATTGTGTGAATAAATTCATTGTTGTGTGTAATTAAAAAAGTGCTAATACTTTTAACAAATGACCCTCTCAATAATGCATAGAGAAAATGATAACCAGAAGATAAACATCTTGGAGGAGAATGAAATAATGAAGGAAAGAAGAAACGATAACCTGTTGAATGAGAACACACCCTACCAGATCAACCCATTATACAACATGCTCATTAAACACAAGTAGTGTCAAAGAGCTTTGACCGGTTCTGAAAGGCGTACCTGAATATTTTAAAAAAATTTAATTTATTGAAGATGACTGCCACCACAGGTACAGCTTTTATTGTTTTAAATATTTAAAAGTGGTAATGTTTATAAGTCTCGTTTAAATATTATCAGAATCACCAATAGAAATTTTAGTTTGCTTGAGAAACACACAACCCTGCATTATTAGTCAGAAGGCATGTACCATGTATGCATGAAACACAAGTTCTCAATACGCTCCTTAATTCCAATCCATACATATGTGAGCATCACACTGGTTGTGTTTAATCGCAAAATAAAGTATCAAGTTCTAATGCTAGTTACAAACACTCAGGGGTCCCTATCTAAGGGATATGTGGATGGCAACCACAAGGTGTCCAAGCTGAGCAAAACATTTCTTCCACATACTTGTGTTTGCTCCTTACTTTTATCTTTAACCGATCTGGTATTTCTTCCTTTTGTACATACCAGATCCCTCTTTTCACTTTCCTATCCAGTCTCCCTTGCCTGACCTCTGTTTTCTTCGACCCTGATGGTATTAGAGTATTCGAGGCCGAAGGGTTCATTTCTGTCTTCCTACATCTCTTTCTTTTAACCTCGTGGACACTCACCTTGAATGCCCACATAAGCTGCATGTTCAAATGCAGTCCCATTGCATCTTATAGCATAAGTATGCAATGGATTTGAGTCATCAGCTACGGCTGGATACATGTAATGAAGATGTATAACGTTAGTTACAAAGAAATCAAGTCAATTTTAAACAAATGACTGCAATTAAAACTTCAAAATATAGTTCTTAAATAAATAAATTCAGTAAATGTTAGTGAGGGTGATGCCCCTCAGCCCCTCCTAAATAACTGCCGCTGTTCATGATTATCCTAACATCAATCAAGAAAGCAATACAATTGTTATACTGCTTACATCACTTTTCTATTTCTCTAAATAGACTATTTATTCATTGAATTTTGTTCACTCAACTACATCTCATGAAACAATTTATTTTCCTTAATAAATAAGAAAATTAAATACATTTATTTTTAAAACAAAACTCTGTAGCTCTATATCCCAAAACATAGCTTCTGCTTATGTTTCCTTTTTCCAGCCACCATCTCAGTTCTAAATATAATAATTGCAAATAACAAAACTTAATTACAATATAAATAATTATAATTCTGGACTTGATGATGAATGATCTATCCTTGTGATGACACATTCCAATTCAACTTGTTTATTACAGCTTTTAAATGAATAATTATATCATCTCCAGAGAACATCCTGTTGAATAGAATGTTCTGATTCCATCTGTACTTTGTGAGATACAAGTATCAATCAAACTTAAATACCTACAAAATATGAGGTGAAGTGATATTTTTAATATTAAACCTACAACTTTGCTTAGTTTAATTTTTCATCCTGTTATAATTCAAGTGGCCTCTCCACCTAGGATATACAGCATGATCAGTATAGAAATGGACAGCAGACGCAGGGATTTCACTATACACTGCTGACGCACTCATGGCAGGGAACGGACAGTGTAGGATCGCGGTGATACAACCACACACATTTACGTAACTATTTTACAAATTGTCGTATTTACCAACTTTATTGAATCAGGTGCTGGAACTGTTCACCTTCATTGTCCATACATTTTTGACACCTCTTTATAAAATTTGTTGTACAGATTATGGACCGTTGAACGTGACGGAATTTTTACACCTGGGAATTGTGTTTCAAAAAGTCTTCATACTTGCTGGCAGACTGAGTTAACAAATATTGTTCATAAATAAATACACGTTGTTCAGTAGAAAAATTATTAGCCATTATACAGTTTACACTTTACACTTATACACGCCTGTTTTATAAGATACAAATTTTAAAATTGAAATAACTTATACACACGTCATTCAGTACACAAGGAAAAGTGAGTCAGCACCTTATCCACTCGAAGCACACAATCTGACTGTGATAGTGAATGCGTGGGATGTGCTTGTATACTGCTGAGTCTGCGCTCATTTCAAGTCCCATGTCTGCACGTGTAAGCCTTCGTCACCGCACAGCACAAACCCCGCATCTGATGTCCAATGCTATACTGATCGCACTGTATAAGGGCTATGACTGTAACTATACACACCTAGGCAAATCCTGGTGAATCCATCCTCATCACAGGGGATAGGATAGGTTATCAGCAGCAGAGTTTCATCGAGTGAGTATTGAGAATATAACCAAAACATATGAGGCAGTAGAAATGACTAGTCCCAACATAAAGAACTGCCCACCTGGAGCCAAAACTTCTCCATTAGGATAGAGTGCAGCTGGACAATCCCCAACACACACACACACACACACACAAAAATGAATGGATTAAATAAAAACAAAGAGTGTAGACGGAACTGATCAAAAGGACGACAAATTGACATGGATATGGTATGACTTTTGGCATATGGAACATAAATAAACTCCAAGCACAACAGGCCTAGAAGGCCCTTGGCCTATCATCCAAACTGCTGGCCTCACATCCGCATGTGAATCACATAGGTAGACGATCATTTAACCAGTGTAGAGGTGACATGTGGTCAGCATTTCGGGTCCCCCAGCAGTTGTAGCTGGTCTTCTCAATCTGGAGCCGCTACTTATTGTAGCTACCCAAATGCCTCACCGATGCTTGGATATGGAACATAAGAGCAGTTTAATGAAGGAATTAAAATAAACAAATGTAAAATTACTTTTCTAGGAATTCACCCTATGAGGTATTATTTATTTAGGCAAAATTTTATCACCCACCTCATATTCTTTACAACAACATTGCTTGTAACCACATTTTCACTTTCATTATTTTTTTTAATGATTTTTGGTTGTTTCCAAGTTTTCTCTAATTTCCACTCACTTTTATTTTAAAATTTTCTTTTCTGTTTAGTAATTTTTTGTTTAATAATGTTATTAAGCTTATTGAAAAACTTTTCTTCCAAATTTTCCTAATAAAAATGGCCCATGTGTTTTGAAATTTTCAGATGGAGAAAATATAATTCAGAAGAATATGAGGTGAGTGATAGAACTGTACCTAAAATATTTAGCATTAACAGAGACAAAAAAAATGTCAAGACAACATGATTTTATAATTGTAAATGTACATGCTCCCACAGAAGATAAAGATGACAAGATAAGGATGAGTTCTATGAAGAATTATAATACTTATTTGATAGCCTTTCACGATATCATATGAAAATTGTCTTAGGAGATTTTAATGCAAAAGTGGGACGGGAAGATATATTCAAACCAACAATAGGCAAATTCAGTCTTCATGAAGATAGTAACGACAACGGGGTTAGATTAGTCACATTTGCCACATCAAAGAATCTCATTGTTAAGAGCACAACATTTCAGCATAAGGATATTCATAAATACACCTGAACGTCTCCAGATGGAGAAACTCGGAACCAGATAGATCATGTATTAGTGGATAAATGCTGGCACAGTAGCATCATCGATGTTAGATCAGTTAGATGGACAGACTGCAATTCAGGTCATTACCTGGTCAGGGTGAAAATCAGACAATGGCTATCGCTTATGAGAGGAACAAAACGCTAAAGATGATTCTGTAAAATATGAATTAAAAAACTTGAAAAATGATGAAATGCGTCAAGAATACCAAATCAAAATTGCTAATAGATTTGAAGTACTGGAATCTTCAGATGACAAGGTGGCAAACGAAGAAGAAACTGATATAAATAAAGAATGGGAGGCTATAAGAGATACTTTTAAATTGTCAGCATCACAAAGCATTGGTTGTTTAAAAAAGAGGCAAAACAAGAAATGGTTCGATGAGGAATGTGTCGACATTGTAAAGAAAAGAAAGGTAGCAAACATTAAATGGTTACACGAGCCAAATGAGGTAAATTTAGAGCAAATGGGTAGTGTTAGACGGGAAACCACCAAGTTACTAAAGAGTAAAAAGAGGGAATATTTGAGAGAGAAGATTAATGATCTTGAAATGAATGCAAAAAATATGAACATTTAGAGAATTATATCAGGGAAATAGTATAGAGAAGAAAGGGTTTCAGGCTAGAACAAACATAATTCGGAATGAAAATGGGGATATGATTGCAGATTCCAGGAGTATATTAAATAGATGCAAAACTTACTCTAATCAGCTATTAAATGTACATACAGAACAGGACATTGAGGAGGATAATTTACAGACAGCAGAAATGCTAGTCGCAGAACCAAGTGCTTTAGAGGCTGAAATGGCAATATAAAAATTGAAGATGTACAAAGCATCAGGTTCGGATGAGATCCCAGCAGAACTGACAAAATCGGGGGGAAGAAAAATTGATGGACAAGATACACCGGTTGCTTAGTATGATTTGGGAAAAAGAAGCTCTTCCAGACGAATGGAAAGAATTGATTATCGTACCAATTTATAAGAAAGGAGATAAAACTGATTGCAACAACTACAGGGGCATCTCATTACTTTCAACTTCGTACAAAATTCTAGCAAATATATTAGTAAGCAGACTTACTCCCTATATTAATGGCATTCTAGGAGATCATCAATGTGCATTTAGAAGAAACAGGTCTACAACAGATCAGATTTTTAGTATAAGACAAATATTAGAAAAGAAATGGCAATATAATGGTACTGTACATCAATTATATGTATACTTCAAAAAAGCATATGATTCAATTAAGAGGGAGAAGTTATATATTATCCTGCTGGAGTTCGGAATTCCTAAAAAGTTAGTTAGACTTATACGAATGTGTCTAAGTGGCACAAAGAGTAGGGTGCGTGTAGGCAAACAGTTTTCGGACACTTTTGAAATCCAGAATGGGTTGAAGCAAGGAGATGCACTATCTCCTCTACTATTTAATTTTGTATTAGAGCATGGCATCAAATCTTTAGAGGATGAGGAAGGCCTACAACTCAATGGCATTAATAAGCTGTTAGTTTATACAAAAGATGTAGTACTATTGGCTGATAGCAAAAAGATACTAAGGACAACACGCATACACTATTGAGTAACACTAAGGAATTAGGACTGGAAGTAAATATCAATAAAACTAAATATATGGTCACACATAGAAATGCATTATATAATGGAAATGGACAGCTAATGACAAATGAGGGAAATTTTGAGGAAGTGGCTGAATTCAAATACCTAGGAACATTAATCACAAATAGGAATGAGATGCACAAAGAAATTGAACTTAGGCTCAATTCTGGAAATGCGTGCTATTATGCATTGCAGAGACTTTTGAAGTCCCAACTTCTTTCAAAAAACGTTAAACTGAAAATATATAAAACTACTAGCTGGCCCAGTGAACGCCTTTAAATATTTTTACGTTAATTTTTCCAATGTTTTAATAGTTATCTGCTATTCGGGGCGGAAACAAATCCAACAAATCAAAGATCATAAAAATCGGTCCAGTAACTAATCCGACTTTGTTTTATTTACACATATATATATATATATATGTCCCGGCCACGCGTTGCTGTGGCTAAGGTATACGTTAAATTATGTTGTAGTAAACTAAGTGAGAAATCTAAATCAGAAAGTTTTTGGTTTACACAATTTTTTAGTTCTGGTACGTTACCTACACCCAGTATAAATATGGGTGGTGGTTTATGTGGATGTGATTTTTTTGATTGAGATGAATTTATGTTGTCTGCATTCTCAGTATCATCCATAAGTGTATCATAAGGATTATGTACATTTATTGATGGAATATTTTGAGGAGGCTTGCTGATTTCATTATACTTTCGTTTTTTTCTACGAACTTGTTGCCAGTTTGTATTATCATCATCAAGAAGTCTCTGTATAGTAATATCATCTTGTGATGTATTATACCGGTAGTCATCTTGTTTTTAATTTAATTGAGGCATGGAGATTGTTTCTGTAATATTAGGCATATTATTATAACTAACAGACTTACTTACAATTCTGTTATTCCGTTCCTTAGGACCATCATATGTTTTTAAATTGACATTCTTCTTAAACGTAAGATTTATATCACATAGGCCTATACCAATTTGCGGAAATTCACTTGATATCTTATCATTCATGGTCTCTAGAACTGATTCGCCATATCATTCTATGTCCCTTCTCGGTCCAGTTATATTTAAATTAAGTTGCTGTCTTTCAGCCAGATTACTTAAAACTAATACTTACACACGAAATTAATATTATTATCAATATATTTAAAAATAATATAAACACAAACACATTTAAATTATGAAATAATCAATAATTGTAATTCAATAGAAATTTGCGGTTGCAACAAAAAGCACAGCCACCTGGTTACGTAATAAATCAATTACCTTACACGCCCATCTGTTAGAATCGTATGGAACTCACAGATAATTATAACTCTTTGTTAAATAATAAACAAAATAATTTGCAATAAAAATAATGTGACTATAAATTTAATTATAAAATTCCCTAAGTCTCAAGTTGGATCAAACTGCACACAGTGTGCAATATTTTATTAAAATCGGTTCAGTAGTTTAGGATTCCATCGCGGACAAACAACGTGACACATAATTTTTATATATTAAGATTATTCTACCAGTTATATTATATGGGTGCGAAGGACTCTTACTTTAAGGGAGGAAATGAGACTATGAGTTTTTGAGAATAAAGTTCTTAGGAAATTTTTTGGACAAAAGAGAGATGAAAAGGCAGGTGAATGGAGAAGACTTCATAACAATGAACTACATTGTCTTTATAGGAAGCCAGATATAATAAGAACAGTTAAGTCTCGTAGACAGTGATGGGCAGGACATGTTGCGCGTATGGGGAATAAAAGATGTGCATGGAAGCTTCTTATAGGAGAGCCAGAGGGAAAACGGCCAGTTGGTAGACCAAGAATGAGGTGGGAGAATAATATTAACTATAATTTGAGGGAAATAGATTATACAGGGAATGATTGGAAAGCATTAGCTCAGGATAGGGATGTATGGAGAGCTTATGTCCGCGCGGCCATGAACCTACGGGTTTGATAATACCAGTGAGTAAGTAAGTAAGTAAGTATGGAAAAAATTGATGATTAATAAATACTGTATTTTACAGACTAAGACGCTACGGGCTATAAGACGCACCTTAATTTTTAAGCATTTTTTTTTAAATTAACATTTTTACCATTTTTATTATTAGACTGCAAAGCCAAGCTACAAAAAAATCTTAGTTTATAAAATCGTTCTGATCATTAAAATCCCTGAAAATCGTCATCTGAACTTTCCTCTTCTTATTCTTCTTCTTCGTCATCGTTGTCCTCTTCATTTATAAGATGGTCTTCAGTGGCATCGAGAGTATTACTTACACCGTACTTCTTGAAATATTTAACAGTAATGTCTTCTCTCATTCTAGACCACGATTTTTTTATCCAATGACACACTTGTTTGCTTGTGTGTCGTTTTAAAGCTCCCTTCAGCGTGAATTCATGTTTGGTTTCATCCATCATCCAATTGTTCAAGTTCACTGGCATCGTAGACTGCAATTTACGCATCATAGGCTAGACAGTGTTCTCGGTTTATGATAGTGGGGCGGGAGGGAGACAGTGTTAGCCAGCTTGTGAATCCCCGCAACTCATATTCGTCGCATCGGTGCACTGTCTCTGCCAGTTGAATCCAATGTTGCCAAATACAGATAGTTTTCCCGCAGCATCAAATATATGGCCATTTTAAAGACTGGCGGGAATTTTAAATCAAACATTGGACATTTTTATATTAATTTCGAGTATAAGATGCACCTGAATTTTGGAGGCAATTTTTGAAGAAAAAATTGCATCTTATTGTCCATAAAATATGGTAAATTGAGTCCTTTGCATCTTACCTCATATAAGTTGAGTTCTTTTAGGACATGATGTTTTTATTATTGATTTAACATTTCTCACTGAAAGATAAATTATATTTGAAGAGAAAATGTTCGCCTAGACCGAGACTCGAACCAGGGACCTTTGGCTTGCCGGGCCAAATGCTCTACCAACTGAGCTCCCGAGGCGAGTTACGATCTAGACGCAAATTTTTCTCTTATATACGTTGTAATTCCCTCTCGCCAAATGCTTTTGAAACCATTTGCAAAAGATACAAGCAATGGTTTCAAAAGCATTTGGCGAGAGGGAATTACAACGTATATAAGAGAAAAATTTGCGTCTAGATCGTAACTCGCCTCGGTAGCTCAGTTGGTAGAGCATTTGGCCCGGCAAGCCAAAGGTCCCTGGTTCGAGTCTCGGTCTAGGCGAAAATTTTTCTCTTCAAATATAATATATCTTTTAGGACATGTTTCATTTTCAGCTTGTCCAGACTCATCTTATTTATTAAGAGTCTGGACAAGCTGACGATGAAACAGAATTGTTTTGAAACATGTCCTAGAAGTACTCAACTTTTATGAGGTAAGATGCAACAGACTCACCTTATTCATTAAGAACCTCATAATGTTACTTTTATAATAAATTTATAATTTTATAATAAATTGATGATTATTTACTGACTTTTAGAATGAAAGAATGAGAGCTGTTGTAACATGATTAATTCATAATACTGACAAAGGAAAGAATTTTCAACTTCTACAAAATAATATATATATACATATATATATATATATATCCATCCATCCATAGTAATTCTGCCCGAGGGCAGGTCCTTCACTGCAATCATAGCATTTTCTTGCTATGCTTGCAGCTTTACTAGGGAATTGTAGGTGTGGTAGCTTCCCGTTGCTTTCCACACCGGTGAAGGATGATGATGATGATAATGATAAAGATGATGATGGTGATGATGGCCATATGATTTCGGGGACCGTTTGGGCCTTAATGTTTTCCTGACATTTGTCTTACAGATGAGGAAAAACCCCGATAAAAGTCTCACCCAGAAAAACTGCCCCAACCGGGGATCGAACCCGGGCCTGCTGCGTGACAAGGCAGCACGCTACCTCGAGACCACAGCAGTGGACATATATATATATATATATCTCAAGTCACATGGTTTGGCCACATAAACAGAACAAAAATTATAATAGAATAACTAAACAAGTATGGGAAACATGAATAGATGGACTATGTAAAAGTAGACACAGAAGAAGACTATGAAAAACATGTGATGATAGTCTACAGGAACTTGTAATGAACCAGAAAGTGTTATAGGAAAAGGCCGAGAATATACTTTAAATAAAAAAGAATGGAAGGCATTCTATAAAACCTTGATGCCTTATATGGTATAAGAGGATGAATCATATAAGTAATTCAAATGAAAGTAAAAACTTGCAATAATCCTTAATTTACAAAGAATTTAGACCATATATATATGGTATGATAAGAAAAATAAATGCCTGGACGGGATTCGAACCCGGATCTCTGAGTGATATCCATTACACTACCAGGCGAATCCAGTTCAAACACTTATTTTTCTTATATATGTATTATATTCTCCATTATTACTAGATGTCGCGAGAACTCAGTCTTCACTGCCATCTAGTAGCTGACTATAACAAGTAAGCAAATTAAAGAGAATATTTTTACTTTATAGCAGTGACGCTTTATCGATGTTATAATTAAATGTTTAACATTGAGCAATGTAAGCTTAATATGGTATGATAAGAAAAATAAATACCTGGACGGGATTCAGATCCGGGTTCGAATCCCGTCCAGCCATTCAATGTTAAACATTTAATTATAACATATATATATATATATATATATAAGATTTAATTTAAATTTGTATATGGGTGTAACTGCAAATATCTTAATCAAGTGCTCTCATTTTGTTATTATTATAAACAAATTTTTTTATTCAAAAAAGTAAATGAAGTTCTGGTTATTATAATTTTTACGAACAGAATCAGTGTCACTGAGAATCATATAAGCATAACACCAATAGGATGATTGCTCACATGGATTACCTCACCACAGATGATCCTTAATGAGCTACCCAGTGGTGGTTTTTGGAGTCAGTACACACCTATTATCCAAGACTCTGGTATTCTCATCATTATGATGAACAAATTCATTTTAGGCCATGTGGCCTGTGACAGTAAACCTAATGAAGATGGTCTTGATCTCTCCACCAATGTTTTGGACTGGTATTCTAATATCAGTTAATAAATAAAAATTAAATGTGACTAAACAATTAAAATGCCAACAGTTAGCATAAGTTCTGATTATGTCCACTAAGCATTACACAGCATTCAAATGAGCCCATGCTCAGATGTTTTTCTGTTTCTGTGTATTAAAATAATAATCAAGTGCCAGAACCTGTGCTCTAGGCTCCCAGACTCATTTGTTAGTCGGTCTTGTGGCTCAAAGTATGGAGCAAAGGGATTTGATTAAAATCTTTTTTAATTTATATAGGTTGGAATTGTTTTCTGATCTTCACAACTGGATTCCACACTGCTCTGAAGATTGTCTTGTAAATAAAAACTTTGTTGCTATAACTATTTAGAGGTTTATTTAAATTGAACTTTGATAGTACCTCACTATGAGGTTTAATTCAAAATTTAAATTGAAATTCCCGAGGAAGTAATAAGCAAAGATTAAATTACCTCATCGTGATGTTTTTCTATAAATGTTCAAAGTAATAAGCAGTTCTCCTCAATTATATAAAATCGGTCAAGATATTAATGAAGATGAAACCACCTAGGTTTTGAAACCAGTTTAAATGGAAGATTGGATATGAGGTTGAGGTATAAATAATTTTAATTTAAGGGCCGCATGCGAATATATTATAGTCTCTACTCAAATTACTTCCAATCACTGGTGAGCTGACTCACCGTGAGCAAGTGCAAAGATTGAATTAGCTACCCACAAACTGGTCATGCATGAAAGTCGACGTTTTCGTAATATTGGCAACGAATTACCCAGAATTCTCAGCGATAAAACCACTTCCGTTATTTTCGTCTGCTATAGAGAAACGCATTTACGCTTGCGTCCCGCAAATAATACCGTATACAACGACGTCTGCGTCGCGCAATATTACGCCGATTCTCCTGTTCTTCCAGTTGAATTCTTTGGTAGACTCTATCAAATTCCTCTTCTCCGCGTATACCGAAAACATGATCCAAGTCTTCAAGGTCCGACATCTTGGATAAAGCGGCAAGGTTTCAAACTACATCGGTTACCATCGGTTCCCTTCGGGATTCTCACGATAAGTTTCTATCTTGAGCTATGATCTTAAGTTATCTCGTCAGGTAGCTTACAATTATTATCGCATGAATAGATTTCTGAGTAAGTTAAATGTATTAGGATAAAACTTTCTCAGCAGAGAACGCTTTTTACGGTCTAATGCGTTTATAAATTCGACCCTAAATGTCTAGTTAAAATTCAGGCCATTTGATTAAATTTAAGTTTGGATATGAAAAAAATAATGAAGAGCGATATACTACAATGGATTGGTCACATTATGAGAATGAAAAAAGACAGGTCAACTAAAAGCGTTTAAAATTAAGAAGAAAGGAAAAATTCAGTTGGAAAACCTCACGGTTGGAATTAAGTGAATTTATATATGTTAGATAAAGGTGTAGACTAGAGAAAAATTGAAGGTTATATTTGGAAGAATCAACAGAAATGGAAGCTGGTATTCAAGGTAAACCGAGTTAAAAGTGGAAATGTCAAGACTGACGATATGGATGTGATTTAATTGGCAAGAAATGATATCATGCCAAGTAATTGACACATGCTGGGTAAGTGAAACATTGTAATTCCTTTGAGATCATCATCAACAACAAGGATTAAGCCCAATGGCCTGTTCCGATCTCATTATAGGTCGAATTGGTCCTTCCATCTCTTCAATGGTCTTCCCAACGTTCTTCTCCCTTTTGGTTTATAATTATACATTCTTCTTGGTATGCGCTGTTCATTCATTCAATTTCTTTTATTTAAGTTTTAAATTGTATTCACGTTATGAAATTTAGAATAATGAAACTAAAAGCACTAGAAAGATAAACTTGCCAAGTTCTTTTCACTTACCATGGGTCTTCTCCATTCGAAGGGTTTCGGTGGTGATTTGCTGAAGAATATAGATGAGTCCTCTGCAGGGAACTCTGGATCCTCGAATAGTGTTCCCTCTTCCAGACATTGTTCTCGTAGCTTAAAGAAATCTTGTACTTGTCCACGGGCTCTAAGTCCTGATCCCCTCTCACCAAGCTGCAAACACATATTCATTTATATCACCATTCAATTTAACTGTATTATTTTACTTTGTTCTCATTTATATTATAGCCTCACTATGATCATTGTCCAGCAGCTCGCTTTCTTTCCCCGCAGCTGTCATATATAATTACATACAAAGATGCCGACTACCGCCACTATAATAATTCTGCATATTAATCATTGTTGAACATTATCAGACGGAACGTGCTTTTATATAAACGGACAACCATCAGAGTGAGGCGATAATACATAATTACCATCTAAAATCTTTGGTCGTATTCAAGAGGATTGTGTAGTTATTTCCATTGTTGAGTGCCATAATATGTTCTCTGTTGAAATTCACTGATTTAATTTTAGTAATTTATGAGAAGATGAATAATAAAATAATGGCCATATGGGTTAATGAAATTCAAGTCTCGATTTGTCTTGATGACAAGAAAATCACACAAAAGAAACTGTTCAAATCCCCATAGCAGAAGATATTTTCTCATAGAATTTCTGTCAGTATGGGACTGGTGCCCACTGAGCATCATGTGAAAATTTAGTAGCTACAATAAGTAGCAGCTCCATGTTGAGAAAACCAGCTGAAACAATTGGGAAAACCGACATGCTGACCACGTGTCACCTCTGTACTGGCTGGATGATTATCCACCTCTATAATTAACATATTTGGATGCGAGGTCAGCAGCTGGCTAACAGCCCAAGGTCCTTCTAGATCTGTTGCACCATGGATTTTTTTAATTTATGATCATATCATGTCTAGAATCTTCCATTTTATGAAATAGATCATATTTGTATTGTGTTTGTGTTTCTTGTAAAAATGCATTTTTTTCACATAAAGTATATTAAATTTTCAATAATTAGCTAATGGGATAATTTAACTCAGCATTTTCCTTAATGATTGAGGAATTGACAGTTTTAGGATTTGAAGCAAGGTTTTTCAAAATATGAATCTAAAATTCTACCAACACAATCAACTTACATACTAATAACATTATTACCTTACTTCGCCCTTGTTTATTAAGAATTTTAACATATGAGATAATATTAAAATTGGAATATTTAATTGTATCACAAAGTATCACAAAGTAAAATGTTAAAATATATACTTGGCAGGTGCTGTCATCCTCAATTACATTTAATTTTCTTAAACCTAGTTGAGGACAATGGCACCTGCCAGGTATATATTTTAATTAATATTCAATTTTAGGAAGTGATATTTTGAGGTTATTTTAATTATATTATTTTCAGTCTGATCATCTTACCTCAATATTAATGTTGATTTGTTATTGGACATGTTTCAAAACAATTATGTTTTATCGTCAGCTTGTCCAGGGTCCAGACTGGTTTGATTTATATTGCATTATGTTGCACACCCTGGATGTCGATGTCAGCTCCATCTTGTGGTTGGCCAAAGAACCTCCAAACAAGGTCACGCTCCGTCAGTATTTCAAATTTGAAATACCGACGGAGCATGACCTTGTTTAGAGGTTCTTTGGCCAACCACAAGATGGAGCTGACATCGACATCCAGGGTGTGCAACATAATGCAACATTAAATCAACCAGTCTGGACAAGCTGATGATAAAACAGAATTGTTTTGAAACATGTCCAAGAACAAATCAACTTTAATATCGATGTAAGATGATCAGACTGAAAATAATATAATATATTTTAATATTTTACTTTGTGACAATTTACCTCAATGGAATTTTAGTATCAATTTTATCAGTACATACTTCTACTCTATTGTTGTGCGTAGTCATGTGTTTTCTGTATAAATTCACTGATTAAATTTTAATCATATGAAATGCTGAATAATGTGAAAATGGGCTTTAAAAGTGAAATTCAATTCAATATTTTGCTTAAACGACTGAGAAAGTCACAAGAAAATTCTATCAGCTTTGTTGGCATTAGGCATTGAACTTGGGACCTCCAGAATATGAGTTTAAAATCCAATTGCATAAGTCAACTTGTTTGATTTGAATTCTCTCATTTCTTTTCATCATTAGAGCTTTCTCTTTTAGCATAAGCCTAATAACAATATTCTGAGTTTGCAAGGAAAAACAGAATGCCAAATTTTGGGATTTAATATCCCATTCATAACTGTTTGTCATGAAATGTAGTAATTGCATGATACTTTTTTTTTTTTTAATTTAGGAATAAGCTTTAATTCCCTTAAAAACAAGTTGTTTAGGTTCAGTTTTTCAGGGCGTAATAATTTCCATAAAATAGTGCATAATTTTAACACTTTTTTATCCAATAGCTATAATATTCAATAGCTACTAACAAAAAGCTCCATGGTTTTCTAGTGCAATGATAGCCTATGAATCTTGGAATAATACTAGGACCTAAACAATAACATATTACAGTAAAACTTGTTCAAAGCAGAATCGCATGGGACTATTTTTTTTTCACATTAGACAACATTCCGCATTATAAAAAAATATTAACCAATCTTAGATTATAGATCACTGTATATGCTTTTTATGTACCTTGGATTAATATTGTAGTTCTGCTGCCGTTGGAAAGTGAAGTATAGTATGTATGAGCTACTTCGAATAACAAGCAAAAAACAGTCCCGTTTCGTCAGCATTAAAAATGTCTCTTAGGCGCATATCCTGAAATTAAAGTATGCAGTTTCGGCTTCCACTCACTAACTATATTTTCATCCACATCCTTCGATTTCCCGCAAATTTCATTTCACACTACATTGTGTCGTCTATTAAAACTGTCCAGCTAACCTGAAGATGCCTGAAATCATTATTCCCTACGGATATAGCAACATCTAGAGCTTGACTTTGGAGCATCGGTCCAGAAATCTGAAGATTTTTTTATCGTGATCTTGTAAAACACTCCCACACTACCTTACATCCATTCATTCATTATTTTTTCTTTGTGTTTTAAAATCTCATAAACTTAGGTTTTTCCACATTTAAATTTAGTTATTATTTAGCGTACTGAGAGCTTGTATATCTTTATCTTCAAACACTTTCAGTTTTTCGTTAATGACAATGATACATACGATTTAGCCATCTTTATTCGGTAAATTCAGAATGCTACCTGCGAAAGATATGTACACAATCAGTCTCAGATCTTAAACTAATTTAAGATTTTGCAGTGCACTGGTTATTTGTAAGACAGATGTCACACACAAATATTTGTTAAACGAACCTGTATTTCGCAAAATGGGTGTGCAATGAGGCTGAAAGAAAATTTCAGATACAGGTAGAAACTGTACTTCACCCGGCGGCAGGAATCATCACTTGTTGTTATTTCGCCTAACAGGAATTCAATGAATTAGAAACTAATCTATATTTCTGCCTTATAAACATTCTTTTTCATGAATTGTGTAGAAATATCCTTCCATTTCCGCGTTGGACAGATTCCGTTTTATACAAAATAAACACGTAAAATTACTATTATTTCACCGGGACCAATAAATTTGTTCACATTGGACAGATTTCCACATTATTCACGTTCCGGATTAAACAATTTTTACTGTATACTACACAAAATGGACAAATATTAGATTACGTGGAGTTATTTTGGTCAGCTTTTTAAGTTTGTTCATTTTTTAGTGTATTTCTTTAAGTTGTACCCATTAATTCATAGCTGTCTTCGAACATTGTATATTGTTAATATGGCATTTTTAGGTTATTTCTATCTAAACTTTTCTTTCAATTTACAGTTTTTTTTCAGGAAAAACCACATATACACATATAGGTCTATATATTCAAACAATAACTCACTGGCACTATCAAATCTGGAGATTCATGGCTGCCCAAACATAAAATCTTCATACATCTTTTCCCTGAACAAATGTTTTCTAATCATTCCCTCTATAATTCACCTCCCTCAAATGGTTAATATTTTTCTTCCGCTACATTCTTGGCTTACTGAGTGCTTTCCCTAGTTTTCCTATAACAAGTTTTCATGCTCCTCTTTCATTCCCCACTTGTCCCATATGTTTTGTTCATTGCGTTCTACAAAATTTAACTCTTCCTATCACATCTTGTAGCACACTTACGTAGTCTTCTCTATTTATCTCTCTTTGGTCCAAACATTTTCCTAAGAGCTTTATTCTCAAATACTCATTTTTTTATTTACATCCATATAACTAAAAGAATAACCATTATATATATTTTTAGTTTATTTTTTTAGAGATGTTGACGTGAAGAGAGTGCCAGTAATGAATAACAGCAAGGATTTGAGCCCATGTTTGATTTCTTTCTGCATCTCATTCCTTCATCCTCATCATCTGCATTCATGGATTAGGTGTGTTGACCCGTTCCGACTTCAGCCCATCTCTTTCTAGGTCTGCCCACATCTCGGGTGCCTTTAGGTTTGTATTTTGTTATTTGTTTTGGATATCTAAGTACAGAATGAATGAAGTCATTCTGTCTATGTGTTGCTTCCATTTTTGTCTATATGTATCTATTTTATCAGTTATTGCAAATATTTCAAGTTCCTGTCTTATTTCTGTGTTCTTGATTCTGTCTTCCTTAGTGCACCCTTTAACAGATCTCAAAAATTTCATTTCTGCCGCCGTTATCCTACTTAGATCTTGTTTTTTATGTATCCAGGCTTCTGAACCATAGAGCGGTACCGGTACTGCCAACGCTTTATAAAATTTAAATTGGGTCTCTCTTGTTGTTTTGTTATTTAGTTATCGTTTTATCGTACCACATATTACCTGGAATTTTGCTATTTTATTAGTTATATCATTTTCATAATTAAATTAAATGTCACATCCTAGATAATTGAGATGGTTCACCTGTTCTATGATTTTGTTTCCTATTACTATTTTGGATCTGATTTGATTTTTCCCTTGGAATGCCATTACCTTAGTTTTTCTATGGATATTTTGAGATTATATTGTTCACATATATTAGTAATAATTATTATTTCCAGGAATTTGAATTAAACCACTTCTTCAAATTTTTTTCTCATTCATCTTTAACTGTCCATTTCCATTATATAATGTAATTCTATGCATGACCACATATTTGGTTTTATTGATATTTACTTTCAGCCCAAGTAAACTCTAACTAACTCACTGGCACTATCGAACCTGTAGGTTCATGGCAACGCAGACATAAGCTCTCCATACATCCCTATCCTGAGCTAATGTTTTCCAATCATCCCCTATGTAATCTGCTTCCTTCAAATTCCACCTCATGCTTGGTCTACCAACTGGGCGTTTTCCTCTGGTTTTCATACAAGAAGCTTCTACGCATATCTTTCACTCCCCATTCGTGCCACTACTTTCAGTTCAAGTTCTTTGTGTTATTTAACAGAATAATAATACTACATCAGCACACCGCTACAATAAATTGTGCATTTTTGTATATTTTTCTTCAAATAATTGTAGACTCGCTTTTGCACTAGAATCTCCTAGAGCCTGTTATTGTTGATATTAAATACATACATTTTTTCGATTTATACAATTTATGTGAACTAATATATTTTTCTCTCACTTATCACTTAATTCAATTAATGAGTGGGCTATTTGTTTTACTTTCAGTTACCAACACAAATGTTTACTGAGCTTGTTTACTGAACCTAACGATTTCTTAAAATGTATTACATTTGTGATTATATATTCAATCCTCTTGTAGAATTCAGTTCACTTGGCTGTGATATGTGAACTTCTACTCAAGTATAAAATCTATTTAATTGCTTTTATAATAAATAACTATTAACCAATAAATATCAATAAAAAGCTGGTATTATATTGACTTAACATGTAGACTAAACTAACATTAATACTATTATTTATGTTATATAAGCAAGAAATGAGATTTTATATTTTTTTGTTCGTCACAGGCAACTAGAAAAGCACAACACATAAGCAAATATGAAACATTGTCCATTTTATATCCAGTTATCTAAAAAATGGAGGTTCCTTACAGAACTTGCTGTCTTATTAAATGTATGAGAAAGTTATAACACAATTGCTTAATACTATATTATTACATTTTCCTTTCATTTTTACCCCTCCCTTTATAGGTCTTTTACATGTTCCACACCACTCAAGCCTTGCAAAGACTCGACCTGTCATGAGATTATTCTTAAACTCTAGATCAAACACTCACTCTTTGACCACACAAAGGCATAGAGGGCCTCCTCTCTGATCAGTAATCAGCTCAATGCCAGGGCTACCTCCGAGATAACACACAATTTTAAGACAATATGCACTTCACTCATAAATCATACTAAACAAGGTGGATATTAAATGGATTATTACAGTTATCAGATGATGTCCGGGGACTTTGTGCTTTGAAGTTTCCTTATAGGGAGAAAAAACAAAAAAAAAACCTTAACCAGAAACTTTTGCCAACCACAGATCAAACCCGGGCCCACTGCATCTGAGGAAACGATGTTACCGCCATACCACAGCAGTAGTATATTATAACATTATATGTACAAAATGTCCACTGCTGTGGTCTCGAGGTAGCGTGCTGCCTTGTCACGCAGCGGGCCCGGGTTCGTTTTTCTGGGTGTTTTTATCGGAGTTTTTCCTCACCTGTAAGACAAATGTGAGGAAAACTTTAAGGCCCAAACGGTCCCCGAAATCATATGGCCATCATCATCTTTATCATTATCATCATCATCATCATCCTTCACCGGTGTGGAAAGCAACGGGAAGCTACCACACCTACAATTCCCTAGTAAAGCTGCAAGCATAGCATGAAAATGCTATGATTGCAGTGAAGGACCTGCCTTTGTGCAGAATTACTATGGATGGATATATATAAAATTATCATTCAAAGCTCCATCCACATTTGATATGACATTCTACATGATGCCCCTGAAGTTAGCATCACAATAGTACACCTGATGTCTTATTTACACAATGTTATTAATTTAATCAAAGGTAAGAAGATTAACATGGAAAGGATATAAAGCTTTTACATATTCGTTGAAAAATTGTGCCTTCAACTCATATGTAAAATACTTTCTTCCCTCCTTGTATCATAATATATTACATTTAACTAATTTAAAAACGGTGTGTTCCTACACAATTGCCTCTTTTATTTTCTAATAAAGTGTAGAACAGGGCTGTTTATATGTGCCTGCTAGGTTTGAGAAGGCAGTCCCTCCCCCCTCCTACCCACATCAGATGCACTCCCAATGAAAGAACACAACTAATAGGTGAGTAAGAGTATCTTACCTTGTCAGCCTATCTGACATATGGTAGAATAGGAGGGACTCTTTATGTCTTTTCACACCTAATGAGTCCTTATTAACATGTCTGGTGTAGAATAATAATAGGTAAAGTTTCCAACAGGTGTCGCTAAATTTTTTTTTAAGTCAGAGGCAGACATACAAGCAGATGAAAGTAGATACAATTTTTAATCATGCAATCGCTGCCAACATACACAATGACATTTGTATACTTTAATAGAAAGTATTCCAGGCTAAAATAACCTAAAAGCTAACCTAATGCAATTTAAGTACTCTAACCTGTAAAAGTATGAAATGAATGGCACGTAATGCAACGCCCAAGAATAGTGAAATTCTGAAGTATATGTTGGGCTTGGGCTGCATTTTAACAAAGAAATAAAATGGCTGGAAAAACAATATGGCTGCTACATCAAATAGGTATGTACAGTTCAATATTCCATTAAAATATAATGGAAAAAATATTTAGAAAATGCTTAAAATGGGTTTTAAGTGATAGTTAATATTTTAAAAAATAATTAATCCGTAAAAGTAAAATGAGATTATAATGTGTGTAAGGTATTTTAAAAAGAGCGACATTTATTGGAAACTTGAACCTAATACTATTTTCTGAAAATGGTAGTTTTGTTAACCGCCTTTGAATTTTATTTCGCGAACAATGATCAGTGATCATATAAAATACAGCAAATAAATAAATTCGAAAATCTTTCGGAATGATACTGTCACAAAAAAATATCATGTAATTATTTGTTCAAAACTAATGAGAACTAGGCTACCTTTGGTGTATCCACATTGTGATTGGCAATGTCCGACGTAGTTCTCACGTATCTGATTCCTGATTTCACATTTGAACCCTTTGACGTCACATTCTGAATTCTTGTAGTAGTTATTGCTGTAGGTGTCTCATTTTGAATCCAAGCTGTTCTTGTGGTGGTTTTTCCACTGAATATTACTTTTCTGTTAGTATTTAAAATGTTAACATTGCATGGCTTCACCTTTTGATTGCTGGTATTAAGATGTATTGTTGACTTGGTAGAAAACATCGCTAACTGAAGCAGCTGAAGTCATTGCAACTACATTTTTAATCACTTCCTCAGGAAACCACAAAATGTTGATGTTATGTCATTATCTTCATGACCAGGGTAAACATTTATGTTTCCTTCCTTTACATTGCAAGGAAATTACTAATGGCAAAATGTTTTTTTTAATTCAATGCCCTAGGTTGTCATTTTGACATTTCTGATATGTGACAACACAATTTAACTATGTTGTTTTCCTCATTTTTAAATGGAGATGATGCATGATAAATATATAAAATAGACATATGTGATGGCTAGAGAAACATTCCTGCTTCAAGACCTGATGCTGAAATTCTTGTTACCCACAACAGAGGCAGCAGCAAAGGTACTACACAACAGAAGGAGAAAACAAGACGAGATCTGGGACGAATTCTACTCCACAGAGGCGAAGGCAAACAACAACTGGATGTCGGCAAACTACGAGCTGCGACACCTGGTGACCAGGATGGCGGTACACGGTTTCCACCAGAGAATATGCACCAAGAAGACATATCACGTACCAGAAAACACATGCGTATGCGAGATGTGCAAGGAAAGATGTGACCGATACCACATCACAGTGTGTAAAAACAGAAATAAATCCATAAGTGAATATGTATGGGAGAAATAAAACAAAACAATACACAATGTGAGAACATTCTCATTATTATAAATATATAAAATCTTCCAAAGTTGACCGAAAATTCAAGTACCAAACTGTTAACGTTGTGAATTTCAAGCTAAAACGAGAAATGTATTTAAAAATTAACAAAGAAACTATACACAATTTATTGATCCTAAAAGCGCAAAGCTTTTCTTGCAATATTTAATTATTTTATCTCAATTTAATTTTGATATGTTTGAACATGTTGGGTAATTTCGAGTCTAGCATATTTGTATGTATGCCATTAATGATTAAATTGTTAATCAACCGTTAGGTGTGGCCCACATATTTTTATGTAGATGCATGATGTTAATTTTAATATTTTTTCGGAAATCTACGATACAAGACCTAAGGTTTGAATCCGTGGTTGTAGATTCATGACATGTAACAGAATATCAAGCCTGAAAAAATAGACTTCTGAATAAAATGTATTTCACCTTTCACGTCCAGATTAGAATTATGACTGTAATGACATTTTCTGTTAAGATAATAATAATTAAATAATTATTGTTAATGGTGAAATTGATTGTAGAAAAGAAATTACAAGCCTGCATTTGCCTATACGGCTAAGGAAGACAATGAAAGATTTTGCGGATCCGGAACCACCGCATACAACCTCAGACTGTATATTTTCCTTTCTCGTAGTTAATCGGTTTTGATTTTACGAAGACATTCCCACTGGTCCCTTTTTTTTACAAATTCTTTGAACTCCTAAGGCCGTATCGCATCTGAATTTGTTGGTTACATCCAGTAAACTATCAGTTTCTACTGTAATAATCACGTATTTCTTGAAAAGGAAAGCTGACTTCAATTATGTTATGGAATTATGATTATAGTGGAATTGGTGGAAAATTAATAAGAAAATTCAGGTTGACGGACTATGGGGTTTGAACATGAGACCTTCCGAATAGGGATCGCAAAAGTTGCCACATGAGTCTCTGAGTACAAATGTTTTTGTTCGTTCAAGATGAGTTATGTATTCCGCATTCCTAATTCAATCCAATTTACTTTCCAATTAAGCAGCTGTTTCACAATTACTCACCACGATAATTTCGAAACAGTTAATTGTTCATATAAGCATTTCGAACTGTTAAGAACAGACCATAGACCTAAAATGATGGTAGTGATTTATTTTACCTGATGAAGTAAAGACCGTAAATGTTCTCTTTGGCTGCACCAAAGTCACGGTTCGCAGGATGCCGCTACGCGTCTAGATTCCAGTCGTGTGTCTACTCAGTATCAGAAATAATAAAACGGCAACATCGTACAATTTTTTTCTCAAATTTTAAGGATGAGGCTTATATCCGGGGAAGGGTTAGTTTCGGTTAATACGGGGATTTCTTTTTTATTTTTTCGCAATGGCATAGTATCCTGTTGACATTCTGAATCATTGTAAATTCCAGCTCGTCTTGACATAGGAAAAATCAAGAATCTAGTATATTTAATTAAATACGCTTTTTACACGCTTTATATTAGCTTGACCTGTATCTATCTATGTAACTGAATCTTTTAACGCGTTTTTCACCCACTTAAAATAATTGGATCGACTTGAAATTTTGTATACTTGTAAAGGACCCATGACAATACAATAATTTCATATTTATTTTCTAAAATCCTGGCCAGAATCATCAGAAAATAAAAAAGTGTCTTTGTATTTATGTAACGGAATCTTTGAACACGATTTTCACCCACTTAGAAACACATGATAGACTTGAAACTTTGTATACTTGTTAAGGATCCGAGACAATACAATAATTTCATATTCATTTTCTAAAATCCTGGCCAGAATCATCAGAAAATAAAAAAAAAGTGTCTTTGTATTTATGTAACGGAATCTTTGAATACGATTTTCACCCACTTAGAGACATTGGATCGACTTGGAACTTTGTATACTTATAAAGGACCCATGACACTACAATAATTTCATATTTTATTTCTAAATTCCTGGCCAGAATCATCAGAAAATCAAAAAATTAAAACTGGTATAATAGGTTACAGACTTGTCGACTTTTTAGTCAATCGTTGTAAGAGCTCAGTTGGTAGAGCAGTGAAGTAGTGGTATATAATTTCAGTAATCTATAGGTCACTGGTTCGAATCCGGCTGGGGAGGATTTTTTTTTTAGAAGAGTAATACTTTTAGCTCATACTACATTAGTATGGAATTTATTCTGTAAAATATTAATTTATTCTGTAAAATATTAAAACTAAAAAATAAAAAAATAAATAATAGTTTTAAAAAACTAAAACAACACGCTTTATTAGAAAACCGAACTCAAAAATGAAAAATAATTTTAATTTCCAACACACTTGGGATAAATTTAAAGTGGTCAACAAAAAAATCATCTCTAACACATATAGAATAAAACTAGAATTATCAACAAAAAGAAAATTATTTTACCATCAAAAGCGTGGGGTGCTTTTTATGATTTTTACGTTTTCTTCTTAGAGACTTTACTTTTACCAATATATGTTTATTATCAAATATATTAATTGATATAGAGCATCCCACGCTTTTGATGGTAAAATTATTTTCTTTTTGTTGATAATTCTAGTTTTATTCTATATGTGTTGGAGATGATTTTTTGTTGACCACTTTAAATTTATCCCAAGCGTGTTGGAAATTAAAATTATTTTTCATTTTTGAGTTCGGTTTTCTAATAAAGCGTGCTGTTTTAGTTTTTTAAAACTATTATTTATTTTTTATATTTTTTTATGTTACAATATCTACGATAAGCGTTCAAGGCTTTATGTCATTTCCGAAGGGAGGGATATTCAAATAACGTAAATACTTACAAGGGAACTATCAACCATTGCATGCCGAAACTTACCTTGAAATTTCTTCCTGATAAGCGTTGCTTTGTGCAGAGGCCGTGTCCAAAAAAAAAATATCTGCAGTTTTTAACTGTAAGATATTAAAATCAAGCGCCAAATATCTCTTTATTTAAACTGTAGGGAAATAATACTCCTGTATTGAAAACCGTCACTATCAGCCGGGCTGCGTCCCGCCTTACTCCACTCTGTGCTTAACTCGTGCAGGGATGTACAACTGTTCTATACAGTGGGCTGCCAATGCTATATTCTGGTCCGAGTTCTGTGTCTTGCACTTTAAAACGGCAGGTAACATTTTGGACACGGCCTTGGTACATCACAACGCATCTCTGGGAGAAATTTCAAGGTATGTATCGGCATGCAATGGTTGACAGTTCCCTTGTTAGGAATAAGCTACAATTAAATGACTTGTCCAACATTTAATTAAATTTATACTTAATAATGAAAAGTTAATATTTTGTTTAACAGCTCAGATCATTGGCGCCGCAATTCAAATCGGGACGTCAAATGACTGAAAATTTGCTCAAAGTTATCTTAGTTCAGGCTTGAGGTTATTTTTGTGTCGTAAAGCTATGACATAGGACCTAGGAACCCTTCAGAAGGAAGCCATGCTCAGGATTTTTACGCTGTTAAAAATCCATTGATCTAGGCTGCGTTTGAACCCGCGAACCTCGGAACAAGTAGCGATCACAGTAACTATCAGTCCATCAAGATTACACAAATATAAGACTAAATACAGAATATGACGAAGTAGCTAACAAAATCATAAAGTAACAAGGGCATAAATCTAATACCGTTATATAAAAATCAATATATGTATGTTTGTTTATTTGTGCTTTATTCGCGGCCATACCGTTGATCCGATTGTAATGGGGCTTTTTGCAAAATGTTCAGGAGATTCCCAGGATGAATGTAGGCTATAAGAGAGTTGTGATACTCAACTCCTACACCCTTAAAAATTGTCCTTTTAGTGGAAAACGTGAAAAAAGTAGCTATTTGGACGCTTAAATGGATTACACTGCCTAAACCATAACAAATACACAAAATTAATGTACACAGATTTGAATATCACAAAACACTCTACAAAAAAGTCCCCGACAGCATATGTTTATCTCTTACGGATAACTCACAATAACCATTTTTGTCTTTCATTGATGCAAAGAAGATCGAGACAAGTACGTCTATTCTTGTGCAAGCATAGCAGCAGCACATGGCTGGCATTCTTTTACGGATAACTCACAATAACGAATTTTGTCTTTTAACTCATTTATGCCAAGAAGATCGAGATAAGTAGATTCCCCAGCAACATCGGGTAATCAGCAGGGGGAATCTTAAAATAATTACGATAGGAATACATTTATAATTATTTTTCATTTTACATATTCCACTAATCATAAGATGGACATTAATTTTTGTCTTTCAGCTCATTTATGCCAAGAAGATCGGGATGAGTAGATTCCCGGGCAACGCCGGGTAAACAGCACGGGGTATCTAAAAATAATTATGATATAACATTTTCCATATACTTATTTAACTAAACATAAAACACATTAATTTTCGTATTTCAGTTCATTTATGTCAAGAAGATCGGAAATAAGTAGATTCCCGGGCAACGCCGGGTAATCAGCACGGGGTATCTAAACAATATACATATAATTATTTTTCCATCTACTTATTCAACTAAACATAAAAGCATATTAATTTTCATTTATTTAGACGTAGCAACGCACGCCGGGTATTAGCTAGTAGCCCTATAAAGAAATTATTTGTTTCTAACTCTGTTCACTAATCATAAGATGGACATTAATTTTTGTTTTTCAGCTCATTTATGCCAAGAAGATCGGGATCAGTAGATTCCCGGACAACGCCAGATAAACAGCACGGGGTATCTAAAAATAATTAACATATAAATGTTTCCTTATACTTATTTAACTAAACATAAAACACGTTAATTTTCGTATTTCAGCTCATTTATGCCAAGAAGATCGGGATAAGTAGATTCTCGGGCAACGCCGGGTAATCAGCAGGGGGTGTCTAAAAAATATAAATTTATAATTATTTTTCCTTCTACTTATTCAACTGAACATAAAAGCACATTCATTTTCATTTATTTAGGCGTAGCAGCGCACGTCGGATATTAGTTAGTATCCCTATAAAGAAATTCTTTGTTTCTAACTGTTCAAGGTTTCTTCCTAAATAAAAAGTGCTCATATATGAACTGCAAGTGATTTATATTCTGAGAAATGTTGTAGTTCAAACGGGTTATACAGCGGAGTGAAATAATAAGAAAGAATTATGTTTCCTTGCTGTTGTCAAGGTCGGTAATTTACCGCAGGGCTTGATTCTGGTTACGATCTTGTGCGATTTCAGCTTGCTTAGTTACCACGCGATACCACACTGCAATGTACTTCATTCTTATAATATCACGAAACCGTCATTAGCAGCACATAAGCTTACATGTTTTGTAATATTTTAACTGCATTTTTATCAAAATGTTCCTTTTCACAAAGACCTAAATTACAGAATTTGTTTTTCGCATACTGTATGTTGCCGTGAATTTAATTTCCTAAGTAAAAGCTTATATTATCTCTCATGTTCATTTAACTACCTAACTAACCGATAAAAATATTATTTGTCAGGATTCAAACCAAATTAAAAAAAAAAGTATTGGCAATTTCATATAGGGGAGGATGGGGCTTGTTGCAAGGGGAAGATTTTAGATGCTACTTAAAATATTATCTATGATATTATCTGTCCAACGTAAGAAGCACATTTTGACATTTAACTTCCGAATGTATTAATCCGCGCAGCACGTATAAGAGTGCAGGCGAACTCTGTCAACTGTTTGATGCAAGCCGATAAATTAATGCACAACAATAGTTTTAAATTTTAATGTTAACATTTACAAAGGTATGTTGAAAACTAATTAAATTATAATTGTTAATATGAAACAAAATTAATTCAAATCAAACATTTAAATTAAAATAACTGTACTTACAGTAGTAAAATAAAAAACATATGCACCTTGTAATGAACTGTAAACTTCACAAAATTATCCACCACTCTTAAAACAGTTTAAGCCTGTAGCGACTTGGTAGAACCAACCAAGTGCTGCTTAATCATTTTGTACGTAGAGAGAGAGAAAGAGTACGAATACGAATACGTTACTGCTACCTTCCGGGATCGCTGGGTTATGATACTGCTGTACTTAGTAAAGGGTTCCAAACATTCAACGAAGTTATTTACAACAAAACAGCCTGCCTCGGGCCCATAGAAGGCGGCTAACCATTCATCTTTCTTTTTCCACTTGAACATGCATATGAATATAACACTGATTATAATTTGCATGGACTGAACTAATTTCGTTATGGGATAGAGAACAATGGCTATTCTTTAAATAAGAACAAGGGGCGTAACATAAAATATTGGTTTTTAATACAAAATAAGTGTGGATTATTATAAAAAAATAAAGTAATATAAATAACAGAACTATATCTTGGAACAATCAATCAAACCCCAATAATAAACAAAACATAATAAGATAACGACATACCATTCCAACAATCACACTCATACGTCTCTAAGCAGAATCGGAAATCCTTCTTCCATGCTGACTTAGATTAAATTAAATCCAACCATTCTTCGGTTACAATCCACATGCTTATCTTCTGCATTACCATGCTAACTTCGCCCTTTGCATGGTACACCAGAGTAGGATTCCAACACTGAATCCACTCGTAAAGAACCCAAACGCCACTTGTTAGGCCGATCGACTGACTGCTCAAGTCCACTGAGATTGCCGAGCATATATCAGGTTCGCCAGGAGAAGGGATGTGCGCTACCAAGATGCGCAATGGAAAGGGTAAAGAAGGAAGGGGTAACCACACGGAACACAGGAAACATTGGCAGGCTTCACAAATGTTCGTAAGCGGGAAGGAGCACGAAGATGATAACTGAACCGCAAAAGGCACTTTCGGTTCAATAGCTCCCGCTACACCCTCCGGGTAAAAGGAAAAGTCCATAGACTTCCAAATAAAGTCCAGAGAAGCAATCCCACGTTGGGAGGGGAACATAAGCACTATTGGATTCCAGCGGTAACTTCAAAGCAAATCTTCCATCGTCCCCAATATCACGATCACCACACCTGCTTTCATGTAGACTATTCCAGCGCTGAAAAATAGACTCCAATTTGATTCAGCCGCCATAGCACAACATTGCGGCGTTCCAGGTGAAGACTCGGGTGACGATAATCCTCGGATTGCCGGATCGCAATCCCGTTCCACCGCTTTCCAGGAATCCATAGTTCCAAAGCCACTATGTCGGTCAGCTGGGCACTCGGGGGTCGGCCGGATCCTCCCAGCGCTCGACTGCCGAACACTCCAGGCATATAGACTGTAGAACTGCCAATGTTTAAGGAAAGGTAACTGAAACAAAGAACAGGCGCAAACAGGAAAGCAGAACCATAGATATGCTAATTTAACATGTGTCATAATACATAGTAATTTAGCTTTAACATTCAGCTCTTTTTCATTTATAACAAACATGCTTGAATTTTACTGGATATCACTACATATTTTTAGCTGACTCACATGTTGTTTCATAACATGGCCATTGACGCTTTCCAATTCAGAGTAACTGGTGTTAGAAAACGTTTTACAACATACGGTTCAGACCATTTGAAATAAGTTTTCCCATACGTTGCTCATCAGTAATACATTCTACTATCCCAAACGAAAATATATACATATATAAACAAACTACGTAAACTAAGATTGACATTCTCTGGACAAATGCCCATACCGCTGACATTTCCAACACTGTAGATTCTTTTTTGAATACCCAGAAGGACGATTCGTCGAAGTATTAGATTTACTTAAATTGTCGGTTTTACTTCTTTCACTAAAGTCCCTCTGTCTTTCAAGCAATTTCAAAATCCGCCACTTTCCTGGCCAAGAGACAACGTTCGGCTACATTCTGAGGTCTTGTAGCAAAAATCAAATGCGGTTCATAGTAGCCGGGAACATATTTTGCAGAATAAGAATCCATTAACTTTTCTTCAGAAAATAAAAGGATTCAACAACAAGTGCAGCTCCCTTGCATATTGGCGCTTAAATTCCAAACAAAGATTCCTTAGGCATTTGGAATCGACGTGGACCCAAATTTAATCCAAAAGTCTTCCAACACTCTAGGCGGCAACAATGAAGCGCTTCACATGTTTCTAAACTTTCCATCCAAGAGAATCTCAATTTAACACACTTCACTCCCAGATATTCACTAAGGATCCTCCGATGCAACTCAAAATTGAGTTCACAAAATACTCATCCGGGAACCAATTTCAATCGGAAAATCGAGTTATCTTTGATGAGGAAAAGACACTAGCGATTCCTTATCTTCACCATCACAGGGATCTACCTTTCAAATCAACTCTTCGGGGAAAAAAAAAACTCCGCTTGATTTATTCTGCTCCATAAAAGAAGAAAGGTTGGAGACAGTTCCACTAGATAAATCTTTGATAGAGCTAAGTCTACGATCACTCAAATCCTCTTGAGTTGCGTTATCGACAATGAACTTACGCTTTATTAATATTTGTTCAGGCTGGGAGAGAGAATTCATATGATCTTTAAGCCGCTGACGTAATATGTTTACATCACCTTCAACTTCTATACCTAGCAGGCCTAATTCACAAACGAGCTTATCTCTGGATATTACATCCACCCAGCTAGGCATGTTTATAAAGTATGATAGACACAAGATGTAAACAACAATAAGCGAACGTAGTATTACTTGCATAAATCAGTCTCTGTTTTGGAACGAAGAAAGATGAATCAATGTTTACGTAATGTACAACAAACACGTAAACCAGTACTTAATAACTTCAACATAAGTACAGCATATCTTTCAATATGAAAAATACAAAGTAAACACTTTGTTATCATTTGGGCGCAATTAAACCCAAAAAAAACCTTAACCACGCTCTGAGAAACCATTTTGTAGCGACTTGGTAGAACCAACCAAGTGCTGCTTAATCATTTTGTACGTAGAGAGAGAGAAAGAGTACGAATACGAATACGTTACTGCTACCTTCCGGGATCGCTGGGTTATGATACTGCTGTACTTAGTAAAGGGTTCCAAACATTCAACGAAGTTATTTACAACAAAACAGCCTGCCTCGGGCCCATAGAAGGCGGCTAACCATTCATCTTTCTTTTTCCACTTGAACATGCATATGAATATAACACTGATTATAATTTGCATGGACTGAACTAATTTCGTTATGGGATAGAGAACAATGGCTATTCTTTAAATAAGAACAAGGGGCGTAACATAAAATATTGGTTTTTAATACAAATAAGTGTGGATTATTATAAAAAAAATAAAGTAATATAAATAACAGAACTATATCTTGGAACAATCAATCAAACCCCAATAATAAACAAAACATAATAAGATAACGACATACCATTCCAACAATCACACTCATACGTCTCTAAGCAGAATCGGAAATCCTTCTTCCATGCTGACTTAGATTAAATTAAATCCAACCATTCTTCGGTTTACAATCCACATGCTTATCTTCTGCATTACCATGCTAACTTCGCCCTTTGCATGGTACACCAGAGTAGGATTCCAACACTGAATCCACTCGTAAAGAACCCAAACGCCACTTGTTAGGCCGATCGACTGACTGCTCAAGTCCACTGAGATTGCCGAGCATATATCAGGTTCGCCAGGAGAAGGGATGTGCGCTACCAAGATGCGCAATGGAAAGGGTAAAGAAGGAAGGGGTAACCACACGGAACACAGGAAACATTGGCAGGCTTCACAAATGTTCGTAAGCGGGAAGGAGCACGAAGATGATAACTGAACCGCAAAAGGCACTTTCGGTTCAAGCCTTTTCGTCTTTTTGTTGAGCGTTTTGGTATTAACAGTTTTTTTTTATTCCCTGCGAACATGTACAATTCTACTCTCCAACACACCAGAATATTCTGCAGTTAATTTAACGATAGGCCTACCGTTCACTACAGTGCCAGGATTATGCTCCATAAACGTACAAAATACATTTAACATATTTTTTCACCACTCTTTAACAATTTCCCTTTGTGCTTCTAATAATTTTGATCACACCCAACAGCCGCCATATTTATAACTAACATTCAACTTCCGCTCAAGAATCGTTCAGTTTCAAACAAATGCGAAGTTTTAGTTAGTCTCCGACCTTCGAAGAAATGTGTAGGTGTATACTGTATTCTGATCTACTATAGTTAACATAAATAGCTTTAAATACGTAATTATATTGAACGAGAACATGATCTATTTTTTCGCTTCCGCTGAACTGTGCTTTAGTCATGAACGAATCGCAGTAACTGCAGCAGTCATGTGCTTCGTGGATTACCCGCCATTTATTTTCCTGAAGTGTCTTTCTTAGGCTGCACAGAAAATAGCTAGAGTATTGTCGCGTGTAGAGAAAAGCATGGGCTTTGTGTATTCATTTTCCTTTAGTTCCCGTCAAACTCTGATAACGTGATCAGATTTTGAAATAGTTTTTAGATTATTGTATTTTTGAAGCTAGAAATTGTTCCAAAAATCGGAATCTATTGATCTGTAAATTTTCAAGAAAAGTATTTTATCAATTAATTATTTAAATAATACCTTATAGTATCTATAAGGGTAATGACAAGCAGTAGCCACATAGTCATATTAAGATATTACTATCAATACGCGTGGTGGGGCTCTATTTTTTAACTCCTACATATACAACATTCGCAATTGCTTGTTGAAATAGAATTGAAAACTTCAGAGATCATTTTACTCTCACTCTGTAAAATCTTATTTCATTCTACAATTACGACAGTTCCCGATATAAAATGTACCTTTTAAGTAAATTTATTAAAAATAGAAACTCAGTATCTTCTGTTAAAGAGATTTAAACCTATATAGGCTATAAACGTGTTGAAGAGAAAAAATAGTGTCCTATCAGAATGCTGAAAAGATTTAAATATTTTATTTTGTTGCATCAGTTGTCATGAAATTCACTTATAATGAACAATTTGTTTTGTTGTATTAATATAATGTAAATATTTAATTAGATTACCAACCCCTAGCTTAGATAATTCATAAATATTTCAAATTGTGTTGATTTGGGCAACATTAAAATATTAATTTAATCATTAAAAATATAGCCTATTTATGTAATTTGTAACAATTATACCCACCCTCCCCTACATTAGACTTATCAATACTGTATACGCATTCTAACCCCTAACTGACTCACTAGCACTATTGAACCCATAAGTTTATGCCCCTTAAGTTCTTCATGAATCCTTTTCCTGAGATGTTTTCCAGTCATTCCCTATAAAATTCACATCATGGTTAATAATATAACCTCACATGTCAATCTCGGCCTACTTATTGGGCGCTTTACCTCTGGTTTTCTTACAAGAAGTTCCGATGCCCCTCCATTCCCTATTTGTGTCGCATATTCTGCAGTCTACGAGATTTGAGTGTTGTTATTACATCTGGTTTCCCATAAAAATCATGTGGCTCACTTATGCAGTTTTTCTTCATTCGCCTGTTTGTCTTTCTGTTCGATAAGGCAATGAGTTGTGAAATCTGTTCTTATTACGTTTTTCCAAATTCAAATCCCGGTTGATGACGGTGCCCACAGTGTTTAATGGAATTTCTAAATAATTTGTGATGGTTCTTTGTGTGATTGGCTTACTACCTCTGAGAAGTGCCCTAACTTTCTTCACCACTTTCGCAGTCCGGTTTCTAACGGGTCGCGGGCTTGCCTGTTTCTTGCCCTTTGGATTTAATTCCATGCGGGATTTACCCTCTTTATTTAATCAATTGATGCCTTTCTTCGATACCACATAACTTCTATTCTTTCACATTCATGTAATAGCATAATAATTTTATTTTGCATCGGAAAGGGCTGTAATGTATCTTTCAAAGTAAGACCAAATTTGCTCAGGCAACTTACCAACAATACACATGTAAACGCTTACAGAGTCACAGTGACAACTGATCAGTCATCCTTCCAAGCCCTGACCTGCAAACTCGTATGATGTCGCCACAGTGACGCCAGAGGTCGGAAAGAACCCTCCATATTTTATCCATATAAATTTTTCCGTTGTGCAGTAACTAGAAATGCGTCCAGACACACCTTCTTTACATCACATGTTTCCCTCAGACCTTGAGTCTCACTCTTTCTTACCCTCCTCAATCATCTTAACGGGATTCACTTACCCGCGTCCCCATCCACGGTACTCCCCTTCATGTCTCCCCCTGTCTGCTGACCTTAACATTACTAAACTACGCCCGTTCGCTCATGTTGCAGACAAATTATTTGGCTGTACCTTTACCTTCATTTTTCATTCATTATCTGAGTTATATATATTAAAAGCTCCTTATTCGCGGTTCCCTTATTCGCGTTCTCATTATTCGCGGGTTAAAAAATTGCGACACCGTTCCTGTATTCGCGGATCCAGTCGGCATATTAAAAGGATTAGTATCTTTTATTAACGCATCAGCAACTTTTTTTTTACTGCAGGCACGTGCCAAGGCGGCATTTACACAGAGTGATTCAAACCAAAAGGACAAATTAATATCAAAGTAAAACAAACCTTATTGTCACTAAGCCTAAAGTTCATTGTTAAAAGCCACCGCTATCGTATTTCACGCGCCGCTATGTCCGTTATAAATGCCGCCCTCGTCACAATCGGTGTTTTATGTTTCAACTTGTCATTCGTTGTAATAATTTTGATTGAATAACACGCGTCTTTTCTGCTTTGTTGTCAATTTATAATGTAGAGTAAAAGGAAAGAAAATTAGTTCCGAATCGGGAAAAAAATAGTGTTGCCGCTTAAAGTAAAAACAGAAATGCTTGACCGTTTACAGCTCGAGACCAAGCTCTGTGTGTTTGCGGGGAGAAGTGTGGGGAGTGGGAGGAGGTACACTTCTATGCTTCTCATATACTAACAGCTGAGTCAGCAAAGTCCTTTCAGACACACGGAGCTGGGTCCCGAGCAATACACGTTGGCGAGTCGTTTGCGATTGAAAGATCTTTTAAAACCGGCAAAACAGGAACAAATTACTAACTTCTTTAGATTTAGATTTATTTATTTAGCCTGGTGGAGTTAAGGCCATGAGGCCTTCTTCCACTCACGAGGGCAAAAATATATTACATCAGAATATAACAATCTCAATTAACTCTAATATTAAAAACTAAATAAAATTTTGATCAAAAAGATAATATCTATTATATTACTTACTTACTTACTTACTTACTCACTGGCACTATCGAACCCGTAGGTTCATGGCCGCACGGACATAAGCTCTCCATATATCCCTATCCTCAGCTAATGCTTTCCAATCATTCCCTGTATAATCGACTTCCCTCAAATCATAGTTAATGTTGTTCTCCCACCTCATTCTTGGTCTACCAACTGGGCGTTTTCCTTCTGGCTTTCCTACAAGAAGTTTCCATGCACGTCTTTCATTCCCCATACGCGCAACATGTCCTGCCCATCGCAGTCTACGGGACTTAACTGTTCTTATTATATCTGGCTTCCTATAAAGACCATGTAGTTCATTGTTATGTAGTCTTCTCCATTCACCTGTCTGTTCATCTCTCTTTGGTCCAAAAATTTTCCTAAGAACTTTATTCTCAAATACTCGTAATCTCCTTTCCTCCCTTAAAGTAAGAGTCCATGTTTCGCACCCATATAATATAACTGGTAGAATAATAGTTTTATATATTTTCAGCTTAACGTTTTTTGAAAGGAGTTGGGACATCAAAAGTCTCTGCAATGCATAATAGCATGCATTTCCAGAATTGAGCCTATGTTTAATTTCTTTGTGCATCTCATTCCTATTTGTGATTATTGTTCCTAGGTATTTGAATTCAGCCAATTCCTCAAAATTTCCCTCATTTGTCATTAGCTGTCCATTTCCATTATATAATGTATTTCTACGTGTGACCATATATTTAGTTTTACTGATATTTACTTCCAGTCCTAATTTCTTAGTGTTACTCAATAGTGTGTGCGTGTTGGCCTTTAGTATCTCCTCGCTATCGGCCAGTAGTACTACATCATCAGCATAAACTAACAGCTTATTAATACCATTCAGTTGTAAGCCTTCCTCATTCTCTAAAGATTTAATGGCATGCTCTAGTACAAAATTAAATAGTAGAGGAGATAGTGCATCTCCTTGCTTCAACCCATTCTGGATTTCAAAAGTGTCTGAAAACTGTTTGCCTACACGCACCCTACTCGTTGAGCCATTTAGACACATTCGTATAAGTCTAACTAACTTTTAGGAATTCCGAACTCCAGCAGGATACTATATAACTTCTCCCTCTTAATTGAATCATATGCTTTTTGGAAGTCTACGTATAGTTGATGTACAGTACCATTATATTCCCATTTCTTTTCTAAAATCTGTCTTATACTAAAAATCTGATCTGTTGTAGACCTGTTTCTTCTAAATGCACTTTGATGATCTCCTAGAATGTCATCAATATAGGGAGTAAGTCTGCTTACTAATATATTTGTTAGAATTTTGTACGAAGTTGAAAGTAATGAGATGCCCCTGTAGTTGTTGCAGTCAGTTTTATCTCCTTTCTTATAAATTGGTACGATAATTGATTCCTTCCATTCATCTGGAAGAGCTTCTTTTTCCCAAATCATACTAAGCAAACAGCGTATCTTGTCCATCAATTTTTCTCCCCCTGATTTTATCAGTTCTGCTGGGATCTCATCTGAACCTGATGCTTTATACATCTTCAATTTTTCAATTGCCATTTCAACCTCTAATGCACTTGGCTCTGAGACTAGCATTTCTGCTCTCTGTAACTTATCCTCCTCAATGTCCTGTTCTGTATGTACATTTAATAGCTGATTAAAATAACTTTTCCATCTATTTAATATACTCTTGGAATCTGCAATCATATCCCCATTTTCATTCCGAATTATGTTTGTTCTAGCCTGAAACCCTTTCTTCTCTATACTAATTCCCTGATATAATTCTCTAATGTTCCTATTTTTTGCATTCATTTCAAGATCTCTCAAATATTCCCTCTTTTTACTCTTTAGTAACTTGGTGGTTTCCCGTCTAACACTACCCAATTGCTCTAAATTTACTTCATTTGGCTCGTGTAACCATTTCATTTTTGCTAGCTTTCTTTTCTTTACAATGTCGGCACATTCCTCATCAAACCATTTCTTGTTTTGCCTCTTTTTTAAACAACCAATGCTTTCTGATGCTGACAATTTAATAGTATCTCTCATAGCCTCCCATTCTTTATTTATATCAGTTTCTTCTTCGTTTGCCACATTGTCATCTGAAGATTCCAGTATTTCAAATCTATTAGCAATTTTGATTTGGTATTCTTGCCACATTTCATCATTTTTCAAGTTTTTTAATTCATATTTTACAGAATCATCTTTAGCGTTTGTTCCTCTCATAAGCGATAGCCGTTGTCTGATTTTCACCCTGACCAGATGATGATCTGAATTGCAGTCTGTCCCTCTAACTGATCTAACATCAATGATGCTACTGTGCCAGCGTTTATCCACTAATACATGATCTATCTGGTTCCGAGTTTCTCCATCTGGGGACGTCCAGGTGTATTTATGAATATCCTTATGCTGAAATGTTGTGCTCTTAACAATGAGATTCTTTGATGTGGCAAATGTGACTAATCTATTATATTACGATCTATAATGCAACCAGTTAATGTTAGTTAAAATTAAGGCTAAAACTAATGTATACAAGCAAAACATATTAAATTGTCCCTGTCTAATGTATATAAAAACAAAGAAAAAATAATGAGATATAGAAAACTAATTTTACGATTATACAATATTTAAAACAAAATAAAAGAAAATAATTGTTAATCTTAATATTATTTTCATTATTAACTTCTTTAAGCCCTTGCCTAAGCCTGACAATAATAATTAAATAGAAATTGTTCAAAATCCCTCATTAATTGATTTTACTTTGGCTATTTAACTCATGCCCCAAATGGGAGTCAATGGCCAATCACATTTCAATAACTTTTTATTTACAATCAATCACAGTCGTGTTTTGCCTCGAATTTACCAACTAAAGTGTATCATAATAAAGAAAGCATTTCCTTTTTAACATTCTGAATAGGTCATAGCATTATTTTGCAGTGACTGACTCTCTAAGAAATACGGCTACCAGATTGTACATATAGTGCATGAATGTCAGCACATAGCGCATGCGGGAGATAATATAAAAACATTTGTAGCAATTTATTATACCACCAAAAAGAAAAAAAAGTAACCACTGTTTGCACTTTCTTAAACGAATTATTTTCAAGGAAACGACGTTGCAGAAAAATATAATTGACATACTTACATCATAGGATATCAGAAATTAATTAATATACTGTAACATAGGTAATAAATTTTCTCCACTAGAGTGCATTCTTACAATATTGCGTTTCTTTGGCAATAAATAATATGATCTGGTTGCAGTGATGAACAAAATAAGCAAATGAAGCGTACCAATCGTTTCTCATTTGTTTTCAAACATCGCCGTTTACATTGAATATATAAATATTTTAAAATAACTATATTTAAATAATGATTTCTGTGTAAACAGCTTAATTTTATTCGTTAAATAGTCCTAACAAATGCCACTCTTGGTTTCCAAATTCTCTAGATAAATTCACTCCTCACTTCGTGAATCGTGAATTTATCGATAATTTGGAAATCACTGGTGGCATTACTTATAACTATTTAACTCATGCCCCAAATGGGAGTCTATGACCAATCACGTTTCAATGATTTTTTATTTACAACCATTCACAGTCGTGTTTCGCCTAGAATTTACCAACTAAAGTTTATCATAATAAAGAAAGCACCTCCTTTTTAACATTATGAATATGCCATTGCATTATTTTGCAGTGACCGCGGCTACCAGATTGTATATATAGTGTAAGAATGTCAACAGCGCATGCGGGAGTTAATATAAAAACATTTGAAGCAAACACTGTTTGCACTTTCTTAAATGTATTTTTTCCCAGGTAATAACATTCCAGAAAAATATAATTGTCATATTCACATCATAGGACATCAGAAATGAATTAACATACAGTTTGATGTGTTTCATTTTTTCTCCACTAGAATGCATTCTTACAATGTTGTGTTCCTTTGGCAATAAATAATATGATCTGATTGCAGTGATGAAAAAAAGAAGCAAATGAAGTGTAGTGCCTACCAATCGTATCTCATTTGTTTTCAAACATAGCCGTTTACATTAAATATATAAATATTTTACAATAACTATATTTAAATAATGATTTGTGAGTAAACAGCTTAATTTTATTCGTTAAATAGTCCTAACAAATGCCACTCTTGATTTACAAATTCTCTAGATAAATTCACTCCTCACTTCGTGAGTCGTGAATTTATAGATAATTTGGAAATCACTCGTGGCATTACTTATGATAATTTTTATTTTATTTGGAACGAATACAAATTATCTATCCATATTCGCGGTTTCTGTATTCGCGACATTTTTGAGGAATATATCCCCGCGAATGAGGAACTTTTACTATATATATATATATATATATATATATATATATATTAATTTCAAAATTGTTTGTAATTCCGGATGTATGTTTATAAAGGTGAAAAAGTGAAGGTAAAGTATGAGATTCTATGTGAATATCCCATATGTAAACAGCAAAAATAAAAGAGAAGATAGACTGTAGTGAATGTACAAACACTGGCGAGGATTTGACCCAGTTCCTGATTCTCACGCCAAGGTCGTGTCATTCCTCCCACTTCGCACGCCCGACCGAGCTCACATTAAGTTACTTAACTTTATTGTGTTTATTACGTTAACTACTATATAACATGTCTTTTGTGTCTCTCATTAAAATGACTTTACTAGTGTACTTGAAAGTCCTAGTTCAAACCTGTTTTATGTTAATTAATAATTATTGTAGTTATGGGTCTCATTATCCCAACTTATCTTAAAACTAAGAATATATAAAACTAAAAATATATAAAACAGTTATTCTTCCAGTTATTTTGATGCGAAACATGTCTCTTATTTTAAGGGAGGAGAAAATACTAGAATTATTTGAAAATAAAGTTATTAGGAAAATTTTTGGAGCAAAAAGAGACGAACAGACAGGTGAATGGTATAAATCTACTGTGCGTAAGAGTGAGCTAATGACCTTTATGGACAACCAGATAATAAGAACAGTCAAGTCTCGTAAACTGTGATAGCCAGAACATGTGGCACGAATGGGAATGAAAGAGGGGAACGGATTCTTCTTGTAGGAAAACCAGAGGGGAAAGTGTCTAGCACATAGACCAAAAATGAGATGGAGAAATAACATTAACCACGATTTGATGGAGTTGAATTATACAGGGAAACATTATACAGGAAATATTAGCAGAGAAAAGGGATGTATGGAGAGTACATGTTCGCGTGCTCATGAATCTCTAGATTCTTAATTAGAGGTATAATTTAAAGCTGGATTTTATATTGCATAAGGCCTAAGGCAAGAATGTCCCTTGCCATCGTTTTTATTTAAAATATATCTATAAAACGCTTTAACTATCTGTAAAAGGAAAACAATTAAATTATTTCTACGAGAGAAAACCGTGCATTCATTAATATTCGCGGATGACGAGTTACAGGATAATATGAGAAGGAAACTGATCGAAGAATAAAAAAGAAATAAGAGTTGAACATTAATCCAAATAAAACATATTATATGGCAATAGAAACAAAGCTACAAGATTTAATAATGGAACATTGAAAATAAATAATAAAGCATTGCAAAAAAAATGGGATCAATATCACTAAGAATGTGAATCATGAAGATGATCATCAATTCAAGAATTAATAAGTGAAGACAAGGACACAATATCACGATGGTATTTTATAGAATATAGATTCACAATAAAAACAAAATGAAAGTGTTAAAAACACAATAACAAGTGGCTCAGAAACATAGCATTTGAAAGAAATAACAAATATACAATCACATTCGACAGAAATAGACTTCTGGCGACGATCAGCAAGAATTTCAAGGAGAGAGAATTATAAATAACACAATGAAAATGGTTTGGACATATGAAAAGGATGTCGAAAGACACGTTACCGAAGACAATGTATGAGTGGAACCGAAATGAAGAGAGGAAGACGAAACTGCTAACATGTACACAAGGAGTAGACAGAACATTCAAAGAAAGAAGCTGGAAGAATGGGGCAGAAAAATAGAGGAGTGGAGATTGGCTGTAGAATCACGAAATGAGCACAGAAGCATTATTATACCTGAGATTTAATTAATTAATTAATTAATTAAAACTACTTAAAGCAGGACATTCATGTTACTAATCATTTCAATTACTCCTATCTTCCTAGCTTATTAAACTGTAATCTTGTCTTTGGACCAAGGGTATGAAACATTAAGGGAAGAAAACTAGCTACAAATTCGAACAATACGATCCTAAGATGAATATTAGTCCCATAAGGGAAGAGATAAGTTAACGATAAGAACCTCCATAATTCAAGTCGCCGTGCTAAAATTGTTAAGATCATTAAGTCTAAGAGACTGAGGTAGGAATATCGTAATTCGAATGCATGATAGCAAAAATTCTTTCAAAATTGTAATTGGAAAACTCTTGAGAAAAGACATAGGAAAGCCTACACGTATATGGGAGGAAAATATCCGCAAGAATCTTAGGGAAATGGATATCGGAGGTATGAACTGGGTTCAACTAGCTTAGAATTAGAGACTTAGTGAATGCGACAATCCAATAATAATCCAACATTGAAGATCATACTTCGAGGGATTTAAAACAGATAACATATTTTACGGACTATAAGACGGTACACACTATAAGACGCACTTTAATTTTTAAGCAATTTTTAAAAAATAACATTTTTACCATTTTTATTATTAGATTGCAAAGCCAGGCTAAAAAAAAAGTTACTTATACCACACTTCTTGAAAGATTTAACAATAATGTCTTCTCTCACTCTAGACCACGACTTTTTTATCTACTGACACACTTGTTTGTATGTCCTTTCGGTATGAATTCATGTTGGGTTTCATCCATCATCCATTTGTTCAAGTTCACTGGCATCGTAGACAATGTTCTGGATTTGTGATGGCGGGTCGGGAGGGAGGGAGACAGTGTTAGCCAGCTTGTGAATCCCCGCAACTCATGTTCGTCGCATCGGTGCACTGTCTCTGCCAGTTGAATCCAATGGATACAGATACGTTTACCGCGGCATCGAATATATGGGCCATTTTTATGATTGGCGGGAATTTTAAACAAAACACTGGACATTTTATATTAATTTCTAGTATAAACGCACCTGAATTTTGGAGGGAATTTTTCGAAGAAAAAAGTGCGTCTTATAGTCCGTAAAATACGGCATACGTAATAACAGTTAAAGCTACTGTAGAAGATAACAGTGATAAAAATAGTATTTCAACAACCGTGCCTTCTATTTACCAATGTTGGTTCACGCACAGTAACTTGACAATATAGGACGTTCTCTGTTTGTCATGGAAACGAGAAAATGGAAGTGCGTCATAATAAATAAATCGACAACTTTGTTTAATCAAATTAAATGAATCTTCTATTCTAACTAAGTGAAACCAATTCTTCATCTCCTCGAGAAATTATTGCTAAAATTATAACAAAACTTGTAATAAAATTAATACTAATTCCTTTATCAGGAACAATGATTAATTGCACTGAAACTTAAAATATCTACATATTGTCTTGGCAACGAGATTTAGAAATGTGTTAAATAATAATTCCGAGCTAAGTTCGAGTTGTACAGTACATAAACTTGCATAAACTTCGCCGACACCAACTATTGGGGAAACCGTGATGCTATTTATACACGTCATATGACTGAATTGTGTTCGGGGCTGTCATCGATTGAAAGATTGTTCTCAGGCATCAAATTTTACGGGAAATAAGACTGAATACAAGGTAAGGTGATACTAACAATTACAAACTTCATTTCTTATTTATGACAAAAATTATATATTTATTCTTCTTCACTTTCTGGTTTAGGCAAGAGTTGCCTGTTCCGTCTTCACTAATAGATCTAAGACCATCTCTTCCGAGGACGTCCGACATCTCTTCTTCCTCTTGGAAAATAATGGAAGATTTTATTTGGTAATCTTCTTTCTTCCATTCTTTCTACATGTTCTTTCCACTGTATCTTGTTGTTAAATATCTTTTCTTTTATGGAGTAGATCTGCAGTTCTTCACGGATATCCTCGTTTCTTATCTGGTCCATTCTAGTGCAGCCTTTTACTCTTCTTAAAAATTTCATCTCGGCTGCTTGGATTTTACTTTCTTGTTTGGTAGTGGTAATCCAAGATTCACTCCCATACAAAAGGACAGGGACAGCCATTGTTTTATAAAATTTTAATTTTGCAAAAATTATATATGGCCTACCTAATCAGATGTTCACGCTTTTTCCATTATGTCGATAGATATCCTTTATTTACAATGCATTACGAGTAAAATGTATGATCCATGCTGATTTACCTGTAAATTCTGTGTTTTTTCACATCCTTAATGGCTAATGTAGGATTTTTTTACTAAACTGTTCGAAAACATTCAAAATAATTTGTTCTCTCCTTTTAAGGGTTTTTTACTTCGTGATGTTTTAAAATTGTATAGAAGAAGCAGCAATTGAAATTCAAATTCTAATGTATTCTGCATTGTGCATGTCTAAGAAATAAACACTGAATTTCTTATGTATTTAATCTATTTAAATTGAAATTATAAATGTAAGATTCTCCCATATAACTTATATAAATATGTGATTGGCAATATATTTTTATTTCCTTCATTTTGAGTGTTACCAGAGAGCGAACTACATTTTCTTATACGCTTGAAGGTAAAACCATTATTCCACCAATGAAAACGCAGTTATTCGTCGGGTTTATTTACTTTACAACTGGAACTGAGCTCGGATGATGTATAGTATAAAATTGTACTTGTTGCCAGATTTAAGCAATATTTAAAAATAAAAACAAAATATATATTTAAATGATAATTGCCCAAAAAGTAGAATGTAATATACTCAAAAAAAATTAGAGGAACACATGTTTAAACCAAAGCCACAAAATAAATATTGCAACAATTTAATTTTTGAGAGTCAGATGTTTTGAGTTCAAGCATTGTTTAAAATCAGATTGCAGATCTTCTTGGTTTTATTAATTTTTCTCTGAATATGTTAGTGAAATTCCAAGAGTTGTTGAAACCAAAGTGAGTTCGTATTGATTAAAAAAACAGGTTTGAAGAATAATCTGTGGTAGGAAATTGTTATTTTTGTGTTCTCTGAAGCTAATACAGAGCAATGAGACATCTGAATGACGAGCAGTTGCATTTATTGAAGATGGTTGTTCCATTCGCCATGTCTCTAGGATTCTTGATTTCAGCCCTTCCGTCATCCATAGGCTGTGGAGGCGATATAGAGAGACACATGGATACAAGAGGAGACCCGGGCAAGGTCGAAAGAAGAAGACTACAGACGCACAGGATAGATTTCTTGTCTTATCAGCTTTGCGCAGAAGAAAAATCTACAGCCAGAGATCTACAAACTAATTTACGCACAGCAACTGGGACGGTAATTTCTGATCAGACTGTAAGAAATAAACTGAGAAATGCAAGTTGAGGTCTAGAATCCCCTCGTTTAACACGTCAGCACAAAGAAGCCCGGCTGCGATTTGCTCAGAATCATGTCAACTGGCAGCTCCGCCAATGGAAGGGTGTTCTATTCACAGGTGAATCAAGATTTCGTCTAACAGGTTCTGATGGTCGTGCACGTGTATGGAGACGTCCTGGTAAACGTTTTGATCCAGCCACAATTATTGAACGTGACAGATTTGGAGGTGGTTCGGTATGGTTTGGGCTGGGATTACTATTGAGTCTCGGACAGATCTTGTCGTTGTCCCACAGCTCATGAATGCTGATATTTACATTAATGACATTATCCTCCAACATGTTGTACACTTTGCTTATGATATGGACCCTAATTTTCTTCTAATGCAAGATAATGCTAGATGTCATACAGCACAGGCTACCAGTGATGTCCTACAAGGATGCCAAATTCGGGTGATGGACTGGCCTACATGCTGTCCGGACCTTAATCCGATCGAGCATATATAGAATAGAATAGAATAGAATAGATTTATTTAGCCTGGTGGATATGGGATAAGTTGGAAAAACTTGTTCGTAAGCGTCCTGCTGTACCTCAGAAGAATTTTCACATGCACTCACCGAGGAATGGGAGAGAATCTCACAAGTTTCTGTAAGAAGGCTTCTGCGAAGCATGCCTCTAGGTGTAATGCGGTCATTCAGGCTCACGGGGACACGCTAAGTACTGAGTGTTGAAATAACCATGGAAACATTGATTCCAAAAATTGTAAATCTCAAATGTCCACTTTGTTTTCTGTTACAAATGATAACTTGTTAGAAAATATTGTTTGAATGTCTATTCTAATTTTACATAAATCTTCAATTTATAATTACAAAAGATCAAACAGTAAATTGTTTCAATATTCATTCTCGTGTTTTGTTTTAAACATGTGTTCCTCTATTTTTTTGAGTAGTGATTTGCATTAAATGAATAACAGATTCTCGTGCAGACTTTTTCGCACTTCCTCGATTGTTTATAATATCGTACATTTACCATATTATAACAATACACAATAAGGCTTCTATTTTCCGCGTACATCCAAATGTATAGCCTAGTAACTGAGCCTAAATTTGGTCCCAAGGTTCTAAATTATCTTCAGCTTTTTATTCCAGATAAATTGGTACAATAAAGATGGATCCCCTAAAATTGTATAAATTAATACTAACAAGGGAACTGTCAACCATTGCATGCCTAAATCTATCTTCAAATTTCTTCCAGAGAAGCGTTGTGATGTACAAAGACAGTGTCCAAAAAATTATTTGCCGTTTTAACTGGAAGGCATTAAAATCTAGCGCTAAAGCTATTTTTAAAACTATAGGGAAGTAATATAACACCTGAGTTAGTATATTGGATAACCCTCTTTACCTAACATCCGCGCAGCGTCCCTCTTCACTTCACTCCGCTCTTGTTCATGCAAGGAGTCCATCTTCTCCGGACAGTGGGTTGGCATGGCTGGAATATGGTTTCCATTCCTGTGAGGTGCAGTTAAAAACGGCAGATATTTTTTTGGACACGGTCTTGTAACATCAAAATGCTTCACTGGGAGTAATATCAAGGTAGATTTCGGCATGTAATGGTTGACAGTTCCCTTGTAAAAATGTAGGAATACAATTGCTTTATTGTGGTATTATTTCACATAATAGTAATTCCGCAAAGGTAGTTTACTCCGAAAAAGAAACCAATTTTTGTAAACAAACACAAAATTTACTGAATTTAAAATCCCCTCTAGCGGTGTGTCATATTCTCTATGGTACTCGGGCCTAGCGTTACCTAACCTAACTCCTTCGTGTACACAATACAGATGCGTATAAACCATGTTAAGTAGGTTTGTGTAACACAGCGTGCCGAAACGGTGTGTAATTTAAAATAGACCACATTAAACGCAGAACTTCAAGAACTAAAAGTATTGTGAGCTAGCAATACACGTGTAAATATTGAATATAAACTATGTATTCAATAACGAGCCGTCGGAGATCATAGGTTCCTTATATCAAAACACTCAGACAATAACCCTAAAAACGTTTTTTTTCTCTATATTTCGTTTTACTCTACGCTGCTATTTTAATATCAAGAAAAGCCTTATTATACACGTTTCCACAAAGAGAATCATAATTTATAGATTTACTTGAACCACTCTACTTCCAACTGTGACACAAAAAATAACACACTGCAATGCGTGGGAAATCCCCCAACACTAGTTGTAAATACACTGTATTCAGTGGGAGAAGGTCAGAAATGATCGATGGTTACTAAAGAGGCTTTGCGTCACCAGTGGTCAGCACACGCGATTTTACATTTTGGTCGTTAACATAAGAACTACAACACACCTACTTACATAGTAAACGACAAATCTGTTGTGACGGTACGGCATGGCATCCTCCCCCACGAGAACTACCTCCCTTAAAACGACGAGCGTCCAGGCGTCTTACGTATCGATTACACTGAGCAGACGCATTACAGTACGCCACTCCCTAACCAAAAAAATAACCCCCCAAATATCGTAACCTCATAATCTACTAATTTCAACGTATGAAGGGTGTCAGGAGGAATGTATATTTGTTTGTAAATTCGAACAAATTCTGCCATCTATAGGGTTTTTCATATCTAAAAAATTGTATTGCTCTTATGGGAATGCTATTGCCACTTGATGCTGCAGACTGGGTGGCAGAGATGGAAATATGCATAAGTACAGCATATACGTAAATTTACGGAACAAATATCCACTAATGCTGCTAAAAATCTAAATCGTGGAATCTCCGTTAGTTGCTGTTCCGATGAGCGAGTTCATCCCCTAATTTTATACATAATTGAGTGATAATTACACGTTCCATATTGTTCTGTTTTTTTTAATAAATCGGGCACCCACTTTCTTGGCAAAGTTGTATGTGAAATTAATTAATTATTTATTTCAAATGAATTAACAAATAAATCAATTTCACATAGAAAGACACGTTTACTAGAAAGAATTGCTCCATATGAGCAATACTATTTTGTAGACGTGAAAACCCTTTCAGTGAGACTTCAAAGCCACTATAAAATATAGGCCCTACCTATAGTCACTCCGTTTCGGTTTCGTGGTGGACGAAACGGAGCTTGGGCGGGGTTTACTCCCGTTTTTCCCTGCCACAATTTCATTCCAGCATTTCTACATACTCATTTCCTATTTCGTTTCTTTTCGTTCATCTGTCCCTGTGATGATCCCTGGGGGTCCGTTTACGGGCCCCAGCTGTGCTCACAACAGCAACAGGGCGCGTCCCCGGGCGGCGGATAGGGGAACGGTCGGTGGTTTGCTTGCACTCCTCCCGGCTAGGTCCAGACCGGACCCGCGGGCCATTTGTGAGGTCGTCAGGACTCGAGCGACCTGATGCACTACATAGCTCGTGCTGTCTCACTTCAGCAACAAAACGCGTCCCCTCGGTGGCGTAGTGGGGAAAAGGTCGGTGGATCTGCTAGTCAGTCCTCCCTTCCAAGTCCGATGGACTCGCGGACCATAAGTGAGGTCAACAGGAAAGGAGCGCACTGTTGTACTAAAGCTCATCGCCCCGTGCCCACAACGGGGACAGCGGCCGTCGTGGCGAGGCGGTGGGAGATTGTGGAGTTCCGCCTGCTCCCTTCTCTTGGTTTATCCCGAGGACCTTTGTGGGGGCACCATGGGAGATGAGCTCCCTGGATGCCTACATTGCTCAGTGGGCTGCCTCACAGCAGCTACACGACTAGGCCTAGTCTTGCGAACGGGCTGGATGGGACAATACCGGGCGTAATGCTGGGAATTACCACCAGGTCAATCTCGGTAAAGGAGGAAGCGCGGTCTTTGGAGGAGGGCTTAGCGCCGACTCTGGAACCGAGTGACCCAAGGGACAATCTGTGAGGTCGTCAGGAGTTGAGCGACCTGACGTACTAAAAGCTCAGGCTGGACCCACTTCAGCAACAAACACGTCCCCAGCTGGTGCACTGGGGGAAAGATCGGTGGATCTGCTAGACAGTCCTCCCGGTTAAGTCCAAGGGACTCGTGAACCATTAGTGGGGTAGGCAAGAGTTGAGCGCCTTGTCGTACTAATTGCTCATCTGTTGGAGCTTGCGAGCTCCGTGCTGGCCCACAACAGCTGCAGAAGGCGTCCCTGGGGGCACACCAGGGCTCGGCTCGGACCAGTCCAGCGGGGAGCTACTGTACTGGTTCCTGGCTTGGCCTACGGGCCCGTCGACAAACTGTGGGGTCGCCAGGAGATGAGCACCTGGATGTACTAAAAGTCTCACACTGTTGGGCTTGTAGCCCTAGCCGGTCTCACAACGGCTGCAGGACACGTCCCTGGAGGCAGAACAGGGGAATAGTCGGTGGATCTGCGACAGCAGTCCTCCCGGCTAGGCTCATGGAGCCCGTGGACCAACTGTGGGGTCATCAGGATTGAGTGACCTGATGTACTATGTAGCTCATCAATTGCCCAGAAGTGCAAACTCCAACACTCTCTCCCTGGAGTGTTGGTGTAAGGACCGAGAACTTGAACGTGGACGCGAAGTTAGGATAGGGAGGACTAGAACTAGGACTTGGGAGTATGGTCATGACGACCGAGGTATCCCAAGGGGTGGACGGCAGGGCCTAGATGTCCCTGTGATGATGCATCATGCGCGGTCGGCCGGCACCCTTGTCATTCACAGACCTCTATATAAGGGGCTTCATCTCATCTCTCGACCTGACCCTGAGTTGGACACGAGTTGAGGATATTTATTATTATTATTATTATTATTATTATTATTATTATTATTATTATTATTATTATTATTATTATTATTATTATTATTATTATTATTATTATTATTATTATTATTATTATTATTATTTTAACATCCATGTTTCTTCCGCTCCGTACGTCATTATATTAGTAACTAGATATAACACACATTTCTGTTATATATTATGAAGTTTAGTTTCTGTAAAAATATTTTTATCCTATATTATTCCATTTAACATTGTTTATCTTCCTTTACTTATCTTATATTTAAAATTTTAGTCCTAAACCTCTCTCTCTCTCCCTCTCTCTCTCTCTCTCTCTTCTCTTTCTCTCTCTCTCTCTCTCTCTCTATGTATATATATATTATATATATATATATATATGTGTGTGTGTGTGTGTGTGTGTGTGTGTTTGTGTGCGTGCGCGCGCGCGCGTCCAGATTTCCGGTTTCCCGGCATTGAAAACATTGAGTTACGGGTCCGTTCGTCAAGCAACAAAATTACTTACATAAAAGCCATTCAAAATTCCGGTAGATGTCAATAAAATGTTGTGAGCTGTTAAGTATACGTTTTTATACTAAACGTTTCAGTGCAGGGAGACCGACAGATCGACTAGCCGCAGATAAGCTCGTGGAGCCCACACACGGGAAAATCAGACTATCCTATATTAGATAATCTGTTCGCATGTATAATTATAACGGTTCGAGAAAACTAATTTTGGGTGAAAACCATATAAAGGAAGGAGAAAACAAGGAACCCCAATAAGGCAATGTGAAAGTGCTGATTTATATTCTCATAATTATATATATATATATATATATACAAATTTCGTGTCACGTTGTTTGTCCGCGATGGAATCCTAACTACTGAAACGATTTTAATAACATTTTGCACACTGTGTGCAGTTTGATCCAACTTGAGACATAGGGTAGTTTATAACTAAATTTATAGTCGCATTATTTTTATTGCAAATTATTTGTTTATTATTTAACAAAGAGTTATAGTTATCTGTGAGTTCCATACAATTCTAACAGATGGCGGTGTAAGGTAATTGGTTTATTATTTAACAAAGAGAGATCCAGGTGGCTGTGATTTTTGTTGCAACCGCGGATTTCGATTGAATTACAAATATTGATTATTTCATAATTTAAGTGTGTTTAATGTTTATTTTATTTTTAATATATTGATAATAATATTAATTTCGTGTGTAAGTATTAGTTTTAAGTAATCTGGCTGAAAGACAGCAACTTAATTTAAATTTAACTGGACCGAGAAGGGACATTGAACAATATGGCGAATCAGTTCTAGAGACCATGAATGATAAGATATCAAGTGAATTTCCGCAAATTGGTATAGGCCTATGTGACATAAATCTTATATTTAAGAAGAATGTCAATTTAAAAACATATGAAGGTCCTAAGGAACGGAATAACAGAACTGCAAGTAAGTCTGTTAGTTATAATAATATGCCTAATATTACAGAAACAATCTCCATGCCTCAATTAAATGAAAAACAAGATGACTATAAAGATAGCACAAGATAAGTATTACGATACAGAGACTTCGGGCGGATGATGATGAGAATCCAAACTGGCAACAAGAATTTCGGAGAAAAAAACGAAAGGAGAATGACAGCAGCAAGCCTCCGCAAAGGAGTCCATGCAAGAAAGGTATATAATCCGGTGAGGAGACACTGAGGGAATGGGACTGAGAATGCAGCAAAACATAAATTCATCTCAATCAACAAAACCACTTCCACATAAACCACCACCCATATTTATACCGGGTGTAGTTAATGTACCAGAACTAATAAATTGTGTAAAACCAAAACTTTCTGATTCAGATTTCTCGTACAAAATGTATAAAGAAGAGGTTAAAATCCTGCCAACATCTACTAAAGCTTACAGATCGTTGGTGAGATTGCTAAGTGAGAATAATGCAAAATATCACACGTATCAGTTAAAACAGGAAAGGGCTTTCCGAGTAGTTCTTCGTAATATGCATTACTCTATAAATACAGAGAGTATTGTTAAGGAATTGCTAGAACTAGGACATCGGGTTCGTAAGATATATAACATTCGACACAAAGTTACAAAGGAGCCATTACCACTTTTTTATATTGATTTGGAGCCTCAATCCAATAACAAATAAATTTACCAAATTGAATCATTACTACATGCAAAAATTAGCTTTGAACCACCTTATAAAAAGACGGATATGGTTCAGTGTCTACTCTATGGACACAAAAAGCTACTGCAAGCGTCCTCCTAGATGTGTTAAATGCGGACAGGAACATTATTTTTTTATTGGAAATTATTTGTTTATTATTCATAATTTTCTGTGAGTTCCATACGATTCTAACAGGATTCCATCGCGGACAAACAATGTGACACGAATTTTTTATATATTAAGATATATAAAACAAAGTCGGATTAGTTACACTACTTGTAACTCAAGAACGGCTGGACCGATTTTTATGATCTTTGATTTGTTGGATTTGTTTCCGACCCGAATAGCAGAATAACTATTATAATAACCTTTAAATATTTTTACGTTAATATTTCCGATATTTTAATAGTTATCTGCTATTCGGGGCGGAAACAAATCCAACAAAACAAATATCATAAAAAATCGGTCCAGCCGTTCTTGTGTTATAAATAGTGTAACTAATCCGACTTTGTTTTATATATATATATATATATATATATAAAGTCCCGGTCACGCGTTGCTGTGGCTAAGGTATACGTTAAATTATGTTGTAGTAAACTAAATGAGAAATCTAAATCAGAAAGTTTTTGTTTTACACGATTTTTTAGTTCTGGTACGTTAACTACACCCGGTATAAATATGAGTGGTGATTTATGTGGAAGTGGTTTTGTTGACTGAGATGAATTTATGTTGTCTGCATTCTCAGTATCATCCATAAGTGTATCATAAGGATTATATACATTTATTGATGGCATATTTTGAGGAGGCTTGCTGATTTCATTATACTTTCGTTTTTTTCTACGAACTTGTTGCCAGTTTGGATTCTCATCATCATCATCAAGAAGTCTCTGTATAGTAATATCATCTTGTGATATAGTATAGTCATCTTGTTTTTCATTTAATTGAGGCATGGAGATTGTTTCTGTAATATTAGGCATATTATTATAACTACAGCGAAGTGGGCCCATGCAGCCACGAGGATGAAGACCCAATGGGTATGGGGCAAGAAATGAAAGAGGGTAAAAGCTCGTTCAATTCGCACAAGAACATAAACTAAAGATTGCCAAAGTTATTTTCTTAAACATTGATAAAATATGTGCCAGCAGTCGCGGTTATACATGGAATGTAAGTAAATATTTTTAGATAATCCTAAAATAACTGTAAGGAATAAACCTTGTAAGGATTGATTATAATTATTTTCTAGCAAACCATGATGTCACCTTTTTTAAGAAAATGCCTAGCTCAAAGTGGACTTGGCGCTCGCCAGACGGCAACACAAAGAACGACATTGACTACATCCTAAGCGATAACCAAAGAACCATAAGAGATATCCAAGTAGTAACCAACCTGAAATTCAGTACAGATCACAGGATGGTGCGGGCAAAAATGAAGATAGAAAGAAGAAGGAAGCATCCAGCAAAACAACATAGACCAAATATAGAAAACATAGACAGCAACAAATTCCAGCTATATCTTCGCGACAGAAGTGCAGAGTCCAACCCCAACCGAGAAGCAGGCGCTCAGGAACTGTACAACTCCCTGGAACAATGTATACTACAGGCGACCAAGGACTCCAGCAAAAATACGAAGGCTCAGAAAGAAGGCAAACTCAGTCAAGGAACTATTGCTTTAATTGAACGTCGATCGGAGATGCTACAAACCAGAGACGCTTCGGAGTCGAATAGAACCGAGTATGCCGCAATGGACAAGCTGACGAAAAAGGAAATACGGAAAGATCTGCGAGAGTACCGCACAACAATAACTAGGCAAATAATAGAAACCTCCAAATCGATAAGGAACGCAAAGAGGGAAAGACACGGTGACAAACAATGGATGCAAGGAACTAAGAACCAACACATTAAGAACAGATATAATCCAGTCAGCCATAGATTTCTATAAATCCCTATACACAAGCTCCCTAACAATCCAGGCAACAAATCACATAGGAATATTCGATGCTAAACTCGAAAACCACGCCGACACCTTTCCCCCCGTACTGGCCAGCGAAATTAGAACTGCAATAGATGAAATGAAAAATGGCAAAACACCCGGAGAGGATGGAATATACAACGGATTGCTAAAACTGGCTTCAGATCAAATACTACCATCACTCACAAACGTCTTTAACAAAATTCTGCAGACAGAAGAGATACCCGAGCAATGGAAATCAAACACAATCATTCTTCTCCACAAGAAAGGCACAAAAGATGACCTGAATAATTACCGACCCATAAGCCTGATGTCGAATATATACAAACTATTTTCAAAAGTGCTAACAAGAAGACTAACAAAAGCCCCGGACGAAAACCAGCCAACAGAACAAGCCGGTTTCCGCTCAGGCTTTAGTACAACAGACCATCTCCAAGAAATTAACCAAATAATAGAAAAGACAGTTGAATACGACCATACATTATATCTAGCATTCGTCGACTACAACAAGGCATTCGACTCAGTAGAACATTCAAGTGTCCTCCAGGCATTACACACCCAAGGAATTGAACACAAGTACATCCGCGTTCTGGATAAGATCTACAGCCAAAGCTATGCCAAGGTGAAGACAGAAATTGTGGGACAACCATTCAGTCTCAAAAGAGGAGTACGACAAGGCGACCCAATTTCTCCTAAACTTTTTACATGCGTGCTTGAATACATATTTCGAAAACTAAACTGGAGCAAGAAATACGGAGTAAATATAAACGGGAGCAGGCTATCCAACTTAAGATTCGCTGACGACGTGGTATTGTTCGCCAGATCCCCGAAACAACTCCAATCAATGCTACAAGAGCTATCAAAACTAGCAAAATTGCAGGCCTTTCGATGAACAAAAGCAAGACACAAATTATGTCAAATGGTCCGGAAAACCCAATCAAAGTCGATGGAATGGATCTTCAATATGTAAGCGAGTACATATACTTACGACAGCTACTCTCCTTCCATCAGAAAGTAGAGAAAGAAATAAGCAGAAGAATAGCTCTCACCTGGAAGGCGTTCTGGTCACTGAAATTTATACTGCTCGACAAGTCACTCAACCGGAAACTCAAAATGGAAACACTACAAACCTGTGTTCTTCCAACACTCTTATATGGCTGCCAAACTTGGAATCTTACTGCCAAACTGAAGTACACACTCCAAGTATGCCAAAGGAAAATGGAGAGGAAAATCTTAGGCATAACTCTGAAGGACAGAATCTCGAATACAACACTTCAAGCGATGTCCTCAACAACTGATCCTGCACAACAAGCCATCAGGAAAAAATGGAAATGGGGAGGCCACGTCGCAAGAATACAGGACGACAGGTGGACAATAAAAACAACCATGTGGGACCCGTACACAGGCAAGAGACAGCGCGGAAGACCAAGACGACGATGGGCTGACATCTTCAAAGAACGAGCAGGGGCGCAATGGTCCAGAGTCGCCAGATGCAGGAAAAGCTGGAGAACGATGGAGAGCCAACTGTGCATTAACTAATCACAGAACAGACAGTGTATACAAACCAAGTGCTACATCCAAGTCAACTTCTCACCACGGAGTAGCTCACCGGGTGACACTCACAATAGAGCTTAACCCCTGTACAGGGAGGCCTTTGCCCTACAGGGACATATCAGGTTTTATTTATTTATTTATATTATAACTAACAGACTTACTTACAGTTCTGTTATTCCGTTCCTTAGGACCTTCATAAGTCTTTAAATTGACATTCTTCTTAAATGTAAGATTTATGTCACATAGGCCTATACCAATTTGCGGAAATTCACTTGATATCTCATCATTCATGGTCTATAGAACTGATTCGTCATATCGTTCAATGTCCCTTCTCCGTCCAGTAAAATTTAAATTAAGTTGTCTTTCAGCCAGATTACTTAAAACTAATACTTACACACGAAATTAATATTATTATCAATATATTGAAAATAAAATAAACATTGAACACACTTAAATTATGAAATAATGAATATTTGTAATTCAATTGAAATTTGCGGTTGCAACAAAAAGCACAGCCACCTGGTTAACTAATAAACCTTACACGGCCATCTGTTAGAATCGTATGGAACTCACAGATAATTATAACTCTTTGTTAAATAATAAACGAATAATTTGCAATAAAAATAATGCGACTATAAATTTAGTTATAAACTTCCATAAGTCTCAAGTTAGATCAAACTGCACACAGTGTGCAATATTTTATTAAAATCGGTTCAGTAGTTTAGGATTCCATCGCGGTCAAACAACGTGACACGTAATTTTTATATATTAAGATATTAGGGTTATAACTTTTTGGACTTTTGTGATATAAAATATTTCCTTTTGCTTAAAACCATTGAAAAAGGTTTACTTTCACTGAGCTTCAAGAAAAGGTCACCCCCAATTCAATATTTAGTTTCACGATATTTCTAAAATTTATATGAAATATGAATTAATATATTGTGTAGTATTTGTATATAATGATGTGTTGTGCTCATACTCATTACACTTAGTATCTTTGATTACTAGTGAATGTTAACAATAGCTTGTTTTTGTTTACTGGGAATACATGACGTCACACAAAAAAGTTATAACACCATTCAGAAAAATAAAGGGACCTGGACGAACAATCTAGTGAGATTTCAGCAGTTACATAGAAGAAGACGAAATGCGCCTACAGTATATTATTCACTAGAAGAATACTGCAAGATGCCTCTTCAACTTCAAATTATTGGAAGGTATCAGTTTCCTGGAGCAGAGATCAAAGGAAGAAATGAGAGATTAGCGAAAATGTCTCAAGAAGTTACAAATTTGTAGCGAAATAATCTTAATTTTGCCCATGTGTAAAATCAAGTAATACATACAAAGCTCCATAAAGTACTGAAAACTTATGATGAATGTGTAAAGAGTTTGATACTCTTGACCAGCTTTTTTGATATTACTAAATGACCAATGGTTATCTACTGAAGACAAAATATTGTACCAACTATTGGAAAGCAAAGGAGAGGATGGTTACTCAACAACTAAAGTAGCATGAAAGGAGAACAAAGAGGCAGAAAATCCCTAGAGAATCAATTTCAAAAAGTGTTGTCAGATTGCAAAAAATAAATAAATAAAAAATAAAAATAAAGCTATACCTCAATTTATCGGTTATCAGCATCACATTCTGGACAGAATAGTACGTTTAGTGATGGATCAAGAACTTGCTGGGAATACCAAGCCTCCAAACATTGAATAACCATTTGTATCTAAATTGGTGAACGAGTATGAGGGGCTAAAATCACAATTTGTGAATGGAAAAAGAGATATCCTAGATAAATCGGGATGGAGAGATGACATGAAGTTCCTGTACCATCTAACACGTCCATTTATATTCTTTGAGGAAAAAATACGCTTTACATTAATTAGGTTCCAGAATATTCTAAACATTCGTAATGAAAGATGGAATTCAAGAGCTATTCTTGCTCTACTTGCATTTATACTTATGCCTACTACAAGAATAGCGTTGAAAAAAGTGTACAGATTTATTTCATTTGACTAGGTAGACTATTGGTTTAATAATCAGATGTACAACATGAATGACTTCAATAATTTGTCAAAACATATTAAGGCCTTTTAAAAAAACACTGCATTCATTGGAAAATTATTGGAAGAAGGAGCCATCTGCGTTAAGTATACCAAGAAGCAATCAGTGCGCCGAATGTGCAATTAAAGTCATGTAAAAATTATATGCTTCCTGTAGAAATAAAGACAAACTGCAGCTCCGATTCTTTCTAAGCAATCAACAATAATATACAATGATTGTACATGTGGTTTACACTTCTATCTCTTTTGTTGTTTGTATTACAGTATATATCTTATGTTTCAAAATAATCAGTGAAATATGAATTTTGATGTCGGGGTGACTTTTTTTAAAGGAATATTGAAATGACTAATCGATTCTTCATACAGATGTAAAAGTTCATCAGATTACGATACAGGAAAGTGAGGTTTTAAAAAAGTTATAACCCTAATATATAAATCTTATAATTTTAAATTGTGTAATCTTATGTACAATTTGAAATGTAACGTTTTCATTGTTCTTGTTAGAAATTTTATAAGTTTTTCTCGAACTGAACGAGTATCGACATTTCAAGTTTTCTTCCCCGATACCCTTCATATGATAAAACTGTACTGTGCTATGGTCTAGGACAGCAGTTCCCAAATTGTCAAAACTGTGCGCTGCAGTTTGCAGGACGCCGCGTCTAGATTCTAGTCGTGTGCCTACTCAGTGATTAGAATTACTAAAACGGCAACATTTATCAAATCTTTTCATTTCTTCCCTCCCTCTTAAAATTTAAGGATGAATGTATACCTGGGACCTGTTAGTTTCGGGTTACTACGGGAGTTTTTTTTATCAATGTCATAGTATCCTGTTAACATCCTGTATTATTGTAAATTCCAACTCATGCCTAATCTCGACAGGAAAAAGTGAAGAAAAATCTCATATTGGTAGGTAGTTAAGTAAACCCAGCCCAGTACACCAATTTTAATTAAAATACGTCTTTAGCAGATTAGGTCATTAACATTGCGCTTCATGACTTTACGTAAAAGGACGGACAAATTTTGCTTAGAGGCCTTTTATTTCACGTTATGATCATTTTACGTTCCATATATCTACGATACGAGTCCACGGTTTTATGTTCCTTCCGTATTTTTACGCTCTAAAAATAGTATCATCCCTGGCCGCATTTGAACCCATGAACTTCGGAATCAGAGGCGAACATGATAACCACTATTCCACAGGGACCGATTCATAGATTGGTCGGTATCGGGATTTGAATTTATAGCAGGATTTTAATATCATAATAATATATGGAAGTTAAAGTTAATAATATTATACTTTAAAATTATTTTAATATTTAAACATAATTTAAATAAAGAAAAACATCTAAATAATTAATTGTTGTTCATTGTTGAATAAAAATGTCTCAGTAACAATTAAAGAAATTGTATTACATAAGTCTTTCTAAATAATGCTTTTAAAATTGTTTTAAGTCATTGTTGTCAGAATTATAGCTTTCTGTTATAACTGTAATAAGAACACCTGCTTAACTTAATATTTTTAAATAAAAGTATACTAAATTCTGATTGGATGTTAAAACAATTAGCTTTTTGATTTAACAAATGTAATTTAAACATGTAAATGTACATGCCCCCACAGAAGATAAAGATGACAAGATCAAGGATGAGTTCTATGAAGAATTAGAATGCTTATTTGATAGCCTTTCACGATATCATATGAAAATTGTCATAGGAGATTTTAATGCAAAAGTGGGGCGGGAAGATATATTCAAACCAACAATAGGCAAATTCAGTCTTCATGAAGATAGTAACGACAACGGGGTTAGATTAGTCACATTTGCCACATCGAAGAATCTGATTGTTAAGAGCACAACATTTCAGCATAAGGATATTCATAAATACACCTGGACGTCCCCAGATGGAGAAACTCGGAACCAGATAGATCATGTATTAGTGGATAAACGCTGGCACAGTAGCATCATTGATATTAGATCAGTTAGAGGGATAGACTGCAATTCGGATCATCATCTGGTCAGAGTGAAAATCAGACAACGGCTATCGCTTATGAGAGGAACGAATGCTAAAGATGATTCTGTAAAATATGAATTAAAAAACTTGAGAAATGATGAAATGCGGCAAGAATACCAAATCAAAATTGCTAATAGATTTGAAGTACTGGAATCTTCAGATGACAATGTGGCAAACGAAGAAGAACCTGATATAAATAAAGAATGGGAGGCTATAAGAGATACTATTAAATTGTCAGCATCAGAAAGCATTGGTTGTTTAAAAAAGAGGCAAAACAAGAAATGGTTTGATGAGGAATGTGCCAACATTGTAAAGAAAAGAAAACTAGCAAAAATTAATGGTTACACGAGCCAAATGAGGTAATTTAGAGCAATTGGGTAGTATTAGACGGGAAACCACTAAGTTACTAAAGAGTAAAAAGAGGGAATATTTGAGAGAGAAGATTAATGATCTTGAGATGAATGCAAAAATAGGAACATTAGAGAATTATATCAGGGAATTAGTATAGAGAAGAAAGGGTTTCAGGCTAGAACAAACATAATTCGAAATGAAAATGGGGATATGATTGCAGATTCTAGGAGTATATTAAATAGATGGAAAAGTTACTTTAATCAGCTATTAAATGTACATACAGAACAGGACATTGAGGAGGTTAAGTTACAGACAGCAGAAATGCTAGTCGCAGAGCCAAGTGCATTAGAGGTTGAAATGGCGATTGAAAAATTGAAGATGTATAAAGCATCAGGTTCAGATGATATCCCAGCAGAACTCATAAAATCAGGAGGAGAAAAATTGATAGACAAAATACGCTGGTTGCTTAGTATGATTTGGGAAAAAGAAGCTCTTCCAGATGAATGGAAGGAATCAATTATCGTACCAATTTATAAGAAAGGAGATAAAACTGACTGCAACAACTACAGGGGCATCTCATTACTTTCAACTTCATACAAAATTCTTACAAATATATTAGTAAGCAGACTTACTCCCTACATTGATGACATTCTAGGAGATCATCAATGTGCATTTAGAAGAAACAGGTCTACAACAGATCAGATTTTTAGTATAAGACAGATTTTAGAAAAGAAATGGGAATATAATGGCACTGTACATCAACTATATGTAGACTTCAAAAAAGCATATGATTCAATTAAGAGGAGAAGTTATATAGTATCCTGCTGGAGTTCGGAATTCCTAAAAAGTTAGTTAGACTTATACGAATGTGTCTAAATGACTCAAATAGTAGGGTGCGTGTAGGCAAACAGTTTTCAGACACTTTTGAAATCCAGAATGGGTTGAAGCAAGGAGATGCACTATCTCCTCTACTATTTAATTTTGTACTAGAGCATGCCATTAAATCTTTAGAGAATGAGGAAGGCTTACAACTGAATGGTATTAATAAGCTGTTAGTTTATGCTGATGATGTAGTACTATTGGCCGATAGCGAGGAGATACTAAAGGCCAACACGCACACACTATTGAGTAACACTAAGAAATTAGGACTGGAAGTAAATATGAGTAAAACTAAATATATGGTCACAGGTAGAAATTCAGTATATAATGGAAATGGACAGCTAATGACAAATGAGGAAATTTTGAGGAAGTGGCTGAATTCAAATACCTAGGAACAATAATCACAAATAGGAATGAGACGCACAAAGAAATTAACATAGGCTCAATTCTGGAAATGCATGCTATTATGCATTGCAGAGACTTTTGATGTCCCAACTCCTTTCAAAAAACGTAAGCTGAAAATATATAAAACTATTATTCTACCAGTTATATTATATGGGTGCGAAACATGGACTCTTACTTTAAGGGAGGAAAGGAGATTACGAGTATTTGAGAATAAAGTTCTTAGGAAAATTTTTGGACCAAAGAGAGATGAACAGACAGGTGAATGGAGAAGACTACATAACAATGAACTACATGGTCTTTATAGGAAGCCAGATATAATAAGAACAGTTAAGTCTCGTAGACTGCGATGGGCAGGACATGTTGCACGTATGGGGAATGAAAGACGTGCATGGAAGCTTCTTGTAGGAAAGCCAGAGGGAAAACGCCCAGTTGGTAGACCAAGAATGAGGTGGGAGAACAACATTAACTTTGATTTGAGGGAAGTAGATTATACAGGGAATGATTGGAAAGCATTAGCTCAGGATAGGGATGTATGGAGAGCTTATGTCCGGGCGGCCATGAACCTACGGGTTCGATAGTGCCAGTGAGTAAGTAAGTAAGTAATTTAAACATTATATTAACCAATAGAATTTAAATATAACATCATGTGATGTAATAATGTTCTTTAAAATTATAAAAGAATTACCTAGTCAATCAGCCTACAACTTCCAACAAAGATAGAAGCAAGAAGAGATCTCCTGATAAAATGTAATATTTAATACAAGAAGAATAGTTGACTCAAGAAAAGAAAATAATTTAATTTTAATTGACGGTGAAGTATAATACCAACTATATTTACTTGATCTGCTGGAAAATTAAATAGTAAATAAATGTGAAATTATTTCTACAAGAAACATTTTTTTTTATGATTGTGAAGTGTTTTCCTATCCTGTGTACCAACTTCTGACCTTGAGAAGAGAATCCGGCTCTACCGAAAATCAAACCCAACCTGAACCAGTAATTCTTTTTATTTTTGGATACCAATCCTTCTTCAAAATGTTACTACAACATCGGGCATGAAAGGAGTTAGCTGCTTCAAAACATCGCCACAGCGTGGGAAAAGAATTACTTCTTCAAATTCGAGACAGTCAAAATATGTTCCTCAAACTCAACCATCTTACTCAGTATTTTTGTTTTCATTGATACTTCTGCTTCGATTCCTAGTTTTCTGTTAAGATTTTTCAACTGTCTGCATTATACAAACAGCATTCACAAGTTGACTCGAGCAGTAGTTATTGAAACTCTATTCGACAGGCAACGGGTTCAAAGTGGGGCCAACCAATCTGAGGGTTTTTCATAGTTTTCCACTGTTATAAAGCAAATCTATCTATCTACAATGGCGTAGCCCAATGTTGAGCCATAGCCTCTCCTTTGTTAGGAGTTAATAATTGCCGCTTATTTGTCCACAGATGTCATGAGTGGTATGCGGTCAACACACCGACCCAATGACACATATATCAGGTAACTATGGTATTACTGGGATGATGAGGTCGGTAAATTTTGCTTAGAGGCATTTTTATTCAGGTTTTACGATCTTTTACGAGCCTAAATTCTTCAGACTCGGGACCCATGGGTTAAAGTTCCTCCCGGAGGACTTGCTCCTCGGATTTTTTCATCCTCAAAAATCCATCGACTCCAGCCGGGTTTGAACCCGCGACCCTCGGGACCAGAGGCAAGAGAAATAACCACTAATCTACCGAGGCCGACATAAAGCCAAATGCTGAGATGTAATTTCATTATCTGGACCTTTCAACATAATTGTCATTTCATGGTATGGTTTAAAAAGCAAGGTAAATAAATAGACACGATATGACCTTAATAAAGAATTGAGAATAAAGTTCTTAGGAAAATGTTTGGACCAAAGAGAGATGCACAGACAGGTGAATGGAGAAGACTATAAACAGAACTGCATGGTCTTTATAGGAAGCCAGATATAATAAGAACAGTTAAGTCTCGTTAACTACAATAGGTAGGATATGTGGCACGAATGGAGAATGAAAGACGTGCATGGAAGCTTCTTGTAGGAAAACCAAAGGGAGAACGCCCAGTTGGTAGACCAAGAATGTGGTGGGAGAATAACATTAACTATGATTAGAGGGAAGTAGATTATACAGGGAATGATTGGAAAACATTAGCTTAAGATAGGGATGTATGGAGAGCTTATGTCCGCTTGGCCATGAACCTACGGGTTCGATAGTGCCAGTTAGTTGGTTATGACCTTAAAATAAGAATTTAAAACCCAGATCCCATTGTACACACTGTATATTTTAAAAGTGTCTTGTTAGTTTTTATGTAAAGAGTGTATTATCAGCAATGCCCTTCTTCTGTTATCTAAAACTTTACAGAGTGTAGAAGTACAACCATCACGCTATCTGGTGAGAGGGAGTGTTGAATGTTAAAATAAGCAAACAATTTTAATGCAGTTTATATTGCTCGTGTCCTAGAATACAACTTTGATTTCTCATTTCTACAGGGCCCAGTGCCAATATTTACACACATACATCTTAAAGATATGCTGTCCCCCAAACTAAAATAATAAATTCTACTTTCCTGTAGGTTTATTCCAGATATTAAACAAGGATACCAACCCAGCAACATTATGTGTTTCGCGCTATTTATTAAAAAATAGGCTTTTTTATTTGTTAAGATGCTGGTCATAGTTCAAGCCATTATTTACAGAAAAGTTATTATAAGTTTCGTAACAGAAAATTAGCTTCAAGTCAATGGACAGTTGCCGTGTTGCACATTTTATAGCCCACATGGAATGTAATTCCTTTTTATAAAATTAATTTAATAATCAATATACTTGAATTGTCTTATAAGACAATATGGATTATAATCCATCATCATTTAACTCTCAAATCCACCTTGACTTGAATGTCAGTGGCGTGCGGTGGTAAAGAGCAATTACTAGCTGTGTGACGAGAAAATGCTACTTATAGCTTATAAAAACTTTCATTCTGAATTACTCAGTTTACAAATGGCATGATACTAAAATGCCTTGAATTTTTTTTTTAGATCCGGTAAATCTGGAGTTGGCCTACCTTGTTGTACGAGGTAATTTTTCTTGTTGAAAGGTCTGCTGCACGAAAATGGTCTCGTTTGTAAATTATACAGTCACTTACATTCATTTTTACTAAAATGACAAATCACATTCATCAGTAACTCGTAAAAATGTAATAATAATGCGTTTAAACAAACTCAGGTCGATATTAAATTCAACTGTTGCTTTCCACAAATAATATATAGGCCTACACGTTCGTAATATTCCAATTGTTATTATTCAGTTATACAATATAAATAAAGCTTCTTAAATTACAGTTGCTATAGTTGACAAAACTTACCGCATCATTTTATTTATTCATTTTTTATATTTTGTAAAAATGTAACTAGCATAAATCAAATATTATAAATTAATAAATGGTATTTCGAAAAATTATATTACTGAGGAATTGGCGCTTCCCAAATCAGCCAATCACTTTTTTTTTTTTTTTTTTTTTTTTCCATCAAATGTATTCTTATTCGAGTTGTGACGTTAACTGGGTAGTATTCAATAAAAAGTCATTGGAACAATGGAATAAGACAAAAGCTTCGTCTAGTGGATTTATCGATGGACGTAGCAGGCAGTGATTCAATTCGCCTGCACCAGGCTTGCACGGATTTATCTTAAGCGCAATAGCTGGTGTTGGTGGGGCTAACATAGAGGAAACACTCTATGCGTTTCTCTATGGAGATAATGTGAGTACGCAGAAGGCTCCGTGAAACCGAATGAGATACATGTCTGCTGGGGCGGCGGGAATTTTGAATTTTTATGTTCACGCATAATTGATTTAAATGGGATTTGGCAAATATATTATTTTTTTTTAATTCAAAATTATTAATATACTAATTACCCCAGCAGTGCTGGGGTAGCTGGGGTTGAATGCACGCCACTGCTTGAAATGTTCGCAGCAACATAACTTCTGTGTCAAAATATCCCGGAGCTGACGACCTGTTTGTTGCTCTGGTTTTCCTCAATCGTCAAGGCAAATCTTATGTTGATATTTCATTATCAGAATCAATTTAATCATTATCAACATTTCATAGTATCGTTAAAATTAAATCAGTGAACTCCAGGAAATACATGACAAGTGCAGTCTATTGAATATACCAGATTCTAGAAGTTATTAGACCGTAGATGTTTACTATTGTTTTTGTTATTAATTTATTTAACGACGCTTTTTGACAGCTAAGGTCATTTAAATTTGTGCATGAAAGAGAAGACTTTTTTCTAGAGACCTCTTTTTCAGTCTTGAGGTTCTTTTAAGGGAAAGTCATCTCACTACAGGCCTTATGATATGTCTTAGATCTACCTATTTCTAAACAACCGACACGATATGTCAGCCCTGCGTGATGTTCACTTTTACCCTCATAACATTCTATTAAAGGCAGAATCGACTCCAGGTCAATGGTGTCGCCAGAAGATTTAGGCAGTTCAAAAATCCTGACCGCATCGGGCTCGAACCAACAACCTATCGGCTTGATAGCATATTGCATAACTACGCTACGGCATGCTGCTGAAGTACATTTACGTGATGTATCTATGGAACAGGACCCATGACTTTCCGAGGGAACCCATAATCAGGATGTTTATTCTTCTTAAATGGTACCACAATCCAATGCGGACTTTCCCTTCCTCTAGTCGTCTCTATCCTTAGATCTTATGTTCCACCTTGTGATTTTACATCTCCTAATGGCCTGAAAAATCAGTCGACCCTTTCCGGGTTTAAACCCGCGAATCTTGAAACTAGAGATGAGCATGGTAACTACTATTCCACCAGGATCAACGCCTTAGATGTTAAAACGTTTACTGAGAATAATGAAATAAAATCCTTTTCAGTTTACTTTACCATGCATTCTCCTGGATCACAGCAACGGCCTGTTAGGCTCCAATAAATTGCCTCGTAGTTATTTACATTACAGTTTTGAAAAAAAAATCTTCAGATGAATTCTGATGTGCAGTGTGAGGATGTATTTGTTCGTAAAACACATTCAATTCTTGCAATGTCCGTAATTCCATTTCATACTATGTGTCATTCAAGTGCCAGTTGTCCAGAAAAGTGGGAGCCTTAACCTCCTACTACCCCAAGGGCCTCCTGAGGCTTGTAATGGGATATCTTTACTTCGATTCTACGAAAAGGCTGAAATGGAACATGTACCGGGAAAATGCACATCTCAGTCAGTATATTTAAGCGATATCAAAATATGGCCTATAACATAGCCTAAATGTATTAAAGACATATTAAAAATTGAGTCTGATAGATATGTCATGTTTGTACTTAAATTAACCTGCAAAATGAGGCGAGGAACGTTGTTATAATAATTAGTATTTGATACGAATTAATTATATGTATTAAAATAGGATTCGGTACATTATAGTTAGAAGAATATTTGAGATACCTATTAGTTTTAAGGACTCTGCAAATACACGTAAGCCAGATAGAAATCTGTACCTTCCTACTGAGTATGCGAGATTTATAACCCCGGAAAACAAGGCAATTTGCTGTGTTCAAAATTTGTAAACTTTGTGAATTGGCTTAAGTTCATGTCAGAAGTAGACACTACGTTTCCTTTAAAAGAGATGCCGCTAATATCTCTTCGTAATAAAGAAATATAATTTGAAAAAAAACAGCAATAAACATATCTCTAGAGAAAACAAATTTATGACATACTATCAGAATTCAGCATAAAGGAGATTTCAATTCGATGGGAAATGTATAATTACATTGTAGGCTTAAAATGTGGGAAATTTGAGAGGTGTGTCTCAACAACCCCCCTCCATTAAAATATTAGCCAATATAATTTTGGTATTAAAAATTGTGAGAGGCAGGAGCTCGGCCCATACTACCGAGGTTCGAAAACTGAATCTATGAGATAGGTAACAGTTTCTTGAGTAAAACAATCGCATATCTGCCACGGGCGAGAGAAATCAAGCCACTTAAGCAAGTTAAAGTCAACTCTCTCAAAATCGCTAGGTAGCGACTTAAATTTCTCTGAATTTGTATAATCAGTCTAAGAATAGTAGATCAGTGTTAACCATTTACCAAAACGTGATAATTATAATGATGAACTTGTCCACTTAGCAATTGAGCACCATATAAAGCATGAAGTGAACTTTATGTTAAAGCGATAGGGAAAATGGATGGAATGAACGTAATTACATCTTACTCACTCCACATCTATCATAGCAATGTCAAGCGTGTTTCATCTTATCCGAGTTCCATTGTTTACAAGACGAGATCAAAGCTGTATTCCAGTAGCAACCCGGTTATCCTCTTGACCTCTTAGTCAATACAAAGAAACAGGCGTTTACATTATAGTAATTAATATATTTATATAAATAGAACGAAAAAATGTCATATTATCATTCGGTAAACAGATCGAATGAGTAATGAACAAAGGAAACAGAATGCAAATACTTTTCTTGCAACAGTGGGAGGAATTAAACTATTATTGTATGGAAGCGAACACACTGTGGTACTTTATCTATTGCTGGTGTTGATAGTAATAATTTACACAGAGAGAGAGCGAATTTATATACTCGGTGTTAGAGAGGGAAATTCAAAATAATGCAAGAGCTCAAAAACTTGTCTTCATGAAATCGTCGGTCCATTGTAATAAATCTCATCTTAAGTTAGGTTGTGTTCTTCCGAGTGATATTCTATAAAACCTGCTTACTTTTATTCCATAAATTCCTTGAGATTAAAAAAAAAATCCATGTAATAATACCGACAGAACGACCCGATCAAAGCAATATCCTTGCATTGATATCCACTCCCATAAAATCATGACACAGAGTACTGTTAATAGCGATTCGTCCGTCGGATGGGGACGTTAAGTATGGCGGCCCACTTGGTGCTTTTCGATAGGAGTAGGCTACGTGCCAGCACCGGTTTTTTACTATCTCTCTTCTCTTCGTCATCGTGCCTCGTAAACATAGTTTACACTACACAAATATAAACTTACACTCATCATAACACTCATCTCTGTACATAATACAACAATACATTATCTACGTCGAAGTGGTGCATAAATTGAAAATAGACCACATTAACGCAATCTATCCGCAGAGCGCGTAAAGTGCAGTGGGTGACATTAGAACACACACATAACAGTACCATGTACTTTAATATTCACAAAACGAACGAAACATTCGCAACATATGAACGCACCTTATAAACTTAATAATTTGACAACTAGATTAGAAACTATATAACCAATATAAATTATAGGGCGTAATTAAGAAGTTAGTATAATCAGTACTTACTTCATTTGAATAAATTGTAATTGCTAATAAATTATGTAACCTTAAAAAAGTATTCTTGATACCGGTAGTTGGAAATGCAATTTGCATCTAACATTATCAATTGATTGTATTAGTTTAAACAAATTTCGTTTCAAGTCGCAATGCAACAGAGGTAGAGCGAGTGAGCCGCTTCAAATTGTATCATAATATTGTTATAAATATTTTTCGTTATATGAAATAATATATTTTTAGTTACCCTTATAGCCTAATGGATTTAAGTAAGTCAATTTTGGCGACCGTGTGAGATTGAAGTTCGAGTCTACTCACTCATGGTGGAATTCAGCTTCTCTCAGCCCTCACATGCAGCCACTTCCTTCCTCATGCAAGTATAGTCCACAGACGAAGTGTATGAAAGCAGGAGGAATTCATTATATCATGAAGAATTGTACTATAACTTTCCTAACATTTAGTAGCAGAGTGGGCTTGTTAAGTGATAGTCTGATGGACAGTGCACACTTCAATTTCCACTATTCTAGTCCTCTACCGCCCTTTCTTTCTTATTTTTAATACACTGTATTCTGATACACCACACAAATTAGAAACAAGGTTTTTTTTTATTTACTTATTAAATACTTCAATACTCCTGATCTCGATTCCTCATCACACTGGCTCTATCTAACCCTTAGGTTCACGCCTGCGCAGACATAAGCTATCCTGAGCTAATGTTTTCCAACCATCCCCTGTATAATCTAATCTACTTGCCTCAAATCATGCTTAATGCTATTCTCACGCCTCATTCTTGGCCTATCACTGGACGCTTTCCCTCTGGTTTTCCTATAAGGAGTTTCCTTCTTTCATTCTCCATTCGTGCCGCATGTCCTGCCCACCTCAGTCTACCGAGACTTAACGTTCTTATTATATCTGATTTCCCATGAGTATCTTGTAACTCAATTTTATGTAAATCTTCTTTATTCGCATGTCCTTGGTTTTTTCCACCCTAAAAAGTCAATTGACCCCGGCCGAGTTTGAACCTGCGACCATCAGGACCAGAGGCAAGGAGCATAACCACTAGTCCACCGCGGCCGACTACTAAACTATAAAATGTAAAGTAACTAATCTGAATAAGAAAAATAAAATTTAATTAACTAAAATAAAAAAATATAAAACATATATTGAATACGCCCGAAATAAACTACAGAGATGCGTGACATAATATGGCTGTTCCTGCATTAGTAGGTAGTATGGTATTTTATCGCTTACAATTTCCCGTGCCACCTTCGTCCCGTGCTTTCATTCACCTCATCTGTGGACTGTACAGTCCGCTTAAAAACTATTGTTGATATGAATAGTTCATTCAGTTTATTAATGTATTTTGGGAAATAATACAAGCAATTAAACAAGATAGTTAAGCAGAAAGTTAAAAAACAAAAACAAATACTTTGTAAACTTAAATGTAAAGAAACTGAAAATATATTACCTTCTGCATCCTGGAGATTTGTTACATATATAAATAATATATACCTATCAAAAAGTGAGAAGGATATTATAAAACCCTGTTTCAAAAGCAGAAAACTAAATTTAAAACACAAATTTCAGTATATAGAAATACTAACAACTCAGTAATTTGTTGTTACAATATACCGTATGAATTTTTAACTACTTTGAAACAATGTAACATAATAAGTATGGTGCTATTGTCATTGAATTAATTAAAATGGATCAAATAGTTTGATAGTAATTTTGAGAGATTTAATTTCTGTATATATAAATAAGTTCACCGCCGTGGTCGGAACAAGTTTCCTGGATGAGGTTTTTTCCTCACCTGTAAGACAAATGTCAGGAAACTTTAAAGCTGAAACAATCCTCAAACATCACCTGGTCATCATTATCATATTCACCACGTTTAGTGTGAATGGCGTGTTTCGTTTCAATGTGTTGTTTCGGAGGATCCCTGACATTGACCAGAACCCTCATTAGGGGAGCCCTCCATATCATTGTGTGGTCAATGATCCATAGTTAAAATCCCTTTCCTTGACAGGTCGTATCACTGTAAGGCCCGGATGGCGTGTAACACGTAAAAGTGCCTATAAGGCGAGAGGTTAAACTGCGTTAATGGAGTGGAATGTATGTGTAAATAAAAATGTTAATAACATTAATATTAATCAAATCAAGCTATATTGAATTCACAAACAAAAGAAAAATCCTAAATATGGAAAATTAGTTATATTTCAATATTATTTTAAAAAGGTGTTCTTAATGATCCCAATAATTATAAACGATTAAGTATTAGTTGTACAATTTGTAGAATATCATACAAAAATGTTGTATAGAAAACTGTGAAGATTGAAATGTAGATATAAGGGAAGATCAAGATGGTTTTAGCCATGATGGGTCATGTACTGATAAATTATATATTTGTTATTCAACAATTGCTAGAAAAGAGATAGCGATTAGATTAGATTAGAGACTCGGCTGACTTCGGTCGATTTAGAAAAGGCACACGACAATATATCCATAAATAATTTATGGCGGATCATAATTGACAGCAAGATAAATACTGAATAATGTTAATTAAAAAACTGTAAATCCTAAGATGTTAATATATCTTAAGTTAAAGTTGTAAGTGAGTTATCCTATGGAATTATCTCCTCGAAAGGTTTAAGGCAATGCTTTATCTTCTACATTTTTCTTAATTGAAAGAGCTTTACGAGAATGGAAAAATCGATGCAGAGGAATGGGGATTTTAATTAACGATTCCTGTCTGTGTCCACTTAATTATGCAGATGACCAGATATTAAGATGCGTATAATTTAGAATTTATGTCATGCAAGTAAAATTATGTTTAAAACAAATGGGGCCTTTCAATTAATTTTAAGAAGACATAATACTTCGCATTTAACTGCATTATAATGGATACATTAGAGAGAAGTGAAGAAATTAAACGGATATTAACACATCAGGTGAAATATCTTGCTGTGATTTTAAATAATGAAAATGACGCATATTATTTCTAGAATCCAACAGGGAAGAAAAATAATTGTTTACCTGAATTCAATTTTTGTTTTGATCCAAATTTTAAAATTTTACATGTTTGTGACAAAGGGAAGAAGTTGGACCTTTTAGAAGTTGTAGAGATAAATAAATTGAAAAGTGGTAATAACCTGTTAAATTGCCAACTAGATTTGAATGAATCGCCTCTTTTAAATTTGTAATAGAGATTGTAAAAAAAAAGTTGCATAGTTACAGTTGTTATGTACTATAATAACAAAATTTATTAATTTGTTATCATATCTTACCGAAACAGCTGTAACTAATTCATATTTTAATAAATACGAAAAACACATAAAACTTTTAAGTTTTATTTTTATTTAATTAAATAAAAATATACCTAGAGTAATTTTTAAAAATTGGTAGAATTTTGGTAGAAACATTTACCTGCTAAAGAAGTGGAACATAGTGCATTAAGAAGGCTAAGAAGAAAATTTGGCGCTGGAAATGGACTATTTGAGAATGAATTCGGGATTATAAAAAACTGGATAAAATCCCGACAGGAAATAAAAATAGGATGGTTGTAGAAGAAACAATCATTGAACGACTTGAACAAAGATCATTAAGTTAGTTTGGACACGCGGTGTGTATGAGAGATGATAGATGGCTGAAGAAAATCTTCAATTTTCAACATCTTGGCAGACCAAAGAAAGGAAGACCAAGATCTAAGTGGAAGGAAAATGCGCTGAGATGGGTGAGAACAAAGGAATGAATTTGGAAGGTTCATTGAATGGAAATAAGAGGATACTAGAAGTGGGAAAGCGATCTCAGCCGTAGAACCCTCATCTATTAATTTATGCTAATATATTAACGTTATCCATTGTTATTTTCAAGCTCCTTCATTCCTGATCAACAATGCCAGAACAGTTTCATCATCACCAACATATTTAATTATAATATTATCCTATCTATACTGCATTACAAAGGTACTTCTTGCACGTAGTACTTCTTTTCAATTCTCTCTACATGAGCACAGGCATTTATGTATTTATTTATTCGATTTTTCAACGCTGATTCCTGAAAATCTGTGACGACACATTGTATTGTTTAAATCCTCCCATATGAATTCAATGGGATTTCAGTTGGAATAGTAAAGAGGCATTCTAAAATCTCTCAAGATCTGGTCACTTGGGTTAATCTTATTTATATGCATTTTGGCCGCCACAATTTCATGAAGTTCAGCCTTTTTCAATGACTGAGGGTTAGTGCCAATTTCAATCAACGAAGATATATATATATATTTTGTGGCCGAGGACAAAGGAGTTTGTTTACATGTGTATTGCAGTAAGACATGTTATCAATCAAATAAAGAACTTGATATCAGCTGGTTTTTAACCAAGTCACTAATGATACGAACTTTATTGTTTATGTCCATATCATTTCTATTGATTATATCTGTATTATTATTGCTAGTAAGTTTTAGTAAACAAGATGATGTTAATGTGATATATTTTCAATTTGCTCACCACTTCGGTAGACCACGTTACATATGTGATGTGCATTGTATACAAAAATGAGAGTATGATGAGATAATTAAATGCTTGGGTTTAGTGTAAATGTGTTGTATGGCTCACCTGAACACGAGTGTCGAACGGACCGTAGTACGGTAATTAAACTTCAACCTAAAATTTGCCTTGATAAAAGAAAATCGCGGGAAAAGCTGTATTGTAGGTCGTGGCCGGGACTTGAATAAAGTCTCAAATTGATCAAGGTAAATAAATTTCAATGTAGAGGCCTTAGTCAACCCTAACTTTGATTTACTTTAAAGTCAAAAACGATAAATGTGTGGATAATGTAGTTATTTTTTATAACATAAGGACATCAGGTCCTTCTCGGATGAGTGATCACTTGATCAGCTGAATACCGGGACCATCTGCGAAAGAAATTAGGACAAATTACACCACTCACTCATATATAATAAATAAGCCGAAACGAAAATGCATGTGTGATATCTGGAAGAAGATTTACAGCATACATACAGCATTTTATGTTTACTATAAAGTACAGACACACGCACACACATTGGGAGAGGATACGGATATTAGACAATCTGATCATAACCAATGACCACGCCCTTCATCACTTCCTGTCACTTACTGTGCTACGTAATATCACTACAGATCATGTTGAAAGCATATGTTTGAATAAATATGTTCTCAGCTCTCAGCTTTAAATGTCCGTCTAAAAAAATCAAGGAGATTATGGTAGCCACTGCACTGTGTTGTTTGAGATACGTATTTTTATCTTAACTCAGTTGTTTGTGCTCATATCGTAAGTGCCAACTTACTGTATCAATGCCGGAGAATCAAGGGCTCGAAAACATTTACAAACCGAACCGATCCTTTAATATTCCCTGATGATGTTGATTAGTCCAATGCCTCCATATTGTCTACAACATATCTGTCACTTTCTTCTGGCATTGGCAGAATTGTAAGCCATTTCTGAGGTTAGGACACGTTGAAGGCGTTGCAACGTTACTCCGATGATATGACGTGTGATAAATTATAAAAAAAGACCAGAAGAGTCGTTAAATCTAAACTTAATCTAAATTCCAGATCATCGAGACCACACAAATAATTTCCTTTAAGGAAAAATTCCTGTTGTCTGACCGAGAATCGTGAATCGTAGTCATAAGTTTTGACCACAAGACCAGGAGACTGATCATACTACTACTACTACTACTACTACTACTACTACTACTAATAATAATAATAATAATAGTAATAATAATAATAATGATGATAATAATAATAATAATAATAATAATAATAATAATAATAATAATACTAATACAAATAAAATTACGATTACAAAATTAAATCAAGTAATAATTTTATGATCTGAAAATATGCTATAATAAAATCAAAAGAATGACATTTTCGGCAGAGAGCATAAGTAGCAATTAATGATAAGGTTATAGAAAGGTAGAAGAACAACTAGAAGATCTAAGAACAGATGGATAAATTATGTTAATGGAAGATATAAAATTGCAAAGAATTAAAAATTATGAGATTCATGCGCAGAACAGCGGGTTACACCAGATGGGATCTGAAAAGGAACACCGATATCTTAAAAGAATTGAAGACTACGCCAATTTTGGAATATATTAAACAGTACCAACTAAACTGGAAACACCATCTTGAAAGAATGAGTTCAAATCGGATCCCCAAAGCTGTTTATAATTATATACCAAGAGGACGAAGATCACTGGGCCGTCCTATGAAACGCTGGAGGGAAAATTTTCTATAGGATCGTAACAGGCCTTGGCCTAATACTTGGAAGGAAGAAGAAGAAGAAGAAGAATTAAAAATTGTCCAAAATCTGCCAAAAATAGGAATGAATGAAAGAAAATCGTTCAGAAGGCCAAAGAATCGATGGAGTTATAGCGCCTTACAAAGAATTAGAAGATGAGGTTATAGAACAAATATCCAATTTGAAATATCTAGGCTTCAAAATGTCGGGAATAGAAATGAACATGGATTTATAAGAGAGTAAATAAAAATGTAATCAACTGAATGAGAGCATAAAAATGAATTTTTGCACAAATAACGATGAAGGATGTGATATTAAGATTATACAGTATCAAAACCAGCAATTAAATATTTCATTATCTGGAATGAGTAGAAGAATAGAGGAATGAGGATTTATAAGACACAATTAGGGAAAGCAAATATTGCAAAAGACAAATACCAAAAATAAATTAGTAAATATGTTTTTAAGATCATCTTTAAAGTATTTCAATGACAAATAAGTTAGAGTGTAGAGCAACAGGACGAACATATTTATACGACTCTCCAGTGTCGGAGGAATCAGGGCACCAAACAATTTACAAATGCGGCCGGCGCCTTAATATACCACAACAACATTGATAATAAAAATAATAATATATTTGGTCCAATGCCAACAGTTTAGCCTCGAAATATGTCTAGAAGTCTAACCCTTAATGGAAAAAGAAGATAATTTTTATTTATATACAGATTTTTAATGTTTACACATCTTTCTGTGCCTAAAGTTTTATTTTCTTTCTCCACTCGTCTCTATCCATTCACTCCATACCCTCCAATCCTCTTGTTATCATTCCAGTTCTTATTTCTTGCATCAACGAGTTTCGAGGTCTTCCTTTCCTTCTTCTTCCAGGTGGACACCATTCCAATGCTTTTTTGAGTAACCTTTCTTCTTGATTTAATTCCTTATATCTTATATAGTCTAATATTGAATATCTAATATTCATTTTTTTTTTCGTATGACAGTATTTCTTATTTTTTCTAATTTTGAACATTTTCCTGCTCTCCTTATTAAATGCATTTCCATCGACATAAGTTTTTGTTGAATTTCCAAACTTTAGCTTCATATGTGATAGTACTTCTCAATACTGAATTATAAATTTGTAACTTTTTTTTTTGTTATATATCTGTTCCATGAAACTCCATTCAGCATTGCTATTATAGCTCTATCTTTATTTATCCTGTTCTTAATATCGCTTTCTTGTTTTTCCTCTTTATCTACTTTTACTCCCAGATAATCAAATTCGTCACATCCTTTAACATATCCCAAGACAATAACAATTGTTATTATTATTATTATTATTATTATTATTATTATTATTATTATTATTATCAAGTTAATTATTAAGATTGGTTGGAGGAAAAACTCATGGATGAGGAAAATTGTCAAAAAAGTATTATTATTATTATTATTATTATTATTATTATTAATTTATTTTTAGGGATTTGGGTATCTGCGACAAGTAGCAATTAAAGTATGGGAGATCCAGCCATAACGGCAGATTGACCCGGCATGCTGACTGCATATCGTCTTATAGTGGCTGCATGATAAGTATTGTGAAAGTGAAACAGGCAACCAGTTGGTATAGCAAAGGCCTTATATAGTTTTGTCGCATCATGAAGTTATTTTAATAATAATAATAATAATAATAATAATAATAATAATAATAATAATAATAATAATAATAATAATAATACAATAATAAAGTCCGACACGCAGAAACTGCGTAAACTAAGATAATTCCTCAGCAAGTCGATATTATGGTCCTACTTTGCTAGTTTACGCAATATATGTATATTTTGATAATTAAATCGTATAGGTCTATACCTAGTTTCATTGCGAAAAAATAAAACTTTCACCTGTTGGAGCATTACAAATGTTCCCACTAAAATGTTAACTTTCAGGTTAACTTCCAGACTTAATGATTCGCGAACTCAATATTGCTTTTACTTACATGTTAATGCTAGTTTCAACAGGAAGCCTCTAAAGGAATTTTTAAATCTTTAAATTTTTAATTTTCAGGTAAACCCTCACTTCTAAAGGTTGGCAATCGTTTATTACTGAAAAATGCATTTATGGGTTTATTTGAAGAGCTTATACCGAGTTTCGTTACGAAAAATTGAAAACCGCTTATGTCCGTGCAGCCTACGGGTTCGATAATGCCGGTGAGTTAGTTAATTACTTGGTTATATTTAGAGAGAGATTAGAAATTATGTAATAAAAACTAAAATGCGAGTAATATATATATATATATATATATATATATATATATATATACATTAGATTATGTACAAAAAAACTGAAATACTGTAGTCTGGTGGCCATGACTCATGTGAAAATAATTACTGAAGAATGGCTTATCGAAGATGGTGTTGAAATGGCTGCCACTTGAATAGTTGAAGAGAGGGAGTCCAAATACAGGCTCCTCATTTTAAGACGCAACCCTAGTTCCTGGCAACCGCTCATCGCACGGATCTCGTACGGTAATCTCACCAAATAAATCTAAGTAGCTGTGGAAATTATTAGAGCTTGCAATGGAATAAAATACATTTTTATGCTGTTTATTCCTTACCTTATGACAAAAATTTCAAAATTATCTCCTTCACCTTCAACAAAGCGTTCAAACCGGCGAAGAAGATCCACCCGCCAGTTCACTAACCGGGAAACGGGGGTGCTTTGACCGCTTGGGCTGCCGGCTGGTTCCCAGGCGCTTAGGAGTTGCGACTTATACTGAAGACACTGCACTACTTGGGATTCAGGTTGTAACAGCAACAACGAGAGAAAAGAAGCTAACGCATGAAGGTCAATGGAACAACAGGGAAGACTGGAGAAAACATTTAAATTACATATGATTTTAATAGCTGAACATTGGGCACCGGAAAATGTTTTTACATTGTTAAATCTGTTTTATACAGATCTGTATTTCCCCCTTTTATTTAATCTCTCTTCTTTATTAAGTTCTCCCTTTCCCATGGAATTTATAATGCATTGTCCTGAGGGATCACCTGTAGGTACGGAGCAAAATTTCTGAACATTATACATTATTTTCTGCGATTAAGTATACAAGGACTACCGCCGAAAATAACGAGAGATGAACAACAAACATCCAGACTCTAATTCTAATACTTCATTCTAATTCTTTGGAAAAAATTATAGCTATTCTATACCAGGTTACCACCTGTGAATATTCGATCGGAGAACAAGTGACTGCTAGCGTCACGTTAGTCAACGTGATAACACACATTCCCACTAGAGCCAATTGCCCAACACGTTAACTCACGTGTAAGTACCCAGGAGTCCACATACATTAGAGGGCAAATCAACTTGAGGAAATGGGTAAGTTAGTGTTATTCTGATGCTATATTTTAAATTAACACTTTCCAGGATTGGACATAGTTTTCTTTCTATAATAAAGTTAGTGTTAGTTTGGGCAAGTTAGGTTGATTTTGGGCGAGGTAGCGTATATCAAATTAGTTTAGTGTTCTCTTATTTGCTACCGTATTTTTGTGATAAGTTGACTACACTCTCTGAGCTATGACTAATACATAATTTATATTGTAAATATGGTGATTTTAGGTTACTTTGAGCTTAACTTCTCATTTCATTTTAAGGCACCTCTCACATTTTTTAAATCAAATTTTATATTAAATATTTCTCTCGGGTTATTATTCATATTCTGCAACAATAAAGTTGCATTTTTTTTTCATTTTTTTATTTATGTAAGTGGTAGGGTGGCATAGAATTGCCAAAATTATTTTAATAACTTTAATTTTCATTAATAATAATTAGACACAGTGGATCTACGGAACGCGCACTGATTTGAGTCTCCGTGGGGTAAAAAGTTTCACGGAATTTTCGACTATATATGTAGGAACTAAGCCATGGATATATGGAATCATCGCATCGTGAGGAATGTTGCTATTATTATAAATAGTGACTCCAGAAGTTCGTATTACATGTCTAAGCATAAGAACATTTCCCTCCTCCCACATACTGTATTCATCCATAGTAATCCTGCCCCAGGGCAGGTCTTTCACTCCAATCATACCATTTTCATGCTATGCTTTGCAACTTTACTAGGGAATTATAGGTGTGGTAGCTTCCCGTTGCTTTCACACCGGTGAAGAAGGATGATGATGATGGTGATGATGACCGGATGATTTTCAGGGGCCGTTGGGCCCGCTTCCTGTCTTACAAGTGAGAAAAAAACAAAAAAAAACTCAACCAGGAGCCTGTCCCGTCCAGGAATCGAACCCAGAGATTAAGTTTATGATTAACGGCTCCCTGGCGCACCACTATCGTCATCATCACCTATCATTTTATCGAGGCAGCCGGTAACCCTGCCTTTCAGGCGCCCCAAATTCAGAAGTGCGTACAATTACCCCAATACCAGGAGAGAACACCAGAAATGTCGAAATGACAACCTGCGACATTGAATAAAAAAACACACACAGTAAAACTTGCCCAAAGCGGAATCGCATGGGACCATTTTTTTCCACATACAAAATTCCGCATTATAAAAAACTAAAACTTATTAATAATATCAGATTATAGAGCACCGATATCTCTTTTTATGTACCCTGGATTAATTGTAGTTCCGCTGCCGTTGAAAAGTGAAGTATAGTATGTATGAGCGACTTCGACGGTAACGCGCGAAAAAACAGTCCCATTTCGTCAGCGTTAGAAATGTCTCTTAGGCGCGTATCCTGAAATTCAAGTATGCAGTTTCGGTTTTCGCTTACTAACTACACTTTAGTCCACATTCTTTGATTCCCCGCAAATTTCATTCCACACTACATTGTGTCGTCTTTTAAAACTGTCCAGCCAACCTTGAAATCGTTATTCCCTTAGGGATTTAACAAGAGCTAGAGCTTGACTTTGGAGCATCGGTCCGGAAATGTTTGGAGATTTATCTTCAATCACTTTCACTTTTTCGCTTAATGAGAATGATACATACGTTTCAGCCATCTTTATTCCGTAAATTCAGAACGCTACCTGTGAAAGATCGGTCTCAGAACTTAACTAATTTAAGATTTTACAGCGCAATTGTTATTTGCAAGACAGGTATCTGTGTTTCGCATAACGGGTGTGCAATGAGGCCGAATCTATACTAGTAGAATCTATACAGTAAAAGCTCCTTATTCGCGGGGGATATGTTCCGCAAATATGCCGCGAATACAGAAACCGCGAATATGGAATGGTAATTTGTATGGGTATATAGGGGATACGTTCCAAGGTTACAGAATAAAATAAAAATTATCAAAATAAAATAAATTAATGAGAGATTTTTAACAATTTCTATTAATTATTACTGTCAGGTTTAGGCAAGGACTTAAAGAACTTAATAATTTTTTCCTGTTTTGCCGCTTTTAAAAGGTATTTCAATTAAGATTGTTATTCAGCTGTGAATTCTGCGATATAATTTATTTTGTCTTCGGATTTCTTGATTCATTAACATTAAAACAGCGTGATATCGACGCAATCGACTCGCCAACGCGTATAAACGGTCAAGAATTTTTATTTTTACTTTAAGCGGCAACACTCTTTTTTTTCTCTTCGGTACTAATTATTTTTCTTTCCTTTTACTCGACATTATAAACTGGGAACAAAGCACAAGAAACACATGTTATTCAATCAAAATTATTGCAATGAACAAGTTGAAACAATAATATACCGATCGTGGCGATGGAGGCGTTTATCAAAGTACATATCGGCATGTGAAATACAACAGCTTTTAACAATGAACTTTAGGGTCAGTGATAATTACGTTTGTTTTGTTTTGATATTTATTTGCATATTTGGTTTCAATCACAATTTGTAAAAGCCGTCTTGGCACCTACCTTCAGTAAAACAAAACTGATGGTGGTTAATAGATAGATAGATAAATAAATAAATATATATATATATATATATACATACATATATATCCTTCAGCTTTGTAAATTTTTTTCATGAATTGTGTAGAAATATCCTTCCGTTTCCGCGTTGGACAGATTCCGTTTTATGCAAAATAAATACACGCAAAATTATTATTATTTCGCCGGGATCAATACATTTGTTCACATTGGACATATTTCCGCATTATTCACGTTTCCGGATTAAACAAGTTTTACTGATATATATTAAAATATTTGAAAGTTTTTTCTAATGTATGTATAATTTTATCCATCGCAAGAAGGAATTAAACGACCACAAAATGTACTTTATTTCACGTAATACATTCTGCAGTGTCATAGTTATGACATCGCTATGGCATCATAATGATATTTTTGATACTGTTACAGCCATCAATGTCAAGAGCTTTTCTCTCAGCGAACATCCATCAACCTTGAACTAAAATTATTTTATACAAATTCACTACATGTTATTTCGAATTTCAGATTTAATTCATTAAGTGTGAGCTAACTAACTCACTGGCACTATCGAACCCGTAGGTTCATGACCCCACGGACATAAGCTCTCCATACTTACCTATCCTGAGCTAATGTTTTCCAATCATCCCCTGTATAATATTTTCCCTTAAAACATGGTTAATGTTACTCTTCCACCTCATTTTTGTCAAACAACTGGGCGTTTTCCCTCTGATTATACTACAAGAAGTTCCCATGCCCCTCTTTCAATCCCCACTGATGCTACATATCCTGCCCATCACAGTCTGCGAGAATTAACTCTACCGGAAATATTGATAATCAAATAGATAGAATTTTATTTAACGACGCTCATTTTAAGCTCAGGTCTTTAACTCCCCATTTTAAATCTGGGCATTCAAGAGCCGAAAAATTCTTTTCAGGGGCCTCTTATTTAAGACTTGAGGTTTTTTCGTACCATAAATATATGATACAACACCCATCGTTTTACTACTTTCCCAAAGGCTTTTTTCATTCTTAAAAAATCAATGGAAATTTCTTATGAAATGTTTGGACTAAAGAGAAATTAACAGACAAATGAACGGAAAATAGCGAGCTTCATTATCATTAAGGGAAATCAGATATAATAAGAACAGTCAAGTCTCTTGAACTGCGATGGGCAGGACGTACAGTATGAATGGGGAACGGAAGAGGGATATCGAAACACCTTGTAGTATATCCAGAGGGAAATCGTTCAGTACGTAGGCCAAGAATGAAGTGGGAGAATAACATTAACCACGATTTTAGGGAAGATTTGAAAACATTAAGCTCAGGATAAGAACCTATGGAGAGCGTATGTCCATGCGGCCATGAACCTACGGATTCGATAGTGCCAGTGAGTTAGTTAGTTGGTTAAAAATTGAACGACCACGGCCGGGTCTGAAAGCGGCCGAACGTTGCTGCCAGAGGCGATTATAGTAATCTTGACCTACGTACAGATGCAAGATGATGATAATAATAATAATAATAATAATAATAATAATAATAATTATTATTATTATTATTATTATTATTATTTAATTTTAGGAAGTGATATTTTGAGGTTATTTTAGTTAAATTATTTTCAGTCTGATCATCTTACCTCAATATTAATGTTGATTTGTTCTTGGACATGTTTCAAAACAATTGTTTTACCGTCAGCTAATAAAAACCAACAAAAATGAAAAAAAACTGATAAAAATTTAAAAATCAGGAATATATCAAATTGAATGCACGGGTTGTGAAAAAATATATATAGGAAAAACAAAAATAATCCTAAAAATTAGAACCAAAGAACACATAAGAAGTATTAAAAATGGGGAAATAGAAAAATCTGCAGTTGCTGCTCATGTTTGGTCTGAAAAACATAATATAAATTCGGACACTAAATTATTAAAACAGAAAGTACAAAAGAGCTGACTATTTGGGGGAAAAATCTACATTCAGAAGAACAAAAACAGAATTGTGAATTTTGAAATATCGACCGAGCGTGACCTTGTTTGGAGGTTCTTTGGCCAACCACAGAATGGAGCTGACATCGACATCCAGGGTGTGCAACATAAATCTAACCAGTCTGGACAAGCTGACGATAAAACAGAATTGTTTTGAAACATGTCCAAGAACAAATCAACATTAATATTGAGGTAAGATGATCAGACTGAAAATAATTTTATTATTATTATTATTATTATTATTGTTATTATTATTATTATTATTATTATTATTGTGATTGTTGTTATTGTTATTACTGTCCATGAGGACTCGAACCCGCGCAAGCTCTACACCAAGGCATCATGCCTGTAAACCGTTCGGGTACGGCGCAGAAGTCTCCTTTACAAACAAACTATAAATTAATTAAATTAAAATTAATATAAAATTATGGAATATTCACCTGAAAGGTCCGTCTCCTCAACTTAATTAATCATTTAACTATAGCGCTTTCGGGACTTGTCCCATCATCGGCAGGATTCAAAACTGGTGTTTCACTGAAGATCTGGTAGAGGGGGTTGAATGTATTGGGTTCATTTTTCGTTTATCAGGCTGTCGTTGTTGTGAGCTGCTTTCATGATTTCCATCTCTTCGAGTACGTTTATCTTCGCTGGATTAATTAAGTTGAGGAGACGGACCTTTCAGGTGAATATTCCATAATTTTATATTAATTTTGAATAATACCTCAACGGAACACATCATGAATCTTATAAAAGTTAATTAAATTAAACCGGGGGGAATATATATATATATATATATGCGGATAAGCAATTTGATGTAGGAAACCGTAGTCTCGATAAAAGTCTGAGTTATCAGTTATTAAAGCCTTTTTTTCATTTTATAGTCATAATAATGTATTCAAATTAAATTGAGGTTACAATACGTACAAGGTCCTATTAATCATAACTGGATGAAAACCCAACGACTACTAATACCGTATTTTCAAAATGTAACTTTTAAGTAATTAACAACCTACTGTATGTCGACAATTTTACAGACTGTGTAAAAGTCAAATTTTATAAATATGATATATTCATACGATATCTGGTTTTCTTCCGTTTCCTCAATAAGATCCAAAGTCATCTCGTATAAAAGGCCATGCAAGGGATTTAGAAGAATGTCCTTGACGGTCAATCCAGAGGGAGAGCCTATCCAGACTGCCGAGTTGTGAATTCCCTGCCTGAGACGTGTACAATCAAAACAGTTCCTTTTATTATTGCCTCACTATGATGCTTAACAAGCGGTTCGCTTTGTTTTCCCGCAGCTGTTGTTTGTTATTAAAATACAAAGATCTCGACTCCCGCGACTACCACAATGTTGCCATATTGCTCTTCTTCCCTGAGTTTCAATTAGAACTCGGAACGTGGAGCAGTCGATCCAGTTATAAAATTGTATACCGTAATTAATTGTTATAATTATCAGTGATTTATTTGATATGTAGCTCGAATAATAATACAATATCTACATATTATATTAGTTAAATATATAAGTGATTACATCTGGCGGCCATGGAAAAATATTTCAGACCGAACAGTTAATAATAATAATAATAATAATAATAATAATAATAATATTTTCAGCATGAAGTTGTATGAATATTAAATTTATGTAGCCCTACAAGCTATATAACGTTGAAATTAAATTATTTAATAAATAAGTGTATAATTTTAATTTTAAAAAGTTAAACAATGCCAAATAACATAAAAATTAAATAATAACATAAATAATCAATGTCTTCTGTCCTTGTGTAATAAACGCCCATAGCGCTATGAGAAATGTGACAACATCGCATGTCAAGCATTGCCGCGCGGCACCCGCTTTTATATAAACGGTTAACTATCAGAGTGAGGCTATAATACAAAAGCATGCACAGTCCATTGTGAATTGTACTGAGAAGCGGCCGTGTTGATTTTAGATTTTTAAACCGTAGTTTTTATTTATAATAATTTGTACCTTTGTTGCCTGTAGTCTTAAAATTAGTGTGGCGTGAATGTGCATTTAGTTAATTAGTGTACAATTTTGATTGTTTTTAAATTTACATAATGCCTACTATGGTTTCAAAATTAAAAAGAAAAACTCTTCACAGTCAACGTCGGGAGATTACTCTGAATGTTCACGACTACATGAAACAGGGAAGCAAAAGAAAAGGAACGATCTTCATCCGTGCATTTTAAATAAGTGAAGAAAATTCAAGAAAGAATTTCTAAAGCCACTGGCGTGTCGCACAGTTCTTTTTACAGAATTTTACAAGAAAGAAGAAAACATGAAGAGGAAGGATCTTCTTTTGGCACCCCTGGAAACAAGCACGATGTCCCAAAAAAAATAACTGACATTGATTACTTTGACTATTTAACTCATGTCGCAAATGGTAGTCAATGACCAATCACGTTTCAATGAATTCTGTTTTACACCAATGACAGTCGTGTTTCACCTCGCTCTTTATCGATTTATCTTTATCAGCTCCTGCTTTTGTGATAAAGAAAGCTCCTCCTTTTTAATATTCTGAACAGGTTAGGCCATTATTTTTCTCCAACAAATACATTGAATATAGCAAATAATGAATAGATTCAGTGATTTTACTGTGCTGTTTATTCAAAATATAAATGATTAACCTATAATGTTGATTATAATAGTTTGATGTGTTTAATTATTTCTCCACTAGAGTGCATTCTTACAATATTGCGATCCTATTTGGCAATAAATAATATGATCGAGTTGCAGTGAATATACATAACCTCTCATTTCTAATTTGTTTTCAAACATCGCCGTTTACATTAACTATATGAATATTTTAAAACACCGGTAACTATATTCAAATAATTATTTTTTAGTAAAGAGCTTAATTTTATTCGTTAAATAGTCCTAACAAATGCCACTCTTGATTTCCAAATTCTCTAGATAAATTCACTCCTCACTTCGTGAGTCGTGAATTTATCGATAATTTGGAAATCGCTCGTGGCATTACTTATGATACATGTGTAATTCGACATACTATATATAAATGTTTTGAAGAAGAAAAGACTGCACCAACATTAACAAAACTGTTGGAGAAATTAAAACAAACTATTGAATTTCGTGGTGGAGCCAGTTGGCTTAGAGCAGTAATAAAGCACTTGGGTTTTCGCTGGAAAACAAAAACCAGAACCAACCGAAGTGTGTTTCCCTTCGAGAAACATATCTTACATGCATTAAAAAATACAGAACTGAGGGAAGGCCAATAGTGTATGAAGTCACACAAGTCCGAAAGGTTGGTCTGACGACAGTGGCTCAGGTTTGATGGCTCCTGTTTCTGAAGGGGGAACGTCTTATAATTGTACATGGGTTTGGTTTTATACCAAATGCTCTCCTCATTTACAGATCGCAGCCAAAAATAGGAGACTTCCATAAACACATGAATACTGAAAACTACATCAAATGGTTACGTACCATGTTGATTGCAAATTTACCCCAAACTCTGTCTTAGTTGTTGACAACACTTGGTACCATAACACACAATTAAATAAAATCCCAACATCAAAATCCTTAAAAAAAAGATAAGCAAGCCCGGTTAATTGATCATAATATTCTTCTTGATGCAAATAGCACTAAAACACATTTATATGATTTAATCGTAGCAAATAAATCAACTCACAAAACCTACGTTATCGATACAATATTAGTCGAAAATAACCATACAATTTTGAGACGTCCACCTTATCAAATCGATTTAAATCCCATTGAATTAATTTGGGGAGATGAAAAACAGTGGGTTGGTAGTAAAAATGTTACATTCAAAATGAAAGATGTTGAAATGCTGTGCCTGGAAAGATTTTAACAAATTGGTAAAAAGGAATGGGAAAATGTTTGTAATAAAGTGGAAGAGAACGAACGCGAGTGCTGGGAGAAAGATAGAATCATGGAAGATAGAATTGAAAAAAATTATAATTGAAGACAATGGTGTGGAAAGCAGCCATGAGGAGAGTGAACACGAAACTGACCAAACATAAAATGGAGATATGTCAGGTGTTGAAGAGCTGGAAGACTATTAATGTGACATTAAAGTGACATTTAGTGGTTATTTAAAACTTTAAAAGACTCATATAAACCATATACAGGGTCTATATTGTGAATGTACTTCCTCCACAAATTAAGATGGCCGTACATTGATTAATTTTTACTGTGAGCTATTAAAATGTTTAGCAGTGACTGTATTTTGATATTCGCTAGCGAGGGAGTTAGTAATGACGTGTGGTGACAGTTTCTACTGGCTGAGATCTACATTTGGTAAATACAAGACTCGCATCTAAGCTCCTACTGCAAATTCCATTCGTCACGAACCATTGCTAGGGTTATACCATTCCATTCTCCTACTTTATTTTAATATCCGATTGTTTAATATGCAAACAAGTTTTCAGTAGATAACTCGTATTTAGCTGTATTCTCGATTTCCTACTGTCATATGCTGAGCTTAACAATCCGCTGTAGGGGAGGGAACGAACGAAAACAAACCAGGTGGGAGAGAGCCGGTAAAACTGCAGGAAAGATATCGTATACATTAATCCAGAAACGTTGACCTCCTAACCGCCACATCCAGTCTTACTGATTTGAATAGCGTAAATAGTAACATTACCCCTAGAGCAGGTTGTTTAACTCAGTGTATCAAATTGTTTGTATGCATTTTTTAATTAATTTAAACTCTCATTATATTATTACATAGTAAATAATTAAACATAAAACAATTTTAATTACTTTCTTCAGAGTGAGTGCAGTTCATTTTGTTTATTCATCTAGTATTTACATCAAGGTGCTCATTACAATTCCGCAAATTGCACTGAGAGATCAATAGAAAGTGTCTTTTAAATGTTGTGCCGGTAAAATTCTCCCCCTAACAAAATAATACCAGAAAGATTACGGTACTCACTCTTACTGCACGTTTCAAGGGAGATGGGAGATGATTATATTCAAATACCACCGGCTAATTAAATTACATCACATCCCGGCCGTGGTTAGAAAACACAGTTTCAAATAATCACTCGATGTTATTTTCATATTAACTTATATGAAAAATCGGTTTATCATGTAAGGAAAATTCTAACCTGACCTTCGTACATTCATGATACATACCGGTACGTCTGTATTGAGAAACAATAAAACAAAAAACATAAAATATAATCAAAATAAACACTAACCTTGTAAGTAAATCCAAAACTTTCTTTTATTTTGTCAAAAAATCCCATGTTTCTGGTTTTGAAATTCAGCGAAACTCAACACTTTCCTTGGCCATTTCAAGATAATCAAAATATTATTCCAAGTTTAATTTGTAATAATAGATTTTATTAATCTGTACCCAAATATTATTACATTATTTAACACAACCTGCGAACTCGACTGTTAGAAAACAAAATTACTCAATAGTTATAAATCCAAAGAAAATCTCGTCAGCGCCAAACAACTGTCCCCACAAAACTGCTTGGATAAATTAAAATATCCTCTTCTTATCGCTTCTATGTTCAACATATCAGGCATAACAGCTTATCTTGTAAACTATAAACTGTTATCTAGCCAGATGATAACTTATGCATAAAATGAGCGACACACACTACAGAATAACTTTTTTATAAGAAAATAGTTTAATGATTCATTAACGATAATTATATATTTGCAGCTGGGAAAGTTATAGTCGGTATCATGTTTTGCAGGTTTCCTATAGTACAAACCTGGATTAACGCTAGGCAAAGTAAGCCGAAGCCTGGAAAATTATATTTTTAAAAATGCATTTTAAATTGCATTGATTTGTTTAATGCTACCTTCATCTATAAATATTTAATATTTTGAGGATTCTATGCTGGGAGTCCACATACATGAATTAAAATAAAAACAAACGAAGAACGCAAATGGTTCAAGTAAAAAAGATAAATTGGACCAGTTACTGTTTTCTAAATGATGAAAAATGAGCCAACAATTGTGTAATGCCCCAGAGCACAGAACACACTCACTTTCTCAGTGTCCCTGATAAGTTCTCGAAAAACATTTGAATGTTATGAGCCAAAAAATTCGCACGTCACGTCGTGACAATTTACACACAGATTCAACCCAGGAAGTTACTGTGAGATTGGAATAGGGAGCTGGGTTGTCATTTTAATAGTATTTTCTTCAGAGAAATCCTTATATAAAACTGAAGATTGCAACACAGCAGGTACGTAGTTGTAAGTTGTAGCCGTCCAAGCCACTCCTTCTTAAAGAAAAAAACAGTTACTACTTGTCACTGAGCTCTTGCGGATCTGTACTATCCTGTGTGAAAGTGTCGACTCTCATATTTACTATAAAACTATGTTTTTTAAATGTATAGTACATAGATTTGGGAAAAGTACCGCTAACCTTGCCGCTCCACCCCTCCTTAACAAACAAATACCGTTATTATGAGTTTGGCAACATCTACCCTCTGTAGGCAGGGGAACATTGGCATAGCCCATAAGGCCTGTAGTAACTTCCTGAGTTGAATTAGAGTGTACCTTTTCTCTGTATGGAAGGTTGCTTTGTCGATAAAAACACATATTCCCCAGGTATTCAGGATAATCGATACTTTCCAGGATCCCAATTACGGAAAATGTGTATGTTTTGTTAGGTCTCGGAATTTAGCGCGGGAAATATTTGCACTTTGTAGTCATAAAAATGCAATATTTTATGGATCACCTTATGGACTGTAGACCGTGGAATGTTCGGCATTCGTGTGGTTGCAAGAATTGGCATTAATGTGTTTCTAGTGAAGACATCCCTGATTGCATTAAGTTTTCTCGGTAGTTATTTTTCGTCCGAGTCAGACTGCTGGTTGATTCTCCCCGTGGTTAAAAACTTACTGAACTAAGTTTTAATTTAATTTAACATACCTTTTCGCGATTCTTGGCCGTGCCTTGCAGTACTGTCATCACGGCCAAGAATCCCGAAAACGTATTTTAAAATACATAACGATAGCCGTGAAGGTCTTAATCAAAATATGTTTTAATTATATTTAATTCTGGTGGCTACTGTATATAGCCTACGTTGGGCTGGCATTTATTTGCGCAGTAATCAGCGATTCCCTTTGAGTATACCACAATAATAATAATTAATAATAAAATTAATAATTCTAGCTAGAGAATCAATTTTTCGGGAAAATTATTTTGGGAATTTCTTTGTAGCTATAATAATTATTGTTATTCTATTAATACTACTAATTTGTACTTTTAGGGGTAAGTTTATTTTCTTTTTACTTATTTTTCGAGAGAAGATTAAAGTCTATATTGTTCTTAATTTTGGGATGAGGATATCGACCCTCACTGAGCGCTCTCGTCCTGTTGTCAACTTCACTAATTATAATTATTCAACGCTTGCATAAAAATAATACAAAACTTTTTGAGTCGCTCTTAATAATTAAAATTTGAAATTAGGGAGGTATATTACTGGCACAGCTAGGCTGTCAATTAAACTTGACCTTCCTCACACATATTTTTACATGCATGATTAATACCGAGTTTTTATTTGTTTTACATAATGTTCCATGAATCTGCAATGCCCATCTGTTTAAAGAGCATGCCATGACTCATTTTACGATAACGTTATCATATATGTTGTCATGAGATATCGTAATAAAATCTCACTTTAAAATGACTAATTAGTAAATAAACCTACTAGGGTATTCGATAAGTAATGCCAACACTAAAAATGTATTTAGGTTACTTTTTACATTATAAACTTAATTTACAGTCTTTTGTCAAGTCAACTATACGTTCCCAAATCTTTGGAATACGGGACATTCCATCTACAGCACCATTTTTGGATATCTATTTCACTGATCGATATACAGCTTTCTGGATATCAACTCTTGATTGAAATCGAATGCCTTGTAGAGGTTATTTGATCTGTGAAAATACGTTTTAGTCACAAGGCTCGTGTCTGGTGTATTTAGTGGATGTTCGAATATTTCCTAATTCCATCTTCTAAACAAATTCTACTCAACACCTTTTTTAGGGCGGTATTACTTACTAAATGTGAGAAACGGTGAATGTATTCACAAAATATTACCATTTCAAGATTTTCAATATTACATATTTATACAAACAAAGATTGCTCAATAACATACCACAAAATTACAATCGTCACCACTGGGATCGCTGATTTACAACAGTGTTGGCATTACCTATCGAAAGCCCTAGTATTTTTACTTTCCTTTACGGTATCGTTCGGATGTTTTAATATATCATCTTTTGCATCCCTTTAATAATAAGGTTAATGCTATCTTCTGTACAGTCAGTCCCTTGGAATTAATGGTTACCATTTTCGCCTCTGAATTCGACGTTCAGATGTTTAAATCCAATTGGGGTCGATACATTTTTAGTGCGTAAAAATCCTGAGTAGGGTTTCCTTCGGAAATATAGCCGTAGGTCGAAGATTTACGGAACTTAAAACATCAGTTCGGCGCCATTGACGAGCGGATTAAATGTACCACATCTTTGCGCACAGTTACAAGACTGCGTTGGTTCGAGTCCCCATGGGGGGGAAGAAATTTTCTCATAGAATTTCGCCCAGTATGTGACCGGTGCCCACCCAACATCGTGAGGAATTTGGGTAGCAACAACAAGTAGCTGATCCACCATTGAGATATTCAGCTATAACAGCTGGGGGATTCAACATCCTGACTACATGTCACCCCCATATTGGCTACATGATCGTCGTGATTAACATTGTGGATGTGAGGCCGGCAGCCGGATTGCAGGCTAAGAACCTTCTAGTTCTGTCGCGCCATAAAGTTTGAAATAACTGAAGTCAAATATAAGAAGCCTTTGAGCAAAATTTGTCAGTTTTTCACGCCCAGTTTTGAAGTGCGATGATAATGACCTAAGCCGTTAAAGAGCTTCATTAAATAAGAAATCTACATAGTTATTTTCTGTGCACAAATGTTTATTATTATTGTTTTATTTAAGTAATTGCATGGCTTGCCTAAATAGAGCTACAATATCATGATCATGATGAATTTTATGACTTATGGAAACCGCATTCATTGTCCTCAACTAACTGATTCTAGTTAAAATATTCGATATCCAGTTCCCTAAGATTCACCCGAATATAATTTTCGTAACCATGGTTAGGCCTTCCTAAATTATATTTTTGTCAATGTTTTCTAATAAAAAATTAAAGCATTTCAACTGTAACCTATTAGAGCTACTTAACCTGTCTATCTGTACCATCTACACTTACATGTTAGTGACCTGACAAGATATTCTTCTTCTTCTACGCCATGGAATTAGGCCATATCAAGATACTGTATCCCTCCATCTAGTTATGGAGCGCACAACAGTTCTTCTTCCTTTGGGTTGGTAGTGAGGCAAAGTTTGTGGGAGTCTATAGGGCATCAATGTTTCTGTATATTGGAACCAGTTTATCCATAACACTGTAGTTGTTTAATTTGGTTCTTATTTCTTCATTATATTTATCTAACAATGTATATCCTAATATTGAACGTAAAAATTTAATTTCAGCTACTTCTATTTTCCTTTTATCTAATCTATTAAGTGTCCAGTTTTCACACAATATTAAGACACGATATAAATTATGGTACTCCTAACTGTGAGGTTTTCTCCAGTTCCATTTCTCGTCTTAGGATCTTCCGAACATTTTTAGATAGTCTATTTCTTTACCTTAACATAGGAGACCATGTTACAATCCATATATTAATATACAAGCTTATAATTTTAATCTTTCTATTATATGGGGAAAAATACTGTCCCAGTGGATGCGTGGCTAGTGCGTGCCTGCCACAACTGGTATTTCAGGTTCGAATCCAGGTGGATGCGAAGGGTGGGCCATACCGGGATTTTTCGGAGTTCTCCCGTTTCCTGAAATTCACCCACCAATACTCTCCACTCCCCTTCACTCCCCCTTCATGTCATTTCTATTCTCATTTATTCATTTATTTCATATCGACCTTCACAACATCTCCTGTTAGGTAAAAATAGTTCGGTTTGGCGAACCATAGATGCGATTCTGTGGATCTAATGGGGTGCACACCAATTTGCTTTCTCATGACTCCGATCCTGAATAACAACCTTAAAGGCCAACGGGAAGGTTGTAGTTTCTGCACGTGGTCATGGCGATATGAATTATGAATGCAGTACTTGAGGTACCTGGTCCAGGAGGAAGGCCCATAACATATCCATAAAACTGTAAAATGATTTCATTCCATAATGCTGGGAAAGCGCAATAGATTTTTCAGGTTGCATTGCTAGGGCAGTTTGCCCTCCCAGTTTAAATAGAAATAGAAGAGACAAAATAAATCAGAGAAGACAAGATCACAGAACTGAATGAAAAGAAATATGGATTTCCACGCTTTAAGTTATATTTTATTTTCACGATTTTGATATGTTAACAATGATCATAAATGTTTTAATGTTTTCACTTTTATAAGGTTTCGGCAATTTTTAAAGGCCAGCTTCATGGGCTAGTGGTCAGCGTTCCTGACTGTTCATGAGGTCGCGGGTTCGATTCCCGGTCAAACCATAGGAATTTTTCCTTAAAGGGAATCATTCCTGTGGTTGCCCATGGTCTGGAATTTAGGTTAAGTTTAGGTTAAGAACTCTCCTGGCGCTTCATTATCATTCATCACCTATCACATCATCGGGGGTAACGTAACTCCGCCTTCCAGACGCCCCAACTTCAGAAGTGGGTTACAATAAAAGCCAATGCCAGGAGAGAACACCAGAAATGTTGAAATGACACCCTGGGGCACTGAAAAAAAAATAAAGATGTATTCCCGTAGCGTAGTGGTTAAGGCACTGAGCTACAAGCCGGAGGGTCGAGGGTTCAACTCCCGTTGGGATCAGGATTTTTAAACTGACCCAAACCCTCTGGCGGCACTATGGCCCTGGGGTCGACTCAGCCTCTAACGGAAATGAGTACCAGACGCTTGTTCTGGGGGTAAAGGCGGCCGTCACGCAGGGCTGACAACCCGGCTGACATAAATGCCGATTGTCTAGAAAAAGTGGGAGCCTTAACCTCCTACTACCCCAAGGGCCTCCGGGTCTATTGTGGGATCACTTTACTTTACTTTATTCCTATATTACCTTGTTGTTATATTTTATAATTCGATCAGGGAGCATGTCCAGGTACTTAGTTTTTTTTCTGTGTTTATATCTAAGCCATTTTCCTTGCAGGCATTTAAGAAGACTTATGCATTTGTTGCTGCTTTATCAATATTAACTGTCAGCCGCGGTGAACTAGTGGTTATGTTCCTTACCTCTGGTCCCGAGGGTCGCGAGTTCAAACCCGTCCAGGGTCGATTGATTTTTTTAGGATGGAAAAATCCAAGAAGCCGTGGCTTCCGAGTTTGAAGATTTTTCAGGCTCGTAAAAGAATCTTTAGCCTGAATGAAGAGGCCTCTAAGCAAAAATTAACGACCTTTATCACCATAGTAGTACTTTAGTCGCCTATAACATAGTAGATATCTCATCGGATCGGTAAGTTGACTGCATACTACTTATGAAATATGTAGGAAAATAAGCGTAATTAAATAACTTAGTCGAGTAACTCCTAACAAAGGAAAGGCTAAGGCCCAACATTTGGCTGTTACGCTATTGTATAAAATAATTATTGACATTAATTTGTGTTTAAAAAAACTTCATGGCCCGACAGGCCTAGAAGACCCTTGGCCTATCAGCCAACTGCTGGCCTCGCATATACATATATGTATTAATCACAGACCTAGACTATCATCCTGCAAATGTAGGGGTAACATGGTCAGCGTGTCGGGTCCTTCAGCCGTTATTGCTGGTTTTCTAAACCTGAAGCCACTACTTATTGTAGCTTCCAAAATTCCTCACGATGCTGGATGGGTACCGGTCCCATACTGGCCGAAATTCCGTAAGTCCTGTAGCTCTGCGCCAAGGTCTCTTGCCTTAGCCATTCGGTTACGGCGCGGGACATTAACTCCTGTTAGATTTACATCATTTCTTGTTCATTGCCACCAGGTTATAAGGCATTTTCTTCTGACATTGGCGAAATTGTTTCTGAGATTGGAGCGCTTGAAAGACGAAGTTACGTTGCCCTAATAATATGATGTGATAAATGATAACGAATCACCAAGACAGACCTTAAACCTAAACTTAACGTAAATTCCATACCATGGATAACCCCAATCTTTAAGAAAAAAGTTTCATGAACTGTCGTCAGAACCTCTGATCACAAAACTATGGGACTATTAGTGTTTTTATTATTATTACACTGGGGAACAATTTGTAACACAATTTCTGTTGAGTTTGATTTTTGAGCTGTCTTATAGTTAATTAGGCATGCTGATTTCAAAACTTACGTTAGTTTTCTTCTAGCACGTCACGTTTTTTCTCTACACCTCATGATAATGTGATTATTCTCCGCGGACTCGAGCATGAATCATAGAAGCACTATTGCTCAACTATTGGCCGATACAAACCTTCTCTAGTGTATCCTATTTACGAACAAGAGAAAGTGCGTTTCTGCAATACATTAGAAGTGATAATGGATTTGTGTACTGCCATAACGTACATGCATTAATGGAAGAGTTGGGAATTTCAGCCTTAACGCAACTGAATGGCGACTATTGATCGACTCAAAGCAAAGCTTGAAGTATGTTCTCCTCCGCAATGGAAATGTATTTGGTTCAGTACCGACAGGCCATTCAGTTCGTTGCAATATCACTTGCACCAATGGATCATTTGCGTTGACCTTAAAATGGTCGGCTTCCTTCTTGGGCAGTTACACGGATATATCAAGTATCCCTGCTTTGTGTGTGTATGTGGGACAGCAGAGCTCGTGTGAAGCATTGGGTGCAGTCAAATTGGCCGCAAAGATCAGACCGGAAACCTGGTGAACCAAACATTGTACATCAGCCACTTGTAGACAGAAAGAATATTGCATTTGCACCTCTGCATATGAAATTGGGTCTCATGAAGCAATTCGGTAAAGCTTTGCCAATTGAAGGAGACTTGTTTCAAGTACCTCATTTCGGTATTTCCTGACTTGTCATTTGAAAAGAAAAATGCCGATATATATTTGATGGTCCACAGATTCGGCAGCTTGTTAAAGATGAACACTTTATCGGAACAATGTCAAAAATTCAAAAGAATTCTTTGTTGACATTCAAAGGCATTGTTAAAGACTTTCTTGGAAGTGCACATGCACAGAGTTACAATAAAATTGTCCAGAAACTCTTGGAGAGCTTCAAAAGGCTTAGTTGTAACATGAGCATCGAGTTGCATTTTTTACATAGCCATCTTGTTAACTTCCCGAAAAATGTTGGTGCAGTCAGGGGTGAGCGATTCCACCAATATGTTAAGGTCATGGAGGCACGGTCTCAAGGTAGATGTGATGTACATAATCTGATGACTGACTATTGTTGGAGTATCAAGCAAGAATGACAACAGATTAAACACTCCAGACAAAGCTATATGCGAAAATGTGTACTTTAATATGTATAATTGGCGTTCGATACAAAAAAAACAACTATTTTATGAACACAACCTTTACACTACATATTATACAATTTACACTATTATAGCCTTTGTATGAATAAAATTATTATTTAGAAACAGTATATTTGGTAAGTTATTACTGTAGTTCCTTTATATGCACAATTTGTACGATTTTTGAGGGTACCCTATAGCTTAAAAAGTTGACGTGATAAACGTGGATTCAGAGGCCAAACGTTAGTTGAAAACAAGTCATAGATGTAAGTCAACGAAATTGCTGTTCCCAGTGTTATTTATTATTTATTTATTTATTTATTTATTTATTTATTTATAAACAAGTTTACAATGTAATAAAACATGTTCCTGTGGCCAAAGCTTTTTAAATTTTTATCTTTTTTCTCCATTCTTCTCTATCTTCCCATTCTAATTCTTCCAGACCTAGCTCCCTCATACCTCTTCTTACATCATCCATCCATTTAAATCTAAGTCGACCTCTCTTTCCTTTCCCAGGTGGAATCCATTCCAAAGCTTGTCTGGGTAATCTTTTCTCTGGCATCCTACGTCTATGACCATATCATTCTATAGTGCGATCAGTATAGCACTGGACAGCAGACGCGGGGATTTCACTATACACTGCTAACGCACTCGCGGCGGGGAACGGACAGCGTAGGATCGCGGTGATACAACCACACACATTTTCGTAACTATTTTACAAATTGTCGTCTTACCAACTTTATTGAGGCAGGTGCTGGAACTGTTCACCTTCGTTGTCCATACATTTTTTGACACCACTTTATAAAATTCGTTGTACAGATTATGAACTGTTGAACGTGACGGAATTTTTACACCCGGGAATCGTGTTTCAAAAAGTCTTCGTACTTTGCTGGCAGACTGAGTTAACAAATATTGATCATAAATAAATACACGTTGTTCAGTAGAAACATTATTATTAGCCATTATACAGTTTACACTTATACACACGTCTTTCAGTTTTCACTTATACACGCCTGTTTTATAAGATACAAATTTTAAAATTTAAATAAATTATACACACGCCATTCAGTACACAAGGAAAAGCGAGCGAGCACATTATCCACTCGAAGCACACAATATGACTGCGACCACTTTAAATAGAAAGGTAAACAAATAAATAAGGGGTGAGTAAAATTAATCAACTTAATATCGAACCTCCTAAAATAACCATAATTAATAGCCCTACTATACCTACCAGTATATTTTTATTCTCTTCCCCATATAAATGCGTGGGATGTGCTTGTATACTGCTGAGTCTGTGCACATTTCAAGTCCCGTGTCTACACGTGTAAGCCTTCGTCATCGCACAACACAAACCCCGCGTCTGCTGTCCAATGTTAACACTGATCGCACTGTAGTTGTCTGTATCTCTCAAAATCTAATATTGAATTTTGGACTTTCATTTGTTGCCCTATCATTGTATTTCTGATTTTTTTTTTCAATTTAGAATGTCTAGTTGAGCGTCTAAAACAATCCATTTCAGTAGACATGAGATTTAAATTCAAAATTTTATTCAACTGCCAAGTATCTAGATCTTCGACTTGGCGTAACGTGCCGGCTGGAGTCCCCCAGGGCAGTGTTCTCGGACCTCTTCTTTTCTCAATCTACATAAATGATTTGCCAACTGTACTAAAGCACTGCCGTTATCACCTCTATGCTGATGATCTCCAAATTTACCTACATTCACCTCCTCATTCTCTCTATAACAGCTTGATGAAAATGAATGACGATCTCATATCCATCTTTAACTGGTCTTCAAGTATCGGTCTAAATCTAAATCCTAACAAGTCACAAGTAATTCTAATGGGACAACAAAGACTGCTTACAACCTTTGACATATCTACACTTCCAAACATTACTATAAATAATATAATTATCCCTTATTCTTCTTCAGTAATAGATCTTGGACTACATCTAGACGCAAATTTAACCTGGCAAACACAAGTGAAACACATATGTAAAAAGACTTTCTCCATCTTACATTATCTTAGACGTTTAAAGAATTTTCTCCCAGTTTCGTTAAAACAAATCCTAGTGCAGAATCTTGTGTTACCACACTTCGATTATTGTGACATTATATATAATGATCTAAACTATGCCTTGTCGCAGAGACTGCAGCGTGTTCATAATGCTTGCATTCGATTCATTTTCAATATCCGCCGTTATGACCATATATCCGAACACTTTAATAACCTCTCTTGGCTCCGTCTTACTGACAGACGTAAATTGCACTCTCTTTCGCTACTTTTCAAGCTTCTGAATTCCTACATTCCTACTTACCTGGCGTCCAGATTTGAGAAGTTATCCTCCTACCACAATATTGACACTAGGTCACAAGATAGCAGTCTGCTAACAATTCCTCTTCATAGCACTTCCTCCTATTCTACTTCCTTCACAGTAGCCTCCGCCCGCTCCTGGAATCTCCTTCCTCAAGATATCAGGGGTTGCCGCACACTTGGCACCTTTAAGTCACGCTTATACAGTTACCTGTTGTCTAATAATTAATTTTTCTCTATTTATTTAATTTTATACTATGTCATTAATCTTTTCCTCTTTTTTTATATATCTTGTACATATTATATATTTAATTCGTTAAATTTAGAGTAAATCAAAATACATTATAAATATTAATTGTATTGTATTCATAACTTGTAATCGTTTATATATATATATTGTAATTTAGATTTAAGACTTTTCTTTTGTATTTTTTTTAAACCTGGTTGAGTGGTAGACAAGGCCTTAAGGCCTTAACTCTGCCAGGTAAAATAAAGCTATTATTATTATTATTATTTATTATTATTATTATTATTATTATTATTATTATTATTATTATTATTATTATTATTATTATTATTAAGTATGTTGGTGTGCTTCTAATTATGGATTTATAAATTTGTAATTTGGTATGTATTCTTATGTTCTTACCCCACAAAACTCCGTTTAACATTCCGATCTGCCTTTTTGAATTCTATATTTTATGTCATTTTCATCAATACATTTTGAGTTAATTTTGATCTCCGGGTAATTATATTCTTCACATAATTTGATACATCCCATTGCATCTTTCAAAACTAAATCTTTCTTTTCATCACCACATAAAAAAAAAATATTTATTCAAATTTACTTTTAAACTTCATTTAATATATTTTTCAATGAATTTTCGACCCATATGTTACAGATCCTCATAATAGTGTATGATAACCAACTGGTCAACTGCAAATAATAATGGGTAAATAGTTGTATCTTCAATAGGTATCCCCACACCTTTACACTTTTTCTTCCACGGTTGTAAAGCTTGTTGTATATAAATCTTGAACAACGTTGGGGGTAAGCTTCAGCCTTTTGTTACTGAAAATTCATGGGATATATTTTTCCCAATCTTTATTCTAGAATTTGCATTATCGTAAAATTTGATTTTTTTAAATATTTCACAATGGGGTCATAGTCCCCTCATTCAGTTCATGTGAGGCATTGGCCTCCTTGTCCCAATATTATCTATGTTTATATTATTATTTTTTCTTCTTGAGTGCAGTATAGGCTATAACTTTATAGTTTAGCATGTTACTTCTACAGTCTCAGGTCTTCTCTTCCATAAATTCCACACGTATTTTTTCATATTGATCAACCATCTTAATATAGGCCGATTTCTAGCCCTTCGCCCTTCTACCTCACTCATAAAGATCTTCCTTATACTCCTTGTGTCAGTTGTCTTTAAGTGACCTACCCACTGAAGTTTTCTAAATTTAATTAAGAGCATCATATTGGATTTCTGGTAGTTTTTTTTTCGAAATCCGCATTGTTTTGTTTATCCCTGACTGGAACATAAATAGATTTCCTAATATTTTCAACTCTCATCTTTTTGTTGATGTTGAATTTTCTAGATAAAGAGTATTTTATTTAACGACGCTATTTAATAGGAAATCAGGACCTGCGGGACGTTGGAATCATTTAAAAGAAATCTAAATTTATATTTGTTTCAACGTTGGTTTGAATCTTACCTTCACGTTTAATGTACATGTATTAATTAGTGGTTCTTATTTATTAGTATATTATCATTATTATTATTATTATTATTATTATTAACTTTCTATCTAACTGTACTTTCTATCTAACAGCCCAATGTTGGGCCTTAGCCTCTCCTTTGTTAGGATTTATTGGACCAAATTAATTTAGTTGCACTTATTCCCCTAAAGATTTAATGAATGGTATGCGGTCAACATACCGACCCAATGAGACATCTAGTAGATAACTAAGGTGTTACTAGGATAAAGAAGGTCAGCAAATTTTGCTTAAATACCTCTTTATTCAGGCTTAAGGGCATTTTACGAGCCTGAGAACCTTCAGAGTCGGAACCCATCTATCCATCCATAGTAATTCTGCCCGAGGGCAGGTCCTTCACTGCAATCATAGCATTTCCCTAGAATTGTAGGTGTGGTAGCTTCCCGTTGCTTTCCACACCGGTGAAGGATGATGGTGATGATGATGATGATAAGGCTGATGATGATGGCCATATGATTTCGGGAACCATTTGGGCTTTACAGTTTTCCTGACATTTGTGTTACAGGTGAAGAAAAACCCCGATAAAAACCTCATCCAGAAAACTGCCCCGACCGGGGATCGAACCCGGGCCCTCTGCGTGACGAGGCAGCACGCTAGCTCGAGACCACAGAGGTCGGAATCCATGGCTTAAATTCCCACCCGGCTTGCTCCTTGGATTTTTCTATATTATTATTAATTTTTTTAATGTTTTCCAAATGTATCAGTGTATATATTGTATGCCTATATGATTATAAATCAATACTTATAATATTTCTGCTAGCTGAATTACGCCATAATAAATAAAACATGTTATTATTATTATTATTATTATTATTATTATTATTATTATTATTATTATTATCATCATCATCATCATCAGTTGAGATTTAAAGGTGCGCATGGAAGAGCCAAAATTTTTCCTCAGAGGATTTTCATTTCAACCTTAGGGTTATTTTATGTTCCATAAATCCATATTCCGGGTACTGAATAACTACCAAGACAAATCAAACGATGGAAGAGGAAAATATCAATGAAGATACGCCACTGAATGTGCGCGAAAATAGCTTCTGGCTACTCAGTACTAAGACCACCCATTGTCTATTCTTTGAGGAAGATAAGAAATCAGAATCCCGTTTCAGATACTCATATCGTCATAAATGACGTCAAGAGTTTCCTGTTTCCATATGAACTGTCAAAGCACGTGTTTGTACTTGGCGCGCGGGTAAAGCCACGTGGTCAGGGTGTGGCGAGTAGGTGTGGTCTACCTGCACGCCACAGGATCCTCCCGGTTCACAATAATTCAATTTAGAAAATAACCACTTTCACATTCCCTTCTTAACTTATAATTCCCACAACACCTGGTTCATTTAAAATACTATTTCATCTGACGTACAAGACTCATGAGTTTTATGTTTTCAACACTTCATGAGAAATCTTAGTTATTAATAAAACTGCAAAACAAATTGCATAGTAGGCCTACAGATGGAAATTATACATAGGTTCAACTATGAAATTCAAGCTGTTACGTATTACAGAGACTCTTGACATCTCTACTTCTCAAAGTTAAACTAAAAATATAAAATAAATGATAGTTAAAAAAAACTAAAACAACACGCTTTATTAGAAAACCGAACTAAAAAATTAAAAATAATTTAATTTCCAGCACGCTTGCGATAAAATTAAAGTGGTCAACAAAAAAATCATCTCCAACACATCTAGAATAAAACTAGAGTTATCTACAAAAAATAATTTTACCATCAAAAGCGCGGGGTGCTTTTTATCAATTAATATATTTGATAATAAACAGATGTTGGTAAAAGTAAAGTCTGTAAGAAGAAATCGTAAAACCCACAAAAAAGCACCCCACGCTTTTGATGGTAAAATTAATATTTTTTTTTGTAGATAACTCTAGTTTTATTCTAGGTGATTTTTTTGTAAGTGACTTTAATTTTATCCCAAGCGTGTTGGAAATTAAAATTATTTTTCATTTTTTAGTTCGGTTTTCTAATAAAGCGTGTTATTTTAGTTTTTTAAACTATTGTTTATTTTTTATTTATTAGTTTGGTTTTCTAATAAAGCGTGTTGTTTTAGTTTTTTAAACTATTATTATTTTATTTTTAGTTTAATTGATTGTCATAAACCGGAATCCCATTAAAATTTAATTGCATATGATATTTTCAGTGTCTAGGCACGAGTATGATTATATATATGTTTTTAAATTATTATCTAACATTATTATATCTTCTAAAAAAATCCTCCGGGCCGGATTTGAACCAGCGACCTATTGATTACTGAAATTATGGAGCACTACAGTCCACCACTCTACCAACTGAGCTACCAGAGGATAGGCCTATAATGTTAATTTCTTACAACGATGGACTAAAAAGTCGAGAAGTCCGCAACCTATTATATATTATTTATGAAATTATTGTATTGTCATTGGTCCTTAACAAGTATACAAAGTTTCAAGTCCATCCAATGTTTTTAAGTGTTGAAAGATTCCGTTACATAGATAGATACAGGTCAAGCTAATATAAAGCGTGTAAAAAAGGTTATTCTTCGACATATATTGTACGGATCGAAGCATGGTTTATTGCTTTAAGAAAGGAGAAAATATTACGAGTATTGAATAGGGAATGCAGGCTTTCACGGCCGGTAATCATAATGTTAAAAGATTCCAGGGCTATGTGGCCGTGGTCTATAACTGGTGTTTATTCCAGACGTTTCTCCCTCAACTGTGGAGGGCATCTTCAGTGGCGAGTGCTTCTAGGTGATGTTCCCTTGTAGTAGACTCGACCCATTCACGATCTAGTCTACGACAAGGGAACTTCGCCTAGAATCACTCACCACCGAAGATGCCCTCCACAGTTGAGGGAGAAACGTCTGGAAGAAACACCAGTTATAGACCACGGCCACATAGCCCGGAATCTTTTAACATTATTGAATAGAGAGTTCTTGGGGAAATTTTTGGGCCAAAGAGAGACGGACAGGTGAATGGAGAATACTTAATTAATAATGAGCTACACGATCTCTATCGGAAACCAGGTGTAAAAAGAACAGTTAGGTCTCGTAGACTGCGATGGGCAGGACATGAGGCTCGAGTCGGGAATAAAAGGGGGGCATATCAACAAATCCCGCGCCGTAGCTGAGTGGTTAAGGCAGGAAGCCTTGGCGCGGAGCTACGGGACTTGCGCTGGTTCGAGTCTCCATGGGGAAGAAATTTTCTCATGGTATTTCGGCCAGTATGGGGCCGGTGCCCACCCAGCATCGTGAGGCATTTGAGTAGCTACAATAAGTAGCGACTTCACGTTGAGAAAACCAGCTATAACGGCTGGGGGACTCGACATGCTGACCACATGTCACCCCTACACTGGCTGTTGATCATCTACCTCTGTGATTGATACATGTGAATGTGAGGCCAGCAGCCGGCTGGTAGGCTAAGGGCCTTCTAGGCCTGTCGCGCCAGGAGTTTTATATCAACATTTTTGTAGGAAAGTCAGAGGAAAATCGGTCAGTTAGGTAGGCATAACAATGATATGGAAGAATAATATTAACCACGATTTGAGGGAGGTAAATTTTCGGTTGATTAGAAAACATTAGCTCAGGATATGAATGTATGTAGGCGAGTTACATGTTCTTTATAGGAAACCAGATATAATAAGAAGAATTAAATCTTGTAGACTGCGATGAGCAGGACATGTGGCACGGGTGGTGAATGAAAGAGGTGAATGAAAGCTACTTATAGGAAAACCAGAGGGAAAAACCCTACTAGGTAGATCAAGAATGGGGTGGGAAAATAACAATAACCATGAATTGAGGGAAGTAGATTATACAGGGAATGATTGAAAAATATTAGTTCAGGATAGGGATGCATGGAGAGCTTATGTCCGTACGGCCATGAACCTATGGGTTCGATAGTGTCGGTGAGTTAGTTAATTAGGAATGTATGTAGAGGTTATATCCGTGCGGTCATGAACCTGCGAATTCGATAGAGAGGTAGTTCATCAAATTGAAAACGAAAAGAAAAATTCGCCCAAAACTGCAGAAGTGTTAAAATCAAGTTTTTAAACTTTAGACGAATATGAGGATAGGGTCTCGTGATATTTTTCTGGTTATGATCCACGATTTATTAATAAAGATAGTGATTTAAGAACATGTAATTAAGTAGGATTTTATTATTTATGGTGAATTTGATATAATTTATTATATTTGTACAGGTTGTAATGTCAAATGTTGATATCAGATGATATTAAAATAAGTATTACTATAGGGAAAACGTTCAGAGTACACGTGATATTTTGAGTCATCAAAGCAAATGTTGGAACATATCTTACCTACTTCCTTATCTGAATCACAGCAAACACTATTAAAATCCACTTTGACATTCTAAGTTCCACACAGGTGATATCAATGACGTACAACGCCAAAAAAAATGAACGCTCATTTGTTCCGTATCATTTGGCAATAACTGAACGTAACTACTTTGCTCACACGATAAAATGCTCGGGAAGTCCCGAGTTAAAGTCCGAGCAACACCCAACTGATAATGATTAAATGGATGGGAGTAAAAATAATATTCCATAGAGTGTACTCATGAGATTATTAAAAAACATTCCGATAAACTAAAAAGGCACTTCTGATTGTATACACAATCCTCTCTAATCATAAAACATTACTTTTAATTAGCGTCTCATCATTTTTTATATTCCTCATTGTGGTCTCGGGGTAACGTCATTGCGTAGTAAGCAGCGGGCCAGGATTCGGTCCCGGTCGGGACAAGTTTCCTGGGTGATGTAAGACACTTTAAGGCCCAAATAATCCTCGGAACACCATTTGGCCACCATAATCACATTCGCCTTGATTAGTAGGAATGTAGGCCTAACGTGAATGGTGTATCTTGTCTTAAATATTCCTGCATCTCAGCATTGAGCTGACCCCTCATTCGGGGAGGTCATCCATGCCCTTGCGTGATCAAAAAAGTATGTATAAGACCCGAAGTTTAAACATCGTCTCCTGACAGGTCGTTAGATCCAGTTAGCATGCGATACGTAGAAGTCCTGAAAGGGAGAGGTTAAACTAAGACTGAGAAAGAATTCATGATATAGTCATTAAAACTTCACAGCTTACAATGGCAAATATGTAGAATTTTTTCCTTCTTATTTCACTCATTCAATTACCAATTTGTTTTCTTCAATAGTAATATAAATTATGGATCACCGCCCATTCATTCCATCATTACGTTAATTATAAACTTCGTCATCATCGTCATTACCATTAATATAATTATAATTATTATTATTATTCAAAAAGAAAAATAAATTGTCTGTATTCATGGTATGGTAAGACGTAGATTCCGTCCTACCTTTTATTCTGGAGCCCTGGTTCCATTTCCGCCCAGAAAAAAAGGATTTAAATCCCCACTTTTGAGTCTGTATGTACTCCTTGTCTTGCATTGTCCTGTGCTCTCTCAGACGGAGGCCCTGATATCCTACTAAGAGCGGATCTAGAAAGACCTGCAATTGTACATCTAACGTTACTTGCCTTCAAGAGAAATAACACTAATCTAAGCTCCTACTTAACCAAACAAAACTTGTAACAATTACGAACAGATAGATTAGTTTATAGAACTGCGTAGTATTAAAAAATCACAACATTAAATGAATATTAGGCTACATTTTCTATATCATGTTTAAGAGTTTGTCGTTTAAGAAAAAATATTTAATTTCTGAACGTAATTGCCATTTTCATTACAACTTTTGCATCGGCACACAGCTTCTGGAAGTCCGCCGATTCTAGTCCCCATAAGTGAAAATACTTCTGCATGGAATTTCTATACAGAACTGATGCACAGCCTCCTATTGTATATATTTTAAATAGTGAGGTGCAAACCCTCTGGCGGTACTATGGCCCTGTGGTCGACTCGGCCTCTAACGGATGAGTACCAGACGCTTGTTCTGGGGTAAAGGCGGCCGTCACGCAGGGCTGGCAACCCGGCTGACGTCAAGTGTCGATTGTCCAAAAAAAGTGGGAGCCTTAACCTCCTACTACCCTCCTGAGGCCTGTAGTGGGATCACTTTACCTTTTAATATAAGTAGCGGCTCCGGGCTGTGAAAACCAGCTACAATGGCTGAGATAACCGAAATGCCACTTGGTGGATGATTTTTAATGTGACTGATACATTTGGATGTGAAACCAGTTGCAACAGCTTCTGAAATTCTAATCCTATTGCGACATATAGTTGTTATGCGAGTTTATGAGAGGAACTCAGAGCAAAATTCAAAATTACTTGTACACGGGAAATTCCCGAGTAAACCCACGCAACATTTGGCAGGTGTAACGCATCCCAGCCTACACAGGGATTGCATTCACAACATACAGTGGAATAAACATAATTTTGTTCGCTTCATATGTTTCATAACTTGTATTTTGTTATCTTGTGAAATTATTTGACGAGTCTTGCTAATGATCTATATAGTAGGTATAATGTCAATCCATGGCTTTAAAATCCAGATACTTTGTTTGACTTGCTGATATCTCTAAGATCCGAAGCATGCCAGTATAAATATAGGCCTACAGAAAATTTAAAATGCCACTCGCTCTATGGATATTCAAAATTAATCGGAATATTTAATTAAACACTGTAAAGAATAACTTCATGATGACATCAGGCGGATGCTAGCCTCACATCCACATATGGACCATCAGCCGACCACATGTAGTCAGCATGTCGGGATACGCCGTTAAAGCTGGGTTTTCAATCTGGAACTGCTACAGTGCATAAGATCTAAGTATATGATTGACAGGTTATACGTATTTGGTTGCTCAACAATAAGTTTTGTTATCCGATTCAAGAGGCTTGTGAATGAACGTTGTATCATATCTTGTAGTGAGACATAATTTTGGATAAGAGACAACCAGTAATATGTAGCCTATAAACATGAATCACTCTCACGCACCATGTTATCTTAACTCTAGTGGGCACTGGTCCCATATTGACTGAAATTCCATAAGGACATTTCTTCTCCTAAAGGACTCGAACCAGCTCGTAGCTCTGTACCATGGTATGAAACATTACACCGCTCGGCTACGTCGCAGGTCACTTAAGAATTATTTTTTATACTATTTAATTCTTTTCACATCTAAGGTAACATAGCATGTAGAATGTTGAAGTGTTTGTTACGCGTATTTTTAAAAGAGAACTGATTCAATTTTAACGTTATTGTGGAATGGCGATTATGATTAAATATGAATAATAATGAAATTTGAATGTCTTCATGATTAAGAAAACCTGGAACAAAACTCAGTTTGATGAAATCGGGCTTTGAACTACCAAATACGAGTCTCAAACGCTATTGCGTTAGCCAACCAACACGATAAATATATTATAATAATTCAACGTTTCCTTTCATAATGATTTTAAAAAGTAATCGTCTATCAGCATTAAGGTTTGGGCCTCATCGCTTTCCATCTCAAAGTAATTTGTTCACGCCATCTCTATATTTTAAAAAGTATAAAATCATGTGATCGTATTCCGAAATAAGTAGTTAGGTAGGTAGGTACTATTTTATTTAACAGTTAAAACAGATCAGGTCATTTGCATCGCAATTCAAAGTTGAACATGAAAAAGCCGACAGATTTTGCTCAGAGGCCTCTTATTTCAGGTTCGAGGTACTTTTATGTACCGTAAATCTACGATATGGTCCCCTCCCTTTTTCTTCCCAATCGGAGTAAATCGTACTCAATATCAGTATGTTTACCACCCCCTAAAATATCCATCGACCCCCGACCAGGTTTGAATCCGCAAGAATCACACAGGGGCGAATACTACTCCACCATGATAGACTATTAATAAGAGTTTATTTTAAAACAAATAATTTTAATTGCAAACCTGCACTAATCTGAATATTTTTACATAATCGTTCGACCGGCGTAATTAAGCTATTTTGACTTACGTCGCTTTAGCACGTATGTCTATTTTTCCTCTGTTCTCTAACCTAACCACTAAACATCAAAAACCTAACCCTCATACATTTAAAATATATAAGTATGATACTTAGTACAACAAATGGCATAAATACACCGAGCGAATGGCTGTAAGAAATTATTCTTATAAAATATATTGGATTAGATTCAAAATATAAATTGTAAATTTACTGCCCCAGCTCAAAATAGGTTGGCCACCCAAGCCTATTGATATCGTGCTCGAATCCGAAGTTCCCAGGTTCAAACCCGGTACTATTATTTAAATATTTTACCTTTGTGCTGAACGGAAAATAGACTAAAACTTAAGTGATAAATTATATATGGAGAATTTTTCTGGATATGTAAGAGATTCATTGATTAATTATGGGTTGTCAAACATCGGAGTCTCATCATGTAATTGTGTTAATTATCTTTTGTTTATATGTATTACTTCCCATTATGGCGGCCTCGCTTTGTAAATGTTAGCTTACGTCACTGAACAGACACTCGCCGACCTTCATTGCATACTTTTATGTATCATTTTGTTTAGATGATACTGTACATAACATAGGCAGCCATCATATCCAAAATTAACTCAGGCGTGGCCCAAACATAACACATTTTCACTCAAAATTTTAGCCTAAAACATCACACCGGTACCTTCACATGTCAACAAAAACATTGTAATGTGTAACTCACCACTTTAAGGTTGAAAATTGATGGTAAAACTCTTTTAATTCCGGTGGCGGTTCTTATAAACACATCGAGACCATCTCCTCCTGTACCACCTTTGAGAAGACCATCGTATTCACCATTACAGTCACCCATCGTGAACTGAAGGGATCCAAAAGTTTTTAGACTTGATGAAGTCACTATTTTAACCACGTCACTACACCCGCACCGTCTATAAAGGCCAGAATCCGATGCACTACTGAGCTGGCATGAGCTTTAGCAACTAGCATATGGCCTTGGGAATGTTAGTAATGAAGAAAGTCTAATGGAGCTTCTGGAATGTTATTCTTTTGTTTGATAGTGGGAAATACGATGCGTCTTGTCCTATCACAGCTGTTACATTAGTAATACCAAGCAATTGTAGCAGAGATCGTAGGTTGCTCCTTTTTTTCCAACGTTAAATAAAACCTACCGTAGTTTACCAATGGTAAACAATCTTTCTTTTATCTGTTGACAAAATACAGAATATGAAAACTACGTCATTATAACATTTTAATTTTATGTTTGTTATGTATGATAAAAAAGGGAAAGGATTTATTTATAGATATAGTACCAATGCAAACAGCAGACTATGATGCAACTGTTTGTAAGTGGAACCAAGACAGGTCATAAATCTATATAATTATATGTTTAAATTAACCTTTAAGTAGTATATATGTTCTAAAACAAGTAGTAGCATATTTTAGTTCATATTATATCCTAATATCTTTCATTTTTTACTCAATTAGATATTAATAGGCCTATATTCTATAGTGTTTAGTTTTTTATATAATTTATAATTATTATTTGCCAACAATCCACCCATTCTCATTTTATTTCATTGGATGAGAAAATGGGTAAGTTCGGGTGAGAAAATTGGCAACTTTAGTGTATACCAGATTAGTGTACAGTTTATTGAATAATGTGGCCTACCAAAAGGAAAAATTGGCTATTCAATTTCAACGGTGACTATTGTCGGCCGCGGTGGACTAGGTTATGCTCCTTGCCTCTAGTTCCGAGGATCGCGGGTTCAAACCCGGCCGAGGTCAATGGATTTTTTTAGGACGGAAAATTCAAGGAGCAAATCCTCCGGGATGCACTTTAAGCCGTGGGCCCCGAGTCCAAAGATTTTCAGGCTCATAAGAGATCCTTAAGACTCAATAAAAAGGCCTCTAAGCAAAATTTACCGACATCAACGTCCTAATAATATCTTAGTTGCTGTTGGATGTCTCATTGGCTCGGTGTGTTGACCACAAAATAAGGTGACTAATAATTAAAAATTAACTTGGTCTAATATCTCCTTACAAAGGAGAGGTGTCATTATATATATATATATATATATATAAAAGAATGCTTGAGTCGGGATTTGAACTCGAGTCTCTAAAGTCTGTACCTTTAGCGCTCTAACCGAGCTACCCAAGAATTCCAATACAAGCATACAATTTTCTTATACATGTAGTATTCTCAATTCACACAAGAGGTAGCGTAAATTTGTTCCAACTGCCATCTCGCGGCTAACATAACAGTTAAGCAAATTTTTAAAGAGAATATTTACTTTATAGCAGTAACGCTTGTATATATAGATATTATAAATATATTTTTGACATTTGCCAATGAAGGCAAATATGATACGAAAAGAAAAAAGAATGCTTGAGTCGGGATTTGAACTGGAGTCTCTAAAGTCTGTACCTTTAGCGCTCTAACCAACTGAGCTACCCAAGAATTCCAATTCAAGCATACAATTTTCTTATACATGTAGTATTCTCAATTCACACAAGAGGTAGCGGAAATTTGTTCCAACTGCCATCTCGCGGCTAACATAACAGTTAAGCAAATTTTTAAAGAGAATATTTACTTTATAGCAGTAACGCTTGTATATATAGATATTATAAATATATTTTTGACATTTGCCAATGAAGGCAAATATGATATGAAAAGAAAAAAGAATGCTTGAGTCGGGATTTGAACTGGAGACTCTAAAGTCTGTACCTTTAGCGCTCTAACCAACTGAGCTACCCAAGAATTCCAATACAAGCATACAATTTTCTTATACATGTAGTATTCTCAATTCACACAAGAGGTAGCGGAAATTTGTTCCAACTGCCATCTCGCGGCTAACATAACAGTTAAGCAAATTTTTAAAGAGAATATTTACTTTATAGCAGTAACGCTTGTATATATAGATATTATAAATATATTTTTGACATTTGGCAATGAAGGCAAATATGATATGAAAAGAAAATATATATATATATATATATATATATATATATATATATATATATATATATATAATGTAGGTGGTCTCCTGGCATAGTATCCTCTTAATATGTTAATATGTCAGCGTGAAATTTTTATTTCGGAAATTGCTCCCAATTTTTTTAAAATTATTTTTCCTGTTTTTCTCCTCTCAATAACTATAACTTTATATAGAGGCCCTATAGTCCATATGTTTTTGTTAGTATAAACTAGTATTAGATCACATCACCATTGCCTTTTGCTTAGACTGTATTTTATTAATATCTTAAAATTGTAATAAGTATTTAATTTTTGTATAATTTAACTATTCGCTGATTGAGTGGAGGAGAAGGCCTTAACTCTGGCAGCTAAAATAAAGCATTATTATTATTATTATTATTATTATTATTATTAGGGGCCTATTATTATTATTATTATTATTATTATTATTATATTTTCTGTATTTTTTTTGCAAATGCCCCAGGTTGTCTTTCGACATTCCTGGTGTTCTCTCCTGGCATGGCGTACTTGTAACCCAGTTCTGAAGTTGGGGCGCCTGGAAAGCGGGGTTACGTTACCGCGATGATATGATGGGTGATGATGATTTCTGATGATTTCAGATGTGTATGTGTGTCTATCTGTCCTTTATAGTCTTCTAAACCGTTCAACCGATCTTCGTGAACATTTGTATAGCCTATACAGGTTTTCAGACGTGGCGAGTGTTTAGCCGTTATCTATTATGTTCTAAAATCATTAGGTGTACGAGTTCACCTGAAATATATATATAGTCCACCGCTGTGGTCTCGAGGTAGCATGCTGCTTTGTCACGCAGCGGGCCCGGGTTCGATTCCCGGTCGGGACAGGCTCCTAGGTGAGGTTTTTTTCAAGGTTTTTCCTCACCTGTAAGACAAATGTCAGGAAGCTTAAGGCACAACGGTCCCCGAAAAATCATCTGGCCATCATTATCATCCTTACCATTATCATCATCATCCTTCACGGTGTGGAAAGCAACGGGAAGCTACCACATCTAGTAACTACCCTAGTAAAGCTGCAAAGCATAGCATGAAAATGCTATGATTGCAGTGAAAGACCTGCCCTCGGGCAGAATTACTATATATATATATATATATATATATATATATATATGGTAACTAAAATTAACATAGTCTATTACCCTAACAAAGGAGAAGTTAAGGCTCAACACTGGCTACGCCATTAGATAGTATCACTGTATGCCTAAAGCCTACTTCACGAGTCCTTATTTCACAGTAATCTATCTACTAAATGCAGAATATTTAAAAAAGATAAAGATGAAAAGTAAACCCTGTATCTGAGTAATGTCAGGTAGAGGGATGGGATAAGATGAAGCTCATATTATTGTTTCAAGCTACCTGATATACCATTGCCTACTGCAGTTCTGGTATTTTCATTACTGCTTAACTACCACTTTGAATCCATTGATACGTTCTATGTTATGAGAAGTTGAGATTGTCTCGCAATACATCATGCAATCCTGCCCTGAGTTTTAAGACTGAGGGGAAAGGAGATTGACATTCCAATATTACCTTGATCTAACTAATGACAGTACGTGGACTACAGATAGTAATATAAGTTTCGAATGCTGACTGGCCGCAACAACACAGGACCAGATAAAACAAAATAAATGAGACGAGTGTGGAAATGTGGCGGAAAGAAGCTTTTGACATGGGGAAAAAGGGAGGAACTCCGAGAAAAATCTGCTCTGGCTTCGATCCGTCGACCACGAACCCCACATGGAGTGGCCAATATAAGAACTTGAAACTCAATACTTGCGCCACAGAGCAGCCATTAAATAATGTAACAATCCTTATTTCCGCCTTAAAAAAGTTTCAAACATAATTGATATAACGATTATCCCAACATCAACAAGTTTCTGGAGAATGCGAAGCCAATTCATTGTAGGCTACACTGGTTTTACGTTAAAATTTCTCTATCTCTGAATTAGTGAATTAGAATTTAGCAAAGTAATAGCAATAAGAGTTAAAATAGTGATCTTCAAGATGATAAAAATAAGACAGTTTAACAACACACACACACACACACATATATGTGTGTGTGTGTGTGTGATATATATATATATATATATATATCATTCAAACGCCAATTACTTAAATATTTTCTTCTATGTATTACTAAAAAAAACCCATAACACCAGGCAAAACACATATTGTCGACTTTTTTCGGTAAAAATGTTTATAAAGGCTATTTAACTCATGCCCCAAATGAGAGTCAATGACCAATCACATTTCAATGATTTTTGTTTTACTACCAATTTGAAGTCGTGTTTCACCTCCTCCTTTTTAATATTCTGAACAGGTCACAACATTATTTTGCAGTGACTGACTCTCCAACAAATATGTTTAATATAGCAAATAATGAACAGATTCCTTGATCTACACATTTGATAACTTTATGTTCAATAAGTGTGTTTTTAAATAATGATTTTACTGAGTTCTTTACTAAAACATAAATTAATAACCTATGATGTTTGTTATAATATACAGTTTGATGTTTTTTTCTTCTCTCCACTAGGGTGCATTCTTACAATATTGCGATCATATTTGGCAATAAATAATATGGCCAAGTTGCAATGAATAAACAAATGAAACGTAACCATACATTTCTCATTTGTTTTCAAACATCGCCGTTTACATTAAATATATAAATATTTTAAAATAACTATATTTAAATAATGATTTTTGAGTAAACAGCTTAATTTTATTCGTTAAATAGTCCTAACAAATGCCACTCTTGATTTCTAAATTCTTATTGGAAATCACTCGTGTCATTACTTATCATAAGATTTTCAAATAATTTGAATTACAAAATTATAACAAGTCTAAATTAAAAAAAAAAATACGCTGGAAATATTAGATCATATTATTACAAGAATTATACTACTCCTATATACACTACTGTAATATTAGTTTGTTATTTATAATATTATTTTATACAATTTCTCATGTAGTATTTGATATAATTTATTTAACGGCGTTCTTTAACATTTCAAGCCATTAGAGTCGTAATTCAAATTTAGGCGTGAAATGGTCGACAAATTTTACTCATAAGCTTGAGGTTCTTTTACGAGCTGTAAATACACAACACTAGATTCTTCTCTATCGAAGGACCGCTTTGGACCCCTTTGATCTCTTCAACTGGAATTTTACCATTTAACTCATTATAACTTCTCTTAATATTCAGAATTTTTGCGCTCTGAAAAATATATTGACCCCGACCGGATTTGATACCGCGAACTTTGGAACCAGAAGCGAGCATGATAACCACTGGTCCATCAGGGCCGGCAATTTGATACATTACTCAATTTAACAATTTACAGAGCAGGATATATTACTCAGCTTTCGTAATTTACTTATTGTTTATTATTCCCTTATGAATTATGTAAGGGCAATTTCTTATTTGATATTTTGGAATAAGAAATATTTTTAGTATTATGTGTGTGTGTGTGTGTGTGTGTGTGTGTGTGTAATATTAAGCATGTACTATTATCCATCCAATAACTTATGTAAAAATAGTTTTAAAAAAGAAGGAAAATAGGATAAATTTTCCCACAAAAGAAGAAATAGTCTAAATTAAAAATATCCACATTATTAGTAAAACAACCATAGTCAGTCCCAATTAAAATTATATTATAAATACATGCTAATGGGAATTACTTTATTTTTCCTTGTTTACGTACCATCTCTTTTATTAAATCGATTTTTTTTTCAAAACACTGTAACTTTAGTTGTTCGTCCTTGTGTTTTCGTTAAAGATAATAAACCTATTTGTTAGTGATCTTACATCCGGTGACAGGAAAGACTGTACCGTTAATTTGACGTTACATATTTTTAACTGTAAACACATTTGTGTCTTGCAAAAGTCTCGTCTAAATTTAGACGACGACACTACCTTTATATAAATACAGTATGTTTATTGTCAGCAAGAATCACTACACTGCCGTGTAAAAAGTCTTTGCAACATTTAAGGGATGAAAGAGGAGATCAAGATGCATCTTCTTTATGAATATAAAAAATGTACATTTTCCCTTTACTGTGCCACAGCCCTATGTAGGGTTATTAACTTTTCAGCACACCTGGAGAATTGTTAAAATTCCTGTTAATTTAACACAAAGTTGGTATAGTGATTGTATGGTAAAAAGTACAATTATCCCACTACAATCCTCAGGAAGCTATTAGGGTAGTAGATATCAGTCGGATTGTCAGCCCTGCATGACGTTCGCATTAATCCGCAGAACATAGTCTGGTTCTCATTCCCGTTAAAGTTTAAAGGCTGAGTCGACCTCAGGGCCATGGTGCCATCAGAAGGTTAAGGCTAATTTAAAAATCCTGACCCCGTCGGGACTCGAATCCTCGATCTTCCGGTTTATATAGTGATTGTGTATTACGCTAAAAATATCAGGAGTTTACGAAATGACAATCGAAGCTGTAACAACATGAGCAATCAATTATTTTTTTTTGTATAGGCCTATTGCCAACCCCAAGAAGTTACCTTTTTAGTTTTCTTTTAAACAGTGATTAAATACGTGCACTCCAAGTTTCTGAATAATTCAGCTTATTTCTGCCTCCTATCAGCAAAAAGGATCGATGCCTAGAATTTTCATATATTAAAAAAAAATGTTCTGCTTGGCCTTGTATTTTATCCATCAAACGTTGTAAAAGGTCTTTTACACAATCCGGTATCAAAATTGTGCTTACAATTGTCCTTATTAAGCTTGGTCTATACGTAACGTTTTGTGGTCAGTCTTGCATGATCATGCCAAGTTTGTCAAACAAAACGTTACGTGTGTACGGCAAATTGGACGTTTTGCATGAACCGAATGAGGTTTGACAAATTCGCAAGACGGCGGACAAGTTGGTGCATGTAGACGAATGTCAGTATAATCGGTCAAACTTCACTCTTCTGCAAGTCTTTTCTTGGCGATACTCGAGGTTTTCACTAGATTTTTTACTGTGTATAGTGACGGAAAAATGGCATCAGATTTACGACACTAGTCTCATGAAATTTTCACGGAATTCAATGAACAGTTACGCCACTTTGGTTAGTAAACATAAAGAAGTGGATAGTAAAGCAACTAAAGAGTCCGTCACAAAAAAATCAACTTATTTCGAACATTTTACCGTAAAGAGTATACGAAAATACAAGCGTCAAAGCGTTTAGTTTGCGTGCCAGTTTTCTGATGCAGTCGGTAAGGTAGGGTAACAACTGACCCAAAGACTGAGTACAGGTTTGAGTAGTGTAGCCGCACGATTTTTGTGTCAGTCTCATTTGATCATGCAAAGAGTGACGACAAAACTTTACGTATAGGCCAGGCTTTAGTACACCGTAGCCTATATTGTGCTTAACTGTTGGTTTAATCTTGAGAGACACTAGTTGAAGAATAATAATAATAAGAAGAAGAATATCAGACAATTTTATTCAATCTATATTAATTTTTGTATTTTAGAAATTTATAGAATGGTCGAAAAATTCAACATATTGCAGAAAATGTAATGTTCACAAAATGTATGCAACTTTCACCAACATATATAAATCCTTCTTCGTCTTCTTCTTCTAGTCCATATAAAAACAATTATTAACTCGTGTCTTACTCGGACTGGGTTCAAGGATAAGATGCGATGAAGCCCCTTACATTGAAGGTTTGTGAAAAACAAGGACACTGAACTACCACGACTGACGCACCATCACAGGGACAGATGAATAAAATGAAATGAAATGAATGAGATGAATGTGAATAATGGTGGAATGAAATTTATGAACAGGGAAAACGGGAGAAACACCGAGAAAAATCTGCCCAGATTCCACGAAAATCCCATGGAGTAACCGATACCCGAACTCGAGACCTCAGCGGTAAGAGGTGATCTTGTGAATCTAAAGTAAAGTAAAGTGATCCCACAACAGGCCCGGAGGCCCTTGGGGTAATCTAAAGTAAAGTAAAGTGATCCCACAATAGGCCCGGAGGCCCTTGGGGTAGTAGGAGGTTAAGGATCCCACTTTTTCTAGACAATCGGCACTTTGTGTCAGCCGGGTTGTCAGCCCTGCGTGACGGCCGCCTTTACCCCCAGAACAAGCGTCTGGTACTCATTTCCGTTAGAGGCTGAGTCGACCCCAGGGCCATAGTGCCGCCAGAGGGTTTGGGTCAGTTTAAAAATCCTGACCCCAACGGGACTTGAACCCTCGACCCTCCGGCTTGTAGTTCAGTGCCTTAACCACTACGCTACGGCGTGCCCCGATCTTGTGAATCTGGTTCTTACAATTTAGCTAGTGCCTCCTTTAATTGTGATGTCTAATTCCAATCGATCCGACTACACGCGATCTTGTGAATATTCTTCTTAACAAATTAAAACATGTTCTGCGGTGTAAACCTAAATATTTTGTGTGCTAAATAAAAAAAATAGTTTAGGTGTATTACATAGAGTAAAGATGCCCAACCGGGACTGATTTTTTTTAACGCAAAAATCCTGAACATGACTTCCTTCGATAGGGAAGTAAGTCGTGAGTCGTGTGTAATTTATTTGCGCCTCGTAAGAGAACCTCAAACAAGAAATAAGAGGTCTCTGGACAACATTTATCGGCTTTTTTCACGTCCTTATTTCAAGTGTGACGATAATCAATTAAGATGTTATAGATAACATATAAAGTGATTACACTACAGATCTTAGTAGGCCCTTGGTGTAATAGGAAATTAAGGCTCCCACCTTTCTAGACAATCGGCATGAGATGTCATCCAGGTTATAAGCCCTACCTGACGACCGTCTTTACCCCTAATACAAGCATCTCGTACTCGTTTCCGTTAGAGGGTGAGTCGAATCCATGTCCATGGTGGCGTTGAATGTCTAAGTCAGTTTAAAAATTCTTACTTCACCGGACATCCAAACCACGGCCCTCCGGCTTGTAGCGCATTCCCTTAACCAACTACGCTATGACGGGTATGTAAGATGTTAAAGAGCGCCGTTAAATGAAATACTCCTTCAATTATATGACTAACTTAACTATTCTCGTTACAAGTGTTGGAAGTGAGTTTTACAGACTATTTAACTCATGTCACAAATGGTATTCAATGACCAATCACGTTTCAATGAATTCTGTTTTACACCAATGACAGTCGTGTTTCACATCGCTCTTTATCGATTTCTCTTTATCAAGCTCCTGCTTTTGTGATAAAGAAAGCTCCTCCTTTTTTAATATTCTGAACAGGTTAGACCATTATTTTTCTCAAACAAATACATTGAATATAGCAAATAATGAATAGATTCAGTGATTTTTCTGAGTTGTTTATTCAAAATATAAATTATTACCCTATAATGTTGATTATAATAGTTTGATGTATTTCATTATTTCTCCACTAGAGTGTATTCTTACAATATTGCGATCCTATTTGGCAATAAATAATATGATCGAGTTGCAGTGAATATACATAACCTCACATTTCTAATTTGTTTTCAAACATCGCCGTTTACATTAACTATTATAAATATTTTAAAACACCGGTAACTATATTCAAATAATTATTTTTAGTAAAGAGCTTAATTTTGTTTGTTAAATAGTCCTAAAAATGTCACTCTTGATTTCAAAATTCTCTAGATAAATTCACTCCTCATTTCGTGAGTCGTGAATTTATCGATAATTTGGAAATCACTCGTGGCATTACTTATGATAAATTGAGATATTAATGTCCTGATTTCGAGGTGCGCGGATTCATAGATGGATTTTATTGGTGTAAAATTTGAGATTATATATGCTTAACTGTTATGTTAGCCACTAGATGTCAGTAGAACAAATTACCGCTACCTCTTGTGTGAATTGAGAATACTACATATATAAGAAAAATGTATGTTTGAATTGGAATACTTGGGTAGCTCAGGTCGTTAGAGCGCTAAACGTACAGAGTTTAGAGATTTGGGTTCAAATCCCGACTCAAGCATTCATTTTTCTTTTCATATATATATATATATACTGGTTACATCATCATCATCATCATCTGCATTCATGGATTAGGTCTGTTGACCCGTTCCGACTTCAGCCCATCTCTTTCTAGGTCTGCCCACATCTCGGGTGCCTTTAGGTTTGTATTTTATTTGTTTTGGATATCTATCTTCATTAATTCTGTCTATGTGTTGCTTCCATTTTTGTCTATACATGGTTACATGTACAGTAGGCCCTATATACTGTAAAAATCGTGACTATGTATTTCTTGAATTACTGTTAGGCCTTAGTCTGGTATGTGTGCGTGTATAAACATACACACACACACACACACACACACACACTAGCTATATGTACAGTTACATCAACTTAACTTAATAACTAAATAAAGTAATACATCAACTAGAATGTAAAGAATGAAGCTACAAACATGAACATATTTTACAAATTAATACGGATGTGCTTAAAATGTAATAATTTTACATCCGATAAAAATTAACGCTAAAATTTAATAGTAATACACAAGATGGAATTCAGACCACTTTTTAATAATTTGCTTTAACTCCATCAAAGATGGAATTGAAGATGCTTAGGCAAATTATGTCATTTGCCTATAATCCTACTTACAAAAAAAAAAGAACCTAAATCCGTATTTCGTTTTTTATTTCTAACTTTGAAATTATGATCGTTCCTGCCGCATTACGTGGGTTTCCTTCAAACTGTATCCATCATACAATAATTCCCATATAGGATCTTTTAGTCTTGCCTTTATACGCCTGATTTGGAAAGGTTCTCGTCCCAATTCTTTTTGTACGTCTATTTTTTTTTACTTTTTATTAATTTAGCTACCGTCTTTTTTACCCTTTCTAGTGAATTTGTTTTAACCTTGGTGGATCACATTAAATTGCGCTGTATTCCATTACGGGATGAAGCAATGAAACATATGTCATTATCTCTCTCTCTCTCTCTCTCTCTCTCTCTCTCTCTCTCTCTCTCTCTCTCTCTCTCTCTCTCTCACACACACACACACACACACACACACTTTTTTTAAAATAATATAGAGTTGGTCCTATATCATAGATGTATAGATGTAAAAGAATATCAGATCTGAAATAAAAGCCTTCTTAGCAATATATATCTATCTTCTAATATATAAAAATGAATGTTTGTTTGTATCTTCAAGCCACAATTAGTCCAAAAGCATTCAAGACTGAAAGTGTATAAAACACTGGCTCTTCCAACTCTTTTGTATGGTAGCGAAGTATGGACGTTGAAACAGAAGGATATACAGAGACTTAGATCTGCTGAAATGAGATATCTTCGGAGGACTGCAGGATACACACTACTAGATCACAAAAAAAATGAAGACATCTTAGAAGAATTACACATGGAACCTTTAGAAAACAAAATTTCTGATTATAAGTCAAGATGGATACAACATGTTCATCGAATGGAAGATCACAGAATACCCAAACTAATGTTAAGATATCAACCTGCAGGAAGAAGAAGACCAGGACGTCCACTCAAAAGACTTCTGGATGGTGTTTCTCTTGAGGCCGAAACAGGTCAACAAATGGCCTAAATTCGTGAATGTACTATGATGATGATGATGATGATGTTTGTTTGTTCGTACTTTATACCGTTGATCCGATTGTGATGGGTTATTTTTTGCAAAATGTTCAGGAGATTCCCGGGATGAACATAGGCTATAAGAGAGTTGAGATACTCAACTCCTACACCCTTAAAACACCCTTTGTACTGAAAAACGTGAAAAAGACCCTTTTTTACCCTTAAATGGCTTACGCTGCCTAAACCATAACAAATACACACAATTAATGTACATAGAATTGAATATCTAAAAAAAAACTCTACAAAAATGTCCGCGACAACGTATGTTTATCTTTTACAGATAACACACAATAGCCATTTTTGTCTTGCATTGATGCCAAGGAATCGGGATAAGTAGATTCCCGGGCAAGCATGTGCTGCCATACCATTCATCCGATTGTCATGGGGCTTTTTGTAATATATTCAGGATTTTCCCGGGAAGGTTATAGGTTATAAGAGAGTTTGAATGCTCAAGCCCTTCAACCCTTAAAAATCACCTTCTGTAGTGAAGAAACGTGAAAAAAATGTCGCTTTTTGTAAGCTTAAATGGCTTACGCTGCCTAAACCATAACAAATACACAAAACCAGTGTACACAGAATTGAATATCTCAAAAAAAACTCTACAGAAAACTCCTCGACAGCATATGTTTATCTTTTAAGGATAACTCACAATAACCATTTTTGTCTTTCATTGATGCCAAGAAGATCGGATTAATTAGATTCGCGGGCAAGCATAACAGTGCACGGCGGGAATTATTTTATGGATAACTCAAAATAACGAATTTAGTATTTCAGCTCATTTATGCCAAGTACATCGGGATGTGTAGATTCCCGGGCAACGTCGAGTAATCATTACGGGGTATCTAAAAATAACGATATAAATTTATATTAATTTTTCCTTTTACTTATTCAACTAAATGCAAAAAATGTTTTCATTTACTTAGGTGTAGCAACGCAGGCCGGGTATTAGCTAGTATATATATATATATATATATATATATATATATATATATATATATATATTATATATCATGCGCCATATTAAGTTTGCATTGCTCAATGTCAAAGAATTAATTATAACATTTAATAACATTTTTTAATATTTTAAACTTTTTCAAACAATTTTTATAACATTATTAGACAATTTTCAAGTATGTATTTAATACGCAAATCACAATATTATGACACTGTCAGATAATAATGTGATGCTAACTGCTATTTTCTCCACAGAGTATATTACTTAGTCCATGCTTTTTTCCATCGCTGTTATGGGTTATCGGTAGTTGGATAGGCGTTAGGGAGTGATAAGTAAGTGTACACCCATTTTTAATAAACGTTTGGTAATTTTAATATTATTAATATTTTTTAACATAGATTTGAGGATTTATTGCAAATATTGGTTATTTAAATTTCATAGCGACGTGCTGTTATCTAGCATAAGATTTTTGATCTTTATAACGATATCGATAGTAATCGAGGATGATAATCGAATGTGGTTCGATGGTGGGTTATCGCTGGCTCTATAAACTCTGACGCATGTGCACTGTTGTTCTATAGGACTTTGAAAATATTTTACGTCAGTTTAAGTGCAGTTTTTTTTTTTTTTTCAATTTTTCACAATTGAAATGATAAAATATGAATTGGTGACAAAAAGGTTCAGGACAACACAAACATTTGTTACAGATACAACAAAATACTTGAAAGAGCACACAAATATAATAGACGATGATCAAATGGCAAAAAGAGGTAAGACATACCTCTAGATGAATCGAGAACGATTGTACATCGTCAGAGGCCTGAAAGCTAAACAAACAGGGTCTGTATCCTACATAAAAAATAACAATTGATTACACAGCTCTACAAAAAAAAATTGTTGCCCTGGATATCTCAGCGAATTTCTATGTTTTCAAGTGCACAGTTTACGAATATATTTACGAAAGTGCTGAATGTGCTTTAGTTTTCATGATTTTTGCACATCTTATATCATAAACAGTAAACGGCTTGTTACTAATAAAATTTATGTTTCCAGTCATGATTTGATTCCTGTGCATTTTTTTTTTTGCGTATACAAACATCACGTGATCCCCACTCTCACACCCCTCACTCCGCACACGATGTGCATCTGGATATGATAAAACAATTTCTCAAAGAGTTGGAAAAGGAAGGAGAATGCTTCAAATACATTTGTAGAAAATTTCTTAGGCTGAGTATGGAAAAGTTAAAAGGCGGAATATTTGATAGTCCTCAAGTTCGGCAATTCATGAAAGATGCAAATATTATCAAAGTTATGACTGTTCCGGAAAGTGAAGCTTGGAAGGGTTTTGTATTGGTAGTAAAAAATTCCCTAGGTAACTATAAAGCACCAAATTATAAATAAATTGTGCAAAACATGTTGACAAGCTTCAAGATTCTGGGAGCAAATATGAGTATAAAGTTACACTTTCTCCACAGTCACCTGGATAGATTTCCGGATAATTTAGGAAATTATAGCGACGAACATGGTGTGTGCTTTCACTAGGATCTAAAAGTATCCAAGGTATCAGGGTAGATGGGACCGTCACATGATGGCAGATTAGTGTTGGTCTTTAAAAAGAGATTGTCCCCCAAAAATTATAGAAGAAAATCTTATAAAAGGCGTTTCACTGAAGTATAACATGAGTTTTCGATATTTTTCTTTCTATTTATGTCGGTGTATACTAATTTTTCAAACAACAATTGACATTATAAATATATCTGTTATATTATTTTCATATTTTCCTATTTTTGTAGTGTAGAATGAAAATAAAGATTAAAAAAAACAGAGCAAATCTTCCAAAATCATTGATGGTTTCATGAATTGTGAGCATAAATATATCCGAAATTAATCTTATATCAAGTGCAACAAAACCACTGTTGACCAGAGTTATGTGTGAAATGCATCGTGGTAATGCATAAACTAAGGCAACCGGTTAGATTCGTCCTTACCGGGATTTGAATCCAGGACTCCGGAATACTCTACAATCTCAGCCAATTCTCTCAGTTATTTTATTTGAAACTTTATAAAATCGAAGTTCTTCTCATATTGCTTACATTGTTTTATATAAATATAGTAATCAAACACTCAATAGATATACTAGTGTGTGGACTTTTTTTTTTCTATATGTACTCACCAAATATAGAATAGGCCTACAAGTCATTTCAAGGAGGCTTTCGATTTCGTGGAATTCTCCACAGGAATATCACAGAGTTCAGTTCAGTTCAGTTTACAACAAATGTAGATTGGAAAACTTATATAATTTCCTTTCCACTTTTTTCAGTAGCATAAAACCATTGTCTTTACATGATAAAGCTGAATTTTTTTTTTATTACTGACTCGAACACTGAATGAACGTTACAAAGAAAACTATTCACTCCATTAAATTGTGGAACATTTATTTTACCTGTGAAGATTTGTTTTAGAGAAAAAAATTCTCTCTTTAAGACAAAATAGCCATATATCATTCACTCAAACATTCATACTGAAAGATATGGGTTATTATTATATCCAGATAGTGTTCTAGGATTATTTGCATTTAAAAATTCCCCGATATTTGTTTTATAGTACAGTGAAAAAAAAAACTCGCCTAGGAAGAAAAGTTGTCCTGGCCGATTAATTTCATAACAATATAATTGAAAAAACTTGGTACAATAAAATTATTTCTTTGCACATATAAAATAAGAAAAATCCACTTATGTATCGCAATTATTAATGTTCAAGTAGAATTATTTAAGAGAAATGACGAATATAGATTATGTTTATGTTAAAAAATCAGTTTTGTTTGTGTAAAGATATAGATAAAGAGCAATAAAGTAGGCCTATAGGTTACTATTCGTATTAAAGTCAAACTGAATATTAATTTGATAAACTATATACATTAGTTCTATGCTTCGGAGTAGGGTAAAAGTAATTTAAAATATTACTTTTCAAGTTTATAGTGTTTTCTCAAAGCAAAATATTTTAATTGCTAAAAAAAACTGAACAATTAGTTGTTTGAAATATAAAAAAAGACACGATTAAAATTTTAAATGGTGGATCTTCTTGGCGATAAACATTCATTTAAAAAAACACTACCCAATCACTTTCTTCTTCTTCCTTTCCAGGATTAGGTCAATGCGACCTGTTCCGGTCTCGAGTCCATCGTTTCCTTGGCCGTCCCAAAGATCTTTTTCCATGTGGTTTGTAGGCGTTGATCTTTTTGGGTAATCTTGTATTGTCCATTCTGTCTAAATGTTCTTTCCATTGGTATTTGCGCTCGTCTAGTTTATCGAGTATTGAAAATATCTCCAGTTAATTTCTTATTGATTAATTGTGTAATCTATCCATGCGTGTACATCCTTTTACGGATCTCAAAAATTTCATTTGAGTGGCTTGAATATGTGAGATATCTTTTTTGTACGTACCCAAGATTCAGATCCATATAAAAGAACAGGAACAGCCATAATTTTATAAAACCTGAGCTGAGTTTCTCTTCGAGTCTTTCGGAGGGTTCTACTTATGGTGCCACACATCATTTGATATCGGTTTAATTTATTATGTATATCCCAATCATAGCTATATGTTATATCTGAACCAAGATAGTTAAAGTGTGCGATCTGTTCTATTATTTCATTGTTGATTACTATTTTTGCTCTGACTGGCACTTTGCCCTGAAAAGCCATAATTTTAGTTTTTGAAGTTTCCCCAATCACCAAAACTGTTAAAAACAACAAATCAACGCGTTTCGGCTACTACTACGTAGCCATTATCAAGACTGAGCCCAGTAAGTCTTCCACTGGGCTCAGTCTTGATAATGGTTACGTAGTAGGTGAAACACGTTGACTTGTTTTTAACGGTTTTGGCGATTGGAAAGTGTTTTTTAACTGAATAAAAAACACTCTTAAAATGTAAAATGTTCTTTTACATTCGATTTGCTAGGTAAAGACTTATCGATAATTTATGCATTGAATATTTGAAGTTAGCTTTAGGCCTGGTCTAAGCGTAACGTTTTGTCGTCAGTCTTGCACGATCAAATAAGACTGGCACAATAGTCGTGCGGCTACACTACTCAAACCTGTACTCAGTCTTGTACACAAAGATCCAGTCCATCAGTCGTTTGAGAGTTTGTCAAACCTCATTCAGTTCATGCAAAACGTCCAATTTGCCGTACACACGCAACGTTTTGTTTGACAAACTTGGCATGTTCTTGCAAGACTGACGACGAAACATTTATGTGTAGACCTGGCCTTAGCCGAGTCACGGTTTAATTTAATAGATACTACATTATTAAGATTGGATGAGTTGAAAGAAATGAATGCGTAAAACGCTATAAAATTATTCAATATATATATATATATATATATATATATATATATATATAGCATGATAAGAAAAATAAATGCCTGGACGGGATTCGAACCCGGAACTCTGAGTCTGTACCTCAGCGTGTTATCCATTACACCACCAGGCGAATCCATTTCAAACACTTATTTTTATTATTTATATGTATTATATTCTCCATTATTACTAGATGTCGCGAGAACTCGGTCTTCACTGCCATCTAGTAGCTGACTATAACAAGTAAGCAAATTAAAGAGAATATGTTTACTTTATAGCAGTGACGCTTGATCGATGTTATAATTAAATGTTTAACATTGAGCAATGCAAGCTTAATATGGCATGATAAGAAAAAAAAATATATATAAGTGTCCATATGTGAATATGTAAATGTTAACACACATTAAAAAAGTTACATCGTACATGCGTACCTGAGTTATCCAGTCGTCTTCAACTAAGAATTTAAATTGCGTAGATCTTTCGGATTGTCGTCCATCAACAGTACTTGAAAAACGCTGATGATGGACGGTAATCCGAAAGGCTTACGCAATTTAAATCTATAGTTGAGAACGATTGCATAAACCAAATATGTTTGTTCGATGCAAAAAAGAAGCTTTACCAAACATTCAGAGTGCCCAGCATTCGACCGTTGCCGGGCAGGGAGTGGCTGTACGTCGAGACTCGTTGAAGAATTTTGCGGAAGGAAGCAGATCAAAATATGAACACAATTGCGCTAAAATAAAACACAGAATAAACTGAAACAGAAATGAAATATTTTACTAACTTTTTAAGGTAGATATTGGAATTCTCACTTCGATTAATAAATTTCAGAAATATCAACTCGAACACTATCTCGCGGATTCCTCGTATATTACAGATCTTAATAAACATTAAAATACGCAAATAAATTACATACAAATTAAATTCTGTAATAAAATCAGCAGGATGTAGGCCTAATCTATGAAAACGACGAATTTTGTATGAATACAATTTTCAAACTATTGTGATATAACTTCCAACTAACAAAAAAAACTCAACTGGCACTATCGAACCCGTAGGTTCATGCCCGCGCACATAAGCTCTCCACACATCCCTATCCTGAGCCTTTTTCCAATCATCTCCCTCGCAGCATGGTTAATGTCAGAGCTGAGAGCATGAGTAAGAGCTTTCCACTGGAAACGATTACTAGCAGCAGCCATCACGTCATTCTTATCCTCTTTACCTCGTCATAGACAGTTCGTTTCCACGTGGGCGTCCTCTATTTCTGGCTCCCTGAGGATTCCAATCAAGGACACGGATACCGGACTAATCTAACGAACTAACTAATTAATCATGGCACTATTGAACTCGGAGGTTCATAGCCTTGAGCTCTTCATACATCTCTATCCTGAGCTAATGTTTTCCAATCATTCCTATATTATTTGCCTCCCTTTTATTATTATCCTCCGTGTGGAGTTGCCAGTCTCCCATCGGACGCCTCCCCAGGTGGCGGATAGGGGAATGCTCACCAGATATGGCGGGTACTGGGGAAATAAAATACCCAGGGCGGACCAAAACTAGCGCTGCTGCCTTGCAGTAAGATACTGGACTATCAAAGGCTAGAGGAAGAAAACCTTGAACAAAAATTACCCGTCCCCCAGATTGGGGGTTGATGCATCGGGCCAGCTCCTCGTTCATCATAAAAAGAAAAAAATGCTAGAAAACCAAATATCATGCCTCGGAAAAACACTCTAGGACGATTAAAGCTACGAAAAAGGACTTTGAAAATTGGCACATGGAATATTCAAGGCTGCAGAAATAAAATGGAGGAAGTAATTAAAGAAATAGATGCAATGGAACTAGATTTGGCAATTTTAACTGAAACAAAGAAGAAAGGCACAGGAAATGAAACATTAGGCAATTATATACACCTTTACAGTGGAGTAGATAAACATAAAAGAGCAAAAAGAGGTGTTTCAATGTTGATTAATAAGAAATGGAAAGGCACTATAAGAAATTGGGAAGCCATTGATGAGAGAATTTTAAAATTAGATTTGAATATATGGGGCTATAAATTAACAGTTTTTGGAATATATACACCAATTAACGATAATGGAATGACAAATCTAGAAAATGATTTATTTTTAGACAAAGTTAATAAAGAAATAGGAAAAATTAGCGCTGGGAAACAATTAATATTATTGGGAGACATGAATGGAAGAACAGGAAGTAAATTTGGAGACCCAGTAGTAGGAAAGTTTGGAGAAAACATTTTATATAAAAATGGAGAAAGGTTAATTGAATTATGTAGACAATCATCTTTAAAAATTTGGAATGGCTTTTTCAATCATAAAGATATCCATAAATACACATGGGAACATCCAACACTAAATCAAAAATCCATTATCGATTACATAATTACAAAACAAAATTCAAAAATGAAAATACAAGATGTCAGAGCTTATAGAGGACCGAGTTGTGGGACAGATCAAAAATTAGTAATTGGAATATTTGTATTTCCTTGCATTCTTAATAAAGAAAACAACCACGCAGAAAAAGAAGAGAATGTTAGAAGAGAAACGGAAAGAAAATATAATGTTGAAAGCCTACAAAACGAAAGTGTAAAACATTTATAGCAACAGAGATTGAATAAAAAAGTAACACAGAATGAATTCAGAGATACAGAAGAAATGTATCAGTACCTAAAAAGGTGCAGCCATGAAGCCGCCTAAGAAGCATTGGGTGAGAAAGACGACTATAGAGGAAGGACAGCACTGTTCTGGAACGACGAAATGGAGAAAGAAAGACAGAATAAGAAACAGTTATTTTTAAAATGGCTTAGTACAAAGAACCAGAACGACAAAATATAATACCAAAAAGCACGGGCAAAAGTGAGAAGAATGGTTACTAAACACAGAAATGTGATTTGGGATAAGAATTGTACAGAAATACAAACATATTTAGGAAGCAAGAAGAGTTCTGAACCATGGAAATTTATAAAAAATATACGTTCATCGAATAGAAATAAGAATCTTCTCAACCTAATAGGGATACATGAATGGGACGAATAGCTATTACAAAAAGCTTTTAGTACAGGACCGAAAATAATTTTTGGGAGAAAATGACGATTTATCAGAGATGGAAACAGGAAACATAATCGAAATTGATATAAATACTGTAAGAAAGGAAATTATGAGAATGAAAAATGGTAGTAATGCCGGCCCAGGAAATATTGCTATAGAATTGATTAAAAGTGGCAGTCAGAAGTTATTGGAAATGATCACTGTACTGTTTAATAAAATAATAAATGGCGAAGAAGTGCCAGAAGAGTGGAAAGTCGCTATTATAACATCGATACATAAGAAGGGAGACAAGAGAAAGTGTGAAAATTATAGAGGCATATCAGTAACGAGTACATTAAGTAGAATATATGGACGTATACTAAGTAAAATGGTTGATATAGAATACCAGGATAAAGAAATGGAAGAACAATCTGGTTTTAGAAGTGGTAGGTCATGCACAGATAATATATTTTGCATAACACAAATGATAGAAAAAAAAAAAAAAAGAGCAACTAACAGAGATTTACATTTGCTTTTTGTCGATTTAACCAAAGCATATGATAGTATTCCCCAGAAAATGTTATGGGAAACTTTAGACGATTCCAACATTACCAAAAAATTAGTAGAAGCTATAAAAGCATTATACAAAGGATCTATTTCGAAAATAAAAGTTGGAAATCATATAACAAAGGGATTTACTATTACAAAAGATTTAAGGCAAGGTTGCAGTTTATCTCCAACTCTATTTAAAATTTATCTCGAAAGAGTACTAAGAGACTGGAGGAAAAAATGTCAAAAAATGGGCATACCTATCCAAAATACACATGTATATTCATTAAATTTTGCAGATGACCAGGTATTAATAGCACAGGACCACGATGACATAGAATATATGGCTAAAAAACTAAAAGAAGAATATGAAAAATGGGGACTTTATATAAACATTGAGAAAACTAAATATCTGTGTATAGGAGAAGAAATGGAAAATATAAATTTCAACAATGGAGAAGAACTAAAACCTAGTATTGAATGCACTTATTTAGGAACAAAATTAGACCATTCAGGCGATAACACAGTGGAAATTAAAAATAGAATCGCACAAACAAAACAAGCAATAAATGCTTTAAACTCTGTTTGGTGGAGCAAAAATATTACAAAAAATAGAAAATTACAAATATATCAAACCATAATTCAGAGCATTTTAACATATGGTGCTGAAGTCTGGCAAATTCCTACCAGGGAAATGAAAGGAATTTTAAGTACAGAAATGGATGTTTTAAGAAGATCAGCTGGAAAATCTAGAATGGATAGAATACGAAATAAAGAAATAAGGGAAATTATGGGTGTACAAGAGGAGCCGGACATCATAGACATCATAGAAAAGAAAATATTGCAGTGGTATGGTCATGTCAAACGAATGCCAGAGCAAAGATTGCCAAAAATTGTTATGGAATGGATCCCAATGGAAAGGAGGAAGAGAGGAAGACCGAAGAAAACTTGGATGGAAGAGGTGCTATGAATATCAGAGGAATGGAGGAATATCAATGGATGGATAGAGAGGAATGGCGTTTGGTTTCCGGAAGACAGCGGCAGCTGCCATGATACCGGATGATGATGATGATATTATTATCCTATCTCATTTTAAGGCTACCTACCTGGAGCTTTCCCTCTGGCTTTCCTACAAAAAGTTCCCATGCCCGTCTTTTAAATACCTTAGGGACGGCAATAAATGATGGCGATGACAATCTTATTATTTTCATATTTCGAATTTATAATAGTGGAATACAGTAGATCAATAATATGCATTTGATACACAGGTACCGTAATAGTATATAACATTGTGAGGCTGGGAACTGGTTTTTACAGAAGCGAGGAAGTGTTTCAAAATCTCGCCATTGCTCGGTTTTTAATTCCCGAGATTCTGTAATACACTTCACAAACGTGCGTTGTACATTATTTTTTGCGCGATAGTGTTTTCAAAATAATAAATAATAGTAAAAAAAATAACACCTTTGTTGGAAATATTTTTGTTCATTATAAACAACTGACTAACGTTAACAGTGTGGGCAATGTTTATTAGTTGAGACTATAGCAGGCCGTGGCACCAATCAGTAATAAAATGGCGGCAAGTACATATTTATTGTTTTATATTGTTCCAAATAAAGTTAATTTAAAATGCAGTGATTTGTTTCTTATAATGTAGCTATATTAACACTACCTTTTGGATATATTTTTGTATATACGTTGTACGTAATGTACATAATGGACAGTAGTGTTACTTTCCGTACGTAGTTTGTAATATGTACTATTACAGTATAGTTATTTAGGTTGGCAACCCCGAAATGTAGGAAGTTGAACTTTCAATAATTTTCGCCGTTGCTGTAAGTACGACAAAACGCACTATCGCGAAAAAATTAATTTAGAGTATAGATCTATGTTATATAAATATTGCTGCTATCTCGTACATGCTGTTTAGATTTACAAAGCTGGAATATTATCTTAATCTGGTTATATGTTCAAATACGCCCTCAGACCTTCAATTTTGTTATCTTAAGTTTTTTTTTTATTTTTTTTTGTTTGTAAACAGTCGAGATTTTTAGACAACTGAGCTTGTATAGTCTTTGCTTATCAGTTTACTGTGTATTTTTATAGTGTACTAGCTGATTATCCGGGTTGACTGTTTAATAATTTATCCCGATTTTCTTCACACCAATCAGGTTAGCAACCCTGAGAACTATGGATTTTACACCACATTTTATTTTTTACCTTTTCACCCTCCCATAACGATGGGGCTGAACTTGGACTTAAACGGCATGATCACTGTTCTTCTCAGCGACTCCAAAAACTATGGATTCGAACTAATTACCTATCGGCCTTTTTTAATTACTTTCACATTTCACCCTTGCTAGGGGTCCTAGGGATCAGAAGACGGCTTAAATGTCATTGAAATTACTGCCAATCTATTTAGCGACCCCAAAAAAAGTGTCTACTTTTGACATTTTATCTTTCATCCCCTCTCACTCCCTTGGAGATATTAGGGAGCTTGAATGTCATCGGGACTGCCACCAATTAGATAAGCTATCCAGAATATGATTAATTCGACATAAATATTGATCGTTTTAGACTATTTTTACATGTCGCCCCTCTCACACACCCCTAGAGATGCTAGGAATCTTTCATCCCATTTCAGCCACTTTTCCAGATTACACTTAATTTTGGTTGAAGTCATTCCAGGCGTTCGAGAGTTATACTCGCACATACACAAATAAACATATATACATTTCAATATACAGAGTGATTCATAAAGTTGCGCACAAATTTAAGGAGCTTATAGGGGGGTAGAAAAACAACTTTAGAATAGGGGCTGGGTCAGTGTAACTGTGCAATCTTAGATATGTCAGGATGGTCAATAAGTTATTTTGTAAACACTTTTAAATTAAGGAAAGAGAGTCCGCAAAGCCTACGCAATTTAAAACATTAGTTGAGGACGTGTGGATAACTTACGTACGTTTGTATTATTTTAACTTCAATAATATAATATGAAAATTTCCACATCAAAATCCAAAACAATGGCAATGTGTGGAAAAAACATACAACGGGTGAAAATTGAGATTGATGGAAAAATTATAGAACAAGTGTCAGATTTCTCTTACTTAGGAAGTGTATTTGCAGAGTATAAGAGTGACATTGATTCAAAATTACAAAAATATAATAAAATGAATGGGGTAATACGAAGACATTTTGGTAAACAGATGAGGACAGAGACAAAACTAAGATTACATAACGTCACATCAAAAGCTGCTCTAAAATACGGAAGTGAAATTTGGATTTTAAATAAAAGAAACTCTCATAAACTTCAAGTAAGCCAAATGCGCTTCTTACGATCATTGTTAGGAGTTAATAGACTGGATCACCAAAGGAACACTACTATCAGAGGAAAACTTGGAGTAGCAAGTTTAAATGAAGATATCCAAAAATACCAACAAGAATGGAAAAATCATCTGAGAAGAATGGCAAGAAATAGACTTCCAAAATTGGCATTCCAATATACCCCAACTGGACATAGGGACCAAGGAAGACCAAAACATCGGTGGAAAGATCAAGACCATCTTCGCTAGGTTTACCGTACAGGCCACATGACCTAAAACGAATTTGTTCATGATGATGATGATGACTTATCTCAACAGCGATCAAACATTATTTTTAAAACTTGGATTCATAAACTCTCAGATTTTGCATATATATATTTTCTGTCAGTCGAAAATAAATCGGATCCAAAACAATTAACGTAACTTTCTAAGGAACAATGAATTCCGATACGGTGAGTTATTTTTACTAAGTGACAATAAAACAAAGATAATTTAAATATTATTTATTTAAAAAAAGAGAGAGATTCTGACACCATGTCTTCTAATACATTGAAATAAAAAAAAAAGGAAAATCACACAATTTATTCAATGTATTTGCGATTTATAAAGGAAATAACCCTATAAATAAATTAAATTATTGTCTTCAAGTCAGCTTATATATTTTACAAATCAGTTTGTTTTGTATACTTTTTAAATAGAAACAATGAGATAAAATTAAGATTTTAATTATCGCGGGATTTTTATTTAGCTATTCATTTCAAAGCAATGAACAGTAAATATTATTTTTTTTATGGAGCTACGCGTACCGTACCTCGAAACCAGGCCAAAAAAATATATTAATCCATAAATCATAATTAAATAATTGTTATAAATGCTATAAACAGCATATATTTCCTTAATTAGGTCCAAGTTATAAAGACTTGAAGCCTGGAATAAGGGGACTTTGGCTACAGATTTGTCGATCCTTTCAAACTTAAGATTTAAATGTCTTATTATTTTTTATTTATCTCATTTATAATCGTCTCTGGATCCGATGCTCGCGGATCGATTTCGTTAGGGGCTTAAAATTCTGAATAAGCTTTCTTTCGAGAAAAATATGAGTCCCGATTCGTTGATATATGAGGAAAAATGCCTCAGCTCCGTGATTGACACATGTGAAATGTAAGACCAACACCCGTGCTGGAAAGTGAAGAACCTTCTAGACCTGTTAAAAAAAATACTCAAGCCTAAAATAAGAAATATTTTGGCAAAAATGTTGTTCATTTCCCGTCCAGCTTTCAAATTGCAAATCTAAATATCTAAATAAAATATTAGCTATTTTTAACTTTTGTATTGAAGGCATATGTGATTCTTCTTCTTCTTCTTAAACTTAATTTGTAGGATTTCCATCCTGTTTATTTCTAAAATCACTCCTCGGAGGAAGACGTATTGGATGTGCATTCACTGTCTATCCATCTCTTGGCTGGTCTTCCACGAATAAGACAAAATGCTTAACAATATCAAAAGAACCAGTAAGATGCAAATTAGAAGTGGAAAGAAAAAATATAGAACAAGTGTCAGAATTTAATTATTTAGGTGTATTAATAACAAACACTAAACATTTAATAAAATACGTAAAGAAACAAGCTGATAAAGCAGCACAAATATCAGGGTATATGAAAGATTTAATTTGGCGCAACAAACATATGTCAATAGAAAGCAAAACCCGCATATACAAAACGATAGTTCGACCAGTTGTCGTATATGGAGCAGAAACTAGGGCTGATACAACAAAAACTAAACAAATAATAAGCACATGTGAAATGAGAATCTTAAGAACTATTCAGGGGAAAACATTATTTGATAAAATACACAACATAGAAATTAGGGACAAATGCCATATTCAAGACATAACCAACTTTATTATAGATATACGAAAATATTGGAAGGGTCATATAGAAAGAATGGAAGAAAACCGGCTTGCAATAAGAGCATACGTGATTAATTTCCTTAAACCAAATGAGAATTTTTATGTGTTTTTCAGATTGGTGATGCATATTCGACCTCGAAATTTTAAGATTCTGCATAATGCGGTTCTGCTCAATGTATAGCAAAATTTCGTCATGACTGACGTCATCGTTTATAATGAAGTTCGGGCTTTGATCCGATGACGAATCGAGAACTCTCGCGCGCTCTGTTAGCCAAGACGTGAGGTAGGTGCAGCGCTTCATGTTCATTTTGAAGCAGAACTGGTTTACTGTGCTTTCATTAGATTATAACATAGAACATTACACACGTGTTTCTCCCAAAGCTATATAAATGTCCCGGTAGATTACATGACATGTAGTTGACACGCAAAAGTATTCCAACTTACTTTCCCATTTTTTAAATTAACAGATTAATTAAATTATTTACCTAATCCATTAATGAGAAGATCAGTCGCAAATACAGAGGGCTTCATTATAAACGTACCATTTAAGCTCCTGATGTCGACAAATCTATTGATTTTATTTCGTACTTTTCCAGGCTAGTACTGGGTTTAATCTATCAACATTTCCGTCGTCGTCACCATTATCATCGTAAATTGTTTCCACTCCTGTGCATCATCAACAACTCTGCTCACCATAGGTTTTGCCTTCCTTCTCTGTTCAAATCTAGAGCCTTCTGTGTTATGTTTTTGAGACAGGGCAAAATTGGGAATTAATTAAGGCATTTGTATTATTAATAATGATAACTTCAATATGGCAATTGTTTCGTTCTTCAATTATATTATACATTGTCTTAGTTGGATAGTTTAGGTTTAGGTCTATACTGTATTTACTGTGCGTGTGTGCATGTATGTGTCTATTCTATTAAATTTGTTTCCAATGCTAAATTTTGATTCTACAAAGGACGAAGTTGTAATAAAAATAAATAAGTATAGATAGGTGCTTGGATGTGAGGCCAGCAGCAGGCTGTTAGGCCAAGGGCCTTTCTACCCTTGCGCCATGGAGTTTAGTTTAAGTACATGGATGAGAGGGGGGAAGAGAGAGAGAATATTTTATACCTGGTTTTTAGGCATGAGTGTAGATGGTATATATATATATATATATAGGCCTATATATTGATATTATAATTAGACTTTGACATTTAACAATGAAAGCAAAAATGACATGAAAAGAAAAATAAACGCCTGAACCGGGATTTAAACCCGAGACCTCTAACTTTATACATTATTGGCGTAACCACTCAGTCTCCTAGTGCAAACATTTATGTTTCTTTTCTTATATACGGTTCTCTAATTGGATATAAGGAGAATTGTATATAAGGAAAGAAAAATAAATGTTTGCTCTAGAAGGCTGAGTGGACTATTAATACTGGGTATGTCACTAACATATAAAGGTAGAGGTATCGGTTTCAGGAGTTTATTTTCATTTTCATGTTATATAGGCCTATATAATATATTTCTTTAATCGTTGAAAAGAAGTAGGCACGAACGGCCAAACAGGCTCAAACATTAGCGTAAATGTATTTCTTTTTTCGAAAATGTCAATAAATTTCACTACTACTAGGTCTATATATTTCCTAATTTGCTCTTCCTACCTAATACGGAATTTAAAAAAAAATAGGCCCTACTAATCCCATGTAATGATGATGATGATCATCATCATCATCATCCAGGGATTAAGCCTGTTGGCTCGTTCCGGTTTCATGAAAGCTAGAATTGTTAAAATTGTTCAAACTATCTTCCGTGTGGGCGTCCAACATTTCTCCTTCCGTGCGGTTTATAATTTAGCAATAATTTTGGAAATGTAATGATCTTAGTACATACTTTTACATGCCCTATCTCCCCAGCCCAGATATACTATCTGCAGAAGAGAATGTTTAAACTCTGTATCACATACATATTTTCTTGGCTACATAAGGACGTGGAAGATCAGCTCAGTGCCAGGGTCACCTCCGAGACACCATGAACATACACACGCAGTATTCATTAATTTGTACATTCATTCATTCATTCATTCATTTAAGCAAGGCGACAGGGCGATTACGATGTCCAAATGAAGTTTGGGGACTATTTGGGCCCTAACGTTTTTCAAAATTTGTCTTACATAGAGGACATTACAGAAGATATTAGATCACTCGACAACTTAGGGTTTTTTTTCTCTGTCAGTTTGATGAGTTATTGACCGAGTTATATACTCTTTGCAGTATCAGTCTTCCTACTTTATCATCTTCCTATTTATCCTCTCTTGTCTATCTATTGTTTTCTTCGACTCCGATGGTATTACAGCATTCTAGGCCGAGCAGATATTTTCCAACTTTCTCTTCTCTATATCTGTCTTTTTTTTTAAACTGCTCGTAGCAACATCGTGGGCATTCACCTTGATGGGATGAGAGGATTTAAGTTGTGACCAAAATTTTAAGAAATGCCCACATAAGCTGCAAATACACAAATGCAGCTCCATTGCAATAAACACATGGCACGGAGTCTTCTAAAATGAATTGTTTAACAACTTCAGTGTATAACATGTAGTGTTAATCCTACCTTCTTTCATCATAGATTGCCATAACATAGAAAATCACCGATCAACTCAAGTAGTGTAACTATGCAATGGAATCATGTCATCAGCTACGGCTGAACACATGTAATGAAGAAAGAATGTGGAAAGAATGAATGTAACAAGATTACCAAGAGCAGCATTCAACTACAAGCCAAGAGGTTCAAGAAATGTAGGAAGGCCAGTGAAAACATGGACAGAACAATTGTGAGGCGGAACAGGCAATTTTTGCCTAGCCCATGAAGTGAAGAAGAAGAAGAAAGAAAGTGGACATTACAGTCTATTTTGAGCCCTCTACGCTGACTAGATTCTTCACATTCATCCCCGACCAACGCTTTCCTTCTCCATTCTCTAACACCAAGCTTCTTAAGATATTCTATTCAATTTAACCACCTTAGTTTCGGTATGCATATTCTTCTATTTCCTTCAGGTTTAAGTAATGTGAGTTTTTAATAGGATTTTTCTCGCCATCCTTATAATGTGGCCATCATAAAGTAGTCTGGCTCCATCTTTATTTATTTATGTACTTATTTATCCATGTATCTAATCTAGCTATCTTCATAAACTTAAAATGTTAAGATCTATGAATAAGTAATGCACAATTATTGTATCTTATTCGCCATTTTCAATTTTCGTTCACTGGTCCAAATATCCCCCAGAAGACTTTCCTCTAAAAAAATACATTTATCTTGCAGGCGAGGAAAAAAAAAAAAAAAAAAAAACCGGAAAGAACTTCATCCAATAAATTTTTCCCAACCGAGGGTCGTAACCGGGCCCGCTGGATTCCAGGCAACGATGTTACTCACAGATCACAACAATGGACACGAATAGTGGTAGTTTGCCGTAAATTCATGTAATTGAAGACAAAGACATTTTATATAGCCCATATATAACAGGCCTGCTCAAGATCATATTGCTTTGTCAAAATAATTTAAACCATAATTTTAATCTGAGTCTTAAAAATAACGAAAAATAATAGCATGTTACATAAAGTACATAACAAAAGTATATAAATTTGTGAAAGATGAATTACATGATAACTGACGCAACAAACGAAACAAAATATTTTATTATTTTTTTTAGCCTTCAGATAGTAGGATACTACATTTTATGTCTTCAAAAATTTGAATATAGGTTTCAATCTTTTTAACAGAAAATATCGTGTTTCTATCTTTAATAATTGCACTTATAATGTACTGCTGTGGTCTGGAGGTAGCGTGCTCCTTGTCACGCAGCGGGCCCGGGTTCGATCCCCGGTCAGGACAAGTTTTCTGAGTGATGGTTTCTTTCGGGGGTTTTCCTTACCTGTAAGACAAATGTCAGGATCAAGGCCCAAACGGTCCCCGAACATCATCTGGCCATCATTCACATATTCATTAAATTTAGGATTAAGGCCTCTCTTGGCACATCATTATCATTATCATCACTTATCATAATCATCGGGGCAGCGTAGACCGCCTTACAAACACCCCAACTTCAGGAGTGGGTTACAATAACGCCATGCCAGGAGAGAATACCAGAATGTCGAAATGACAAGTGGCGGAACTGAATAAAAAAATATCGATATTACCCGTTTAAGAAGTAAGCGCAATTGTTGACGGAGGGCAATGCAGTCGTGTTTATGCAGGAATAGAACACGTGACACTGTTATCCTTGAGTGCAGAGGGGAATGGGACGTGGGACGCTGACAGTGTACACTACCTTATATGACGTCACGTGTAGCAACGAACAGAGCTTCTTAATTCTTCCGCCTGCAGAGATATTTTGAATGACTAATAACTGAAGTAACTGTAGAATGACGTCATGTTTTACAGACTGACAGTAAAAGAATACTCTTTGTGATGTTTTCAATTTTAATTTCAACAAGCAATTATGAATGTAGTATATACAGGAGGAGTTACAAAATACATGTTTTGAGTTTTCTAATAAACTTTAGTTACTAATTACACAGAATAAAGGTAAAAGACTTCGCAAATAACGCTTCTGCGTGATATAAGAATTTTAATTAAAATGCATAACATTTTTTTTATATATAACTTTGTTCAAATTTTACAATATTTTGGGATGTAGACACTCGAAATTATTTTTAATAGTCCATACGCCACTTTGGGAAGCAGAATTAATTCAAATAGTATAGTAATAACTTTCTTATTTTATTGACTATCAGTAATATTTATGGAATTTGTATGTTTTATTTCGATGAAACGTTAATTTTCATGTGCTATGTCAAATTCACCGAAATTAAACCAAGCAACAACTTAGGGACGCCTCGCTTGCGCAAGTATTTAGTAGTTTCTCTAGGAGTTTATCCCGTTTTACCCTGCCAAATCTTAATTCCATCATTTCTCCATACTCATGTCATATATTTCGTTTTATTTGATTTCATCTGCCTTTATGATGGTGCGACACGCCTGGTCCGTCGGCACCTTCAGTGTAGGCCTATATCACAGATCTTAAATAATAGTGGTTTCAACTCAAGCCATTTCTTGGACACGACTACTCCGTAGAGGTTTTTTTTTCAGTAACTTTAGTCTTAGTTGATGATCTGTAAATATTTGAAGGATGAAATGGCCGTAAAGATACTATTATACAGATATGCAATGTACCTGTAGGTCTATACAGTAATCAGAATTTTAAAACTTCCCTTTTACATGTTGGCAAAATACATTTATACATGATACATTAATACTTTTGTACGTGATAGGCTTTTTTATGGAATTTGTTTAAGAGAGGGTTTAATGGTGGAGCAATCAATAAAAAAATAGAAGCTACTCTATGAATACAAGCTCTAATGTATTTAATTTTTTTTTTCTTATAGTTCATAATATTTTTATTTTGTAGGTATTAGCTTCTTGTTTTATTTATCTCGAATTGCTTGCTTTGAAATTATTTATAACGAGTTTTATGCATCGCGTTCCAAAATGATTGACGGGGTTTTAAGTAGTTGGTACAGGTTTACAAACGAAATTGGATGCGTGAATATTTGCTATAATGAAAGAAAAACTGTGAAAGTTTCATATCCTGTATGCAGTCATCTGTTTCTTGTCATTATTACGTCGTCAGCGTTAAATTTGTGAAAATGGCGATTCCCGCACAGAAGTCATTCTGTGTGTTGCAATTTGCGAGGTCTGGTTCCATTGTTGCAGTGGTAACGAGCTTTCCGACGGCAATTTGGAATTGATCCCCCGACAGATAAAATTATCCGTCGATGGTATAAACAGTTGAAACAACTAGATGTATCTGTAAAAGGAAAAGTCCAGGACGTCCACGAACACCAAATGACGCACCGGTCCGGATGACATGATTCATTCCCATACTCTTCCCGGTCACCCGATCTCTCACCTTGTGATTTCTTCCTGTTGGGGTATGTGAAGGACCATGTGTGCGAACCACCATTTCCGGCCGACCTTCCAGACTTGAGAAGAAGGATTGTTGCTGCTGTTGAATCCATTCCTATCAACATAACTTAATGCTGACCAAGGTTTGGGAGGAATTCGACTGTCAGCTAGATGTGTGTCTTGTGACGAAAGGTTCTCACATCGAAAACTTATAAAGTAGGTTACGAAAACTCGAAGAGTTTTTCTTTTATCCCATGTAACTTTTGTTCTTATATATATATATATATATCATGTAAGGAAAATTAAATAACTTTGAAACCCCGTCCATCATTTTGAAACACCCTGTATTTTGTGCTAAATTTGACATTTTGTATACTGTATTGTTAATGGTTTTAATCCTTGGAGTACTGGATGTCTACTATAGCTAATTGAGGGAAATAAATTGTTACATGTTCAGGAAACGCCCTGCAAAACCATTACTTAACGACGTCCTTAATTTTTTATATTTGTTTAAATTTCACTTCTATTTACAGACGCTTTAACACCAACGGTTATAACCTATCCCTTATACAATATAATTGACCTAGTCCGCTGTTTAAGTTTTCTGTCACGCGTCTTGTTGAAAATAAATGCTTTAATTTTAATATTTTGGAAGTGGTGAGTATTTTTATTTAATAATTACTAGCTAACACCCAGCGTGTGCTGCTACGCCTAAATAAATGAAAATTAATGTGCTTTATGTTTAGTTGAATAAGTGAAAGGAAATTTAATTATATATTTATATTTTTAGACACCCCGAGCTGATTACCCGGCGTTGCCCGGGAATCTCCTTATGCCGATCTTCTTGACATAAATGAGCTGAAATACGAAAATCAATGTTTTATGTTTAGTTAAATAAGTAGAAGGAAAAATTTATATCGTAATTATTTATAGATACCCCGTGCTGTTTACCCGGCGTTGTCCGGGAATCTACTCATCCCGACCTTCTTAGCATAATTGAGCTGAAAGACAAAAATGAATTATGATTAGTTGAATAAGTAAAATGAAAAATAATTATAAATGTATATCGTAATTATTTTAAGATTTCCCGTGCTCATTACCCGGTGTTGCCAGGGAATCTACTTATCTCGATCTTGTTGGTATAAATGAGCAAAAAGACAAAATTCGTTATTGTGAGCTATCCGTAAAAAAATACCCGCCATTTGTTCCTATGCTTGCACAGGAATCTACGTACTTGTCTCTGTCTTCTTGGCATCAATGAAAGACAAAAATGGTTATTGTGAGTTATCCGTAAGAGATAAACATATGCAGTCGTGGACTCTTTTGTAGAACGTTTTGTGTATATTAATTTGGTATATTTGTTATGGTTTAGGCAGCGTAAGCCATTTAAGCGTCCAAAGAGCTACTTTTTATTACGTTTTCCACTACAAACGGCGATTTTTAAGAGTGTAGGAGTTGAGTATCACAACTCTCTTATAGCCTATGTTCATCCCGGGAATCTCCTGAACATTTTGCAAAAAGCTCCATCACAATCGGATCAACGGTATGGCCACGCATAAAGTACGAACAAACAAACATTCATTCATTTTTATATATTAGATATTTACAGACCCTTTAATATATTACGTTATTATGTAACGCTAGAAATTAACTATACTCTACATTACTCTAAATAATTAATTGCATTGTAACTAAAACCCTAACATACCGGATGGTGAAATAGGGTTCGTATTATTGGAGATTCAATAATATATATATATATATATATATATATATATATATATATATATATATACTAGCTGGCACGGAGAACGTCGTATCGCCTTTAAATATGTTTACGTTGATTTTTCCGATGTTTTAATAGTTATCTGCTATTCGGGGCGGAAACAAATCTAACAAATCAAAGATCATAAAAATCGGTCCAGCCGTTCTTGAGTTATAAATAGTGTAACTAATCCGACTTTGTTATATATATATATTGCTGTGCCGAAGGTATATGTTAAATTATGTTGTAGTAAACTAAGTAAGAAATCTAAATCAGAAAGTTTTTGTTTTACACAATTTTTTAGTTCTGGTACGTTAACTACACCCGGTATAAATATGGGTGGTGGTTTATGTGGAAGTGGTTTTGTTGATTGAGATGAATTTATGTTGTCTGCATTCTCAATATCATCCATAAGTGTATCATAAGGATTATATACATTTATTGATGGAATATTTTGAGGAGGCTTGCTGATTTCATTATACTTTCGTTTTTTTTCTACGAACTTGTTGGCAGTTTGGATTCTCATCATCATCATCAAGAAGTCTCTGTGTAGCAATATCATCTTGTGATATATTATAGTCATCTTGTTTTTCATTTAATTGAGGCATGGAGATTGTTTCTGTAATATTAGGCATGTTATTATAACTAACAGACTTACTTACAATTCTGTTATTCCGTTCCTTAGGACCTTCATATGTTTTTAAATTGACATTCTTCTTAAATGTAAGCTTTATGTCACATAGGCCTATACCAATTTGCGGAAATTCACTTGATATCTTATCATCCGCTATACCACTCAATGTACCTTCTCGGTCTAGTTAAATTTAAATTAAGTTGCTGTCTTTCAGCCAGATTACTTAAAACTAATACTTACACACGAAATTAATATTATTATCAATACATTGAAAATAAAATAAACACAAACACACGTAAATTATGAAATAATCAGTATTTGTAATTCAATTGAAATTCGCAGTTGCAACAAAAAGCACAGCCACCTGGTTAAATAATAAACCAATTACCTTACACGGCCATCTGTTAGAATCGTATGGAACTCACTCTCTGTTAAATAATAAACAAATAATTTGCAATAAAAATAATGCTACTATAAATTTAGTTATATACTTCTCTAAGTCTCAAGTTGGATCAAACTGCACACAGTGTGCAATATTTTATTAAAATCGGTTCAGTAGTTTAGGATTCCATCGCGGACAAACAACGTGACACGTAATTTTATATATACTCGGCGCCCGTTCCTACGCCTAAATAAATGATAACGTGTTTTTGCGTTTAGTTGTATAAGTAGAAGGAAACATAGGTAATTATAAATTTATATCGTTATTATTTTTAGATACCCGTGCTGATTACCTGGCGTTGCCCAAGAATCTACTTATCCCGATCTTTTTGGCATTAATTATCTGAAAGACAAAATTTTTGTTTTTATATTTAGTTGAATAAGTAAAAGGAAAAATAATTTTAAATTTGCTCTCTTCGTTATTACAGCTAAAACAACCATTAACTAATTAAGTCTATTACCAAACTCCTTTCATACAATCCAAATAGTAAATAAGATTTCATCTTCCAAAATGTAATATTCAAGTAATCACTATAAGTAAAGCCATATCGTAATTAATTTTAGATACCCCGTGCGTTGCCCAGGAATCAAAATATCCCGATGTACTTGGCATAAATGAACTGAAAGATAAAATTAATTATTTTGAGAATACCCGCCGTGCTCTGTTATGCTTGCCCGGGAATCTAATTATCTCGAACTTCTTGGCATCAATGAAAGCAAAAATGATTATTGTGAGTTATCCGTAAAAGATAAACATATGCTACCGCGGACTTTTTTTTAAGAGTCTTTGAGATATTCACTTCTGTGTAAATCAATCTTATGTATTTAAGCGTCAAAAAGGGGACTTTTTCACGTTTTTAACTACAAAGGGTGATTTTTAAGGGTGTTGGGTAAAACACGAAGTGAAGATATCCGTAAACAACTACAAATTTTCAGTTTGACAGATAAAATATAAGAGTATAGGAGAAAATAGTATGAACATGTCTGCAGATTGCAGAATAGGTACCAATAGATTGCCTAGGAAAATTCTGAACTATCAACCAAGAGGAGGAAAAAGAGATCGGGGACGTTCACGAAAGAGATGGACACAGCAACTACTAATGCCTGGAGCCGGAACGAACCAAAAAGGTTCAATCCTTGCAAGAAGAAGAAGAAGGAGTTGAGTATCACAACTCTCTTATAGCATATGTTCATCCCGGGAATCTCCTGAACATTTTTCAAAAGCCCCATTACAGTCGGATGAACGGTATGACAGCGCGAACAAACAATCAAACAAACAAACATTCATTTTTATATATCAGATAGGGGTCTAGTATATACTCGTACAAGATATTTCAGTTGAATTCTGTGCACTTTCATAGGGTACTAGCTGTTTGTCCGCTATTGCCTGGGTATTTATTTATCCCAATCTTCTTTCACCAATGTGCTGAGGGACCCAGAAAACAGTGAATTCGACACTAAAAGCGGCCGTTTTCGATTAATTTTTATACGATACCCCCTCTCATTCCTGAGGGCGCAAAGGTTCAAACGTGGGGTTTAAAAGTCAATGAATTTGAAATCTTGCTCAATTTTTGAACACTTTATTTTTCACCCTAATGCAGATTCATACTGAAATTTGACTTACATATTATTTTAAATTATATTTTCCTCTTGTACATGAAGATCTTAAGAATGTACATCCTGAAAACGTTTCTTGAAAATCCACAATAACTGATTCATAAAAAAAAGGTAGATGTCAAGTGACGAAATTGTCATACACTGGTTTCCATTTTCGCTATTTAAGTTCATAATAATTTTCAAGAGTAAACAATATTATTATAATAATATTAGGAGCGAAATGTACGCAAAAGAATATTTTAAATTATGTATATTAATGTTGTAACTTATATATTTATTCGATTACACTACATGAGTAGATACTTGGTGGAGTAAAATAACAACTTGTTCAACATTTCGGTAGATCGTTCTCCTTCTGGAAAACCATGATCACTCCGAACTTTATTTTGGATTAAGAAACGGGGTGGAACTACTTCGGTTTGTCGGTGTGAATGACAATTTGCACCCGACAATATATCGTAGCGAATTTGCACGCTATGGCGAAATTAGGTGCTGGTACCTTATTAAAAAGGACTGATATTGTGTCAAATACATTTTTTTATTCAATGCCCCAGGGTGTCATTTCGACATTTCTGGTGTTCTCTCCTGGCATTGGCTTAATTATAACCCACTTCTGAAGTTGGGGCGCCTAGAAGGCGGAGTTACGTTACCCCGATGATATGATGGATGATAAATGATAATGAAGCGCCAGCAGAGTTCTTAACCTAAACTTTACCTAAATTCCACACCATGGGCAACCACAGGAATGATTCCCTTTAAGGAAAAATGCCTATGGTTTAACCGGGAATCAAACCCTCATGAACAGTAGACAGAAACGCTGACCACTAGCCCACGAGGCTGGTCGTGTTAAATTCATAATTTTCGGGTTTTCTGAGATAAATAGTGACACTCTCGATCATGTTTAAATTATAGATTTCTAATATGGAATAAAGTTAATTATGGCGAAATTGAGTGCACCTACCGTATTTTTACATGTCACCCTCTCTCTCCCGCTAGGGTTCATCCTTGGGCTTTAATGTCATAGGAACTGCCATCAATAAACTTAACTGCCCGAATTTGACTCTAATATTGGCAATTTTGTCGCTTTATTTTTCAACCCTTTTCAGCCTCTCACCCTCTTAGATGTTCTAGGGGTCAAACTTCAGCTTAAATATCACTGTGACTATAAGCAATGATATTGGTAACCCCGAAGAATATGAATTTGAAATCAATATCTGTTGTTTTCGATTATTTTTAGATAGCATCCCCTCCACTTAGGGATGCCAGGAGACATTTTACCACCTCACAATATTTTTCCAGATTGTGTGACAGATTTTCTTTTGAAATTTATTAATTTTATTTTAATTATATTCTGAAGTGATTATTTATTTTTTATTTCATTGTTATGCATAAGGGGGCACGCCGTAGCGTAGTGGTTAAGGACTGCGCTACAAGTCGGAAGGTCGAGGGTTCAAGTCCCGTTGGATCAGGATTTTTAAACTGACCTAAACTTTCTGGTGACACTTTCGCCCTGGGGTCGACTCAGCCTCTAACGGAAATGAGTACCAGATGCTTGTTCTGGGGGTAAAGACGGCCGTCACGCAGGGCTGACATCAAGTGCCGATTGTCCAGAAAAAGTGGGAGCCCTAACCTCTACTACCCCAAGGGTCTCGTGATGCCTGTGGTGGGATAAGAAAAAATATGCACAAGTCCTTAGAATATAATGTATTATCTAGATTCTAGAATATTTCAGTTGAATCCAGTAGGCTTGCATTTTTATAGTTGAAATTTTGTGACACCTTTTATTTTGAAATTTATTGATTTTATTTAATTAGCATACATTGTCAAAAAGAAACCTCTATGGCGCGACAGGTCTAGCAACAGGCTTCTCACATCCACGTGTTAATCACAGAGATGGTCGATCATCCAGCCAGTACAGGGGTAACATATGGCTAGAATGTCGGGTCCCTCAGCCGTTATAGCTTTTTTTCGACCTGGAACCGCTATCTATTGTTACTTCCTACATTCCTCATAATGTGGAGACCAGTCTCATACTGGCCGAAATTTCTTGAGGTTTCTTCCCCCATGGGACTCGAACCAGTAGCACTGCAAATTAAATTGTGAAGTTATGATAATTATTATTAACTGATGCTTTAAAATCTAAAATCATATTCTCTCAGATATTTCAGTTGAATCCAGTAGCTGTGCATTTTATAGCTGTATTTTGTGACACCTTTTCTTTTGAAATGTATTTATTTAACTCTAATTAAATTCTAAAATGATTACCATTTATTATTTTATTTCATTATTATTTATAGACGCTTTAACAATTAAGTGAAATATAATATATAATATTTAAGTTGTAACCATAGTCTTGCTTTAGCTTTTGTTACTTGTTTTTTTGAATTATACTTATTTAATTCACAATGAAATCGTGGCTATCTTCAAATGGCAGCTGGTAATAATCTCTAACCCAGCATTTACTCATTTAATGTTATAATATATCTAATTTCAGTACTTTACTGACTTACACATAAGATGAATGGAAAACGGAAAATTACAGTAGCAAATGCTATAATATTCACTAAAACAGACCCAACTTTCATCAACATATGACGAAACCACCGAAAAACTTAATAATTTTTCAATAATAAATCAAAACTACCCAATATAAATATTTGGATATAAAAAAAATAACATCGTCCATAATTATTTAATTATCAGACTAACTGAAATATATTATAAACATCTATTTTAATAGTTATGATACAATTTTCATTTAATTTTGTCAATTTGCAGTAGTGATTGAATCAGATTTATTTTATTCTTTTTTATAACTGTTATAAGTAATGATGCAATTTATGCAATGTATAGGTCTAATAAGTTTTTTTGCGAGCCCATCTTTTCAATATTTCAAGTGTATTCCCATTTTAACTTGAAGTACTCATAGTATTACGTACGTGTCATTTTATTCTGAACATATTTTAGGGGGTCTTTTGTATCGATTGTTGTTTGTGTTCTAATGCCATCCACTGCACTCTTCGCGCTTCGGGTTCCGCGCTGGGTGAATATAGGCCTGTGGTGATAATTTTGTCTATTTTCAATGTATGCACCACTTCGGCAGACCACTTTACGTAGATGATGTACTCATATTTTATACAAAGAGGGATACAGGATGAGAGTATATGTACATATTTATTTAGAGTAAGGAACAAAAAGTTGGCGCGAGTGGCCAGATGGCGCATCTCATAGTTTTCCCTGAATTCAGTGGAAAACTGGCGTTTCACCACCTATGCATATGCAGTCATCAGATAAAGTTTATTTCTAAATTTCTTGCATTGATAGTAGCAAGTGAAAGAAAGAAATTTTATGTTATGTGGAATCGGTTTGTTAGAAATTTGTAAAGGTTTTCATTGACACAGATTTGATAGGAATAGGATACCGTTAGGAAGAGAGTTGTTATTTCAATATACAATTTGCACTCGTATATAATAGTTCATTGCCCTCTTGCAAATAGTTTAGTTCTAATCTGTTCACAAAAAAAATATGTGTGCGAATGGTTCAAGACTATTGTGAAGGTGGGTTGACTTGGCCGGTCATTTAAAACACGGCCTAATCCCACAAGAAACCAAAACACCATCATTTTATCTGGATATCATATTTTTGTACCTAAGTGAAATGGTGGGATCAAAATTATATAGAAATATAATAATACAATAATAGTTATGTATTTAACTAGCGTACCCGACAGACGTTGTCCTGCCCGAACGTTCAATTCTCATGTCATGGCCGGACGATAAAAATATGTTACTTTCTTCCATAAAATTCACTATTTAATAAGTTCGATAGAAAATTCCTCAATGTCATCTGTTGTAGCTTAAGAATCGTGCATCATGACGACTTATTGCTGTCGCACAGGATATGTCGGTAAAGCAGACGACTACAAATCTGCATAAAAATCGTATAACCCGATCGCAGCACCACCTATCGGGCACAATTGTGAATCCAAACCATCAGAGACACACTCAAACACACATTTTCATCAAAATCGGTGCAGTCGTTTAAACAGTTTTTTTTTTTTTTTTTTTTTTTTAATTTCGGATTTCAAGTAAAACTCCACTTATAGTTGACGGATTTCGCTCATTTATGGGTAATACCTACCTTGATTTATTTAATAGGATATACTGAGTTTCGTTGTGAAACATCGAAAATTGTGACCGCTAGAGCGACTTTTAAATTTTCACTTCATGTGAACTACTACACCTAATGGTTTTAGAGGGTCCAATTGTGAATTTAAACCATCCAGAGACAATAAATTTCATCAAAATCGGTGCAGTCGTTTAGGCAATTTTTAATTTCGTATCTCAAGTAAATCTCCACTTCTAATTGTCGGATTTCACTAATTTTTTGACAATACCTATATCGATTCATTTTAATATGGTTATACTGAGATTTGTTGTAAAATTTAGAAAAATGTGACTGCTACAACGATTTTAAAATTTTCACTTCTGGTGAACTCTTGAACCGAATGGTTTTAGAGGGTCCGATTGTGAATCTAAAACCATCGAGGGACCCAAGCAGACAAACACAAAAACTTTCATACTTCGGATTTCAAGTAAAACTCCACTTATAATTGACGGATTTCGCTCATTTCTGGGTAATACCTACCTTGGTTTATTTTAATAGGATATACTGAGTTTCGTTGTGAAACATAAAAAATTGTGACCATTTTCACTTCATGTCAACTATTACACGTAATGGTTTTAGAGGGTCCAATTGTGAATTTAAACCATCCTAAGACAACAAATTTCATCAAAATCGGTGCAATCGTTTAGACAATTTTTAATTTCGTATTTCAAGTAAATCCCTACTTCTAATTGTCGGATTTCGCTAATTTTTTGAAAATACCTATCTCGATTCATTTTAATACGATATCCTATCTACATAACTTAACGATATACTGAGTTTCGTTGTAAAACTTAGAAAAATGCGACCGCTAGAGCAATTTTAAAATTTTCACTTCTGATGAACTCTTGAACCGAGTGGTTTTTTAGAGGGTCCAATTGTGAATCTAAAACCGTCCAGGGACCCAATGAGACACACACAAAAACTTTCATCAAAATCGGTCCAGTCGTTTAGAATGTGTACAGAAATATTATATATATACATATATAGACAGACATGTAACATAAAACCTTACGATATGTACCTATATGTAATACCGGAAATTGAAATAAACACTTAAAATGTTTTTTTAATTGCTTTTATGTAAAAAATAAGAAAAAACAAGAAGTTTCCCTGCTCCTTTTTTAATTCCCCATTCGTTCCAAATGTCCTGCCCATCGCAGTCTTCGAGACTTGTCTGGTTTTCTATAACGATCATGTAACTCACTGTTAGTAATCTTCACATCAAAATATAAAATTCGACCTCTAAAAATGTCATTACCGCTACTGCAACGTTCATAGTGTGTTGTAGTAAAACAGAGTCCTGTAGGGTTTGTAGCCGACCGTATGTCGTAGGAGTAGTAGAGTCTTGCCCAAAGATGGCAGGACTATCCCCTAGTTATCACCAGTGAAGTTACTGTTAGATTATAACAAATAAAATACACATATATACTAATTTATCTCGTATTTCTCATCCTAAATATTTTGTCTTAACGGAGCGAGTAAAATTGCTTCGATTTGACATCACAACATTTAACACATGAATATTTTGAATTAATATACCATACGTTGTACACAGTTGAAAAATTGCACGCCCTAGTTAAGAGTAGAAATCGCCGTTTCACTTGCCGGGTATGTCATAACAACATTTTTGAAATCGATTTTAGGTTTGTGCCTTAAAATCGATATGTATAGTTCTTATTTGAAAACGGTGGCTGATGAAAATTACATAAACTAAGAGAATTCTTCAACAGGTCGAATTTAAGTTACAGTTTTTATTGGTATATTTGTCTTGTTCATTGAATTATGTGAAAATAATGGTATATTACGATGCGAGGTTTGAAAGTGGTTAAAAACCGAGCGATAGTGAGATTTTTAATTTCCGAGATTCTGTAAAAAAATTCACAAACGTGTGTTGTACGTACATTATTTTTTGTGCGATGGTGTTTTCAAAATAATAAATAATAGTAAAATAATATCTTTGTTTGGAATATTTGAGTTCATTATAAACAATTGACTAAAGTTAACAGTGTTGGCAATGTTTATTAGTTGAAACAACAGGAAGCCGTGAGACCAATTTAGTATTAAAATGGCCGCAAGTTCGTATTTTTTCCATTATATTGTTTCAAATAAAGTTTAGTTCATTTAAAATGCAGTGACCTGTTTCGCATAATGTACACCGTGTCCACAAATATAGTATCATACTTTAAACTACAACTACGTCGCTTTGGATAATCGTATCTAAATGCAATTGGTGACAATGAACAGAGAAACTCAAAACGTTTGTGCAATGTCAACAATGGAGAATAATGGACAACAATACAGAAACTAAACTAAATTTAATCATTTTTTGTGGTCGATACTGCAGCGTCATTCGTTGGGGCCACATTCAATGTCTATGAGGTATAGCGAAAACGTTTTGAGTTTCTCTTTTGATTGTCACCAATTTCATTTAGATACGATTATCCAAGGCGACGTAGTAGTAGTTTAAAGTATGAGACTATATTTGTGGACACGGTGTAGATTAACACTACATTTTGGATATATTTTGTATGTAGTGGTTTTACTTCCCACACGCGTGTTTGTAATATGTAATATTACAGTATAGTTATTTTATTCCGAAATGGAGGAAGTTGAACTTTCAATCATGGTCGCCATTGCTGTAAGTACGACAAAACACACTATCGCGCAAAAACAGAAATTTCAGCTGCTAGAGCGACATGAGACCTTGGACGTAAAACATGGTAACTAATAAAACGAAAAAAAATGAGAAATCGATAGTCAAATCTTGGTGATAATATTAAGTACCTTGTTTTTAAATATATCACTAATTTTGTTAGACAAATATTTTGTGTCTATCGATAAATACTTTTTATTAGTATGTTCTAACAGTATACAGGGTGGACCGCTCGAATGGACCTAATTTCAATTGCTTGTTACTGGCAAACGGTTGAAGATAGAAACTTAAAACAACGTTCATATTACAGAAAAACTCACCCAAGTTTTGATATCCAGATCACCACATCTCTATATGAGCCCCAGCAGTCACTGTGACGATATCAAAGCGATGAACAATTTCTTGCCAAGTACGTTGGAGTATGTCTTCTGGAATGTTCTCAATAGCCTCTATGATGCGCTCACGAAGATCACGAAGGTCTTTGACTGGGGTGGTGTAAACTTTATCTTTGACATAGCCCCAGAGAAAGAATTCCAGTGGTGTTAAATCGGGAGATCTCGGGGGCCACGCGATTGGTCCTCCCCTACCAATCCAACGGCCAGGGAAAATGTTGTCCAAAGTCGTACGAACTTCATTGGACCAGTGGGGAGGAGCACCAGCTTGCTGGAAAACGATGTTAGGCTGCAGTTGTTCAATTTGTGGAAAGAAGAACTGCTCCAGCATGTCAAGATATGTGGTACCACGAACAGTTTTCTCGGCGAAGAAAAACGGTCCAATGACCTTATTATGTGACAAACTGCACCAAACATTCATCTTCGGACTATCACGAACATGCTCTTGAATAGCGTGAGGATTCTCCGATCCCCAGATCCGCACATTATGCCGGTTTACCTTGCCTGACAAATGGAAAGTGGCTTCGTCCGAGAAGAAAATCTTGGTCATGAAGTCAGGATCAGCGCCGAGACGGCCCAGCATCGTATTGGCGAATTCCACTCGTTTCGGCATGTCATTCGGCTCCAGACGTTGCACTAACTGCACTTTATATGCGTGCAGTTTGAGGCGTTTGTGGACAATCCGTTGTAATGTCGATTTTGGTATTTGAAGTTCCCGCGAAGCTCTTCTTAATGACTTCCGGGGGCTTCGCTCAAATGCGGCTTGAACATTTGCTACCATTTCATCGGATGCTCTGCGACCACCACCATGCTTCTTCAACACAGATCCTGTAGCTAATAATGTATCACGCCACTTCTTTATGCTTCTAGCAGTTGGAGCATCACGGTTAAACACACGCCGGAACTCCCTTTGAACTCTAATGATTGATTTAAACTCCGCATACCACAAAACAGCTTGCGCTTTCATCTGCGGAGTCGCCATTTTCACAAACAATTAAATCTAAGAACGAGAAACGTATCTTTGTGCCATCTACCGACAGGATTCGAAACTTGGTGAGTTTTTCTGTACTATGAACGTTGTTTTAAGTTTCTATCTTCAACCGTTTGCCAGTAACAAGCAATTGAAATTAGGTCCATTCGAGCGGTCCACCCTGTATTTTCTCTGGATATGTGATAGTGGAATGGTACACATTGTTTTCATCCCAATATTAGATCATGTTTCACTTCGTTATTAATATTCTGCTGAATATGATGAAACATTGTTTGGTTAATTCCAAATCATACATCGAATGTATGTTTTACAAAGTTCAATTACCACACTCAATTTATACGAGTAGTTCATAAATGAAAAGTACCAAATTTACTTTCTTTAGATATGTTAAATAAGAAAAGGGCTGAAAACTTGGTAAGTACTGCACATTTCATGTTTTACTTCAGAACGGGTTAAGAAGTAAATGTATATTTTTTTACATTTCTTAGGATAACTTGGATCAGATTTGTTTGCACTCATAGTTCGGGTCTTCATCTTTGTCATCACAAAAAAAAAACTGTTGTCTCAAGTATTACGAACATTAAAAATATGATTTTGTTATCACTACAAAAAAAAACTGCGTCGGGCAACCAGGTTTCTTAGTTACAATATTTTACTTCGAAACAGTTGTCACTTACAAATAACTTAATATCAGTATTATTATTTTAAAAAAATCCTATGAAATCCTGTGATATCAGCAGCGAGGAATCCTATAACGCCAAAAATTTCACTTCACAAAAAGAAAAGTTTGTTACCATGTTTTATGACCGAGTGCCACACACATACACACACACACATATAAATTATATATATGTCCACCGCTGTGGTCCCGAGGTAGCGTGCTGCCTTGTCAGGCAGCAGGCCCAGGGTCGATCCCCGGTCGGGGCAGTTTTTCTGGGTGAGGTTTTTATCGGGGTTTTTCCTCACCTGTAAGACAAATGTCAGGAAAACTTTTAAGGCCCAAACGGTCCCCGAAATCATATGGCCATCATCATCATCATCCTTATCATCATCATCATCATCATCCTTCACCGGTGTGAAAAGTAACGGGAATACTGCAAGCATAGCACGAAAATGCTATGATTGCAGTGAAGGAACTGCCTTCGGGCAGAATTACTATGGATATGTGTGTGTGTGTGTGTGTGTTGCCTTCTTGCTAAATGTCAAAATTTAATTAGGTCCCTATAACTTTATTTTAAAAAAAGCGTTACTGTTCTAAAACATTACTTTTAAATACCCGCCTTGCGCTGCTACGCCTAAATTAATGTATTTTTATGTCTAGTTGAATCAGTGAAAGGAAAAATAATTATACATATATATCTTAAATATTGTTTGATACCCCGTGCAGATTACCTGGCGTTTCCCGGGAATCTACTTATCCCGATCTTCTTGGCATAAACGAACTGAAAGGCGAAAAATTAATGTGTTTTCATTTTTTGTTGAATAAGTAAAAGTAAAAATTTATATCGTAATTCGTTTTAGATATCCCGGGCTGATTACCAGGCGTTGCCCGGGAATCTACTTATCCCGATCTTCTTGGCATAAATAAGCTGAAAGGCGAAAATTAATGTGTTTTTATGTTTAGTTGAATAAGTAAAAGGACAAATTTATATCGTAATTATTTTTAGGTTTCTTTTTTTCCCAAGTGCGACAGGCTTAGCCAACTGCTGGCCTCACATCCACGTGTGTTAATTATAGATATAGATGATCATCGTACCAGTGTGGGGTGACATGTGGTCAGCATGAAGGGTCCCCCAGCTCTTATAGCTGGTCTTCTCAACCTGGAGTCGCTACTTATTGTAGCTACCCACATGCCTCACGATGCTGGGTGGGCACCGGTCCCATACTGGCCGAAATTCCATGAGAAAATTTCTTCCCCCATGGGGACACGAACCAGCGCAAGTCTCGTAAGCACTGCGCCAAAACATCTTGTCTTAATCACTCGGCTACGGCGCGGGACATTATTTTTAGATGTCCAGTGCTGAATTTATAGAAAATTCTATGGACTACGGAACTCAAATAATAAAATAGATTATTTTAAGTCTGGTATGGAGGATATTCTCATGCACTCGAAAATCGGAAATTTTGCACAAATTTTCCGAAAAATGACTTAAAAAATCGAAAATTCACGGCGTTGCCCGGGAATCTACTTATCCCGATCTTCTTGGCATAAATGAGCTGAAAAACGAAAATAAATGTGTTTTTATGTTTGAGTGAAAGGGAAAAATTATATTGTAATTATTTTTAGACATCCAGTGCTGATTACCAGGCGTTGTCCGGGAATCTACTTATCCCGATTTTCTTGACATAAATGAACTGTAAGACAAAACTCGTTATTGTGAGCTGTCCGTAAAGAATACCCGCCGCGCCTGCTACGCTTACCCGGGAATATACTTATCCCGATCTTCTTGGCATCAATGAAAGACAAAAATGGTTATTGTGAATTATTAGTAAAAAAAGATTTTGTGTACATTAATTTTGTGTATTTGTTATGGTTTAGGCAGCGTTAGCCATTTAAGCGTCCAAAAACTATTTTTATCACGTTTTTCATTACAAAAGGTGATTATAAGGGTGAAGGGATAGAGTATTACAATTCTCTTGTAGCCTATAACCATCCCGGGAAATTCCTGAACATTTTGCTAAAAGCCCAATCACAATCGGATGAATGATATGACAGCGCATAAAATACGAAGAAACGAACAAACATTCACTTGTATATATTAGATTTGCAGGGCAAATTACAATCATGACCAAATATGCAAACGAATTTCAGTTTATGAGTACTAAGTTATTTACTTACTTACTTACTCACTGGCACTATCGAACCCGTAGGTTCATGGCCGCGCGGACATAAGCTCTCCATACATCCCTATCCTGAGCTGATGCTTTCCAATCATTCCCTGTATAATCTACTTCCCTCAAATCATAGTTAATGTTATTCTCCCACCTCATTCTGCGTCTACCAACTGGGCGTTTTCCCTCTGGCTTTCCTACAAGAAGATTCCATGCAAGTCTTTCATCCCCCATACGTGCAACCTGTCCTGCCCATCGCAATCTACGAGACTTAACTGTTCTTATTATATCTGGCTTTCTATAAAGACCATGTTTAGACATTTTAAATAATAAAGTTATATAAATTAGACATGCATGAAATGAATTAAATTTACACATAATCATTAATGTTTTTACAATGTATTACTTGATTCATTAATAGTATTTTCCACCTCTGTGGTCTTCAAGTAGCGTGCTGCATTGTCCCGCAGCGGGCAAGGGTTCGATCCCCCGTCGGGACAAGTTTCTTGGGTGAGGTTTTTTCGGGGTTTTTCCTTACCTGTAAGACAACTATCAGGAAGCCTTGAGACACAAACGGTCCCCGAACATCATCTGGCCATCATCATCATAATCATCATCCGCCGATGGGGAAAGCAACGGGAAACTAGTAAAGCTGCAAAGCATAGCATGAAAATTTATGATTGCAGTTAAGAACCTGCCCTAGAGTAGAACACTACAGAATAAAATATAATTATCATCATCATCATCATCACTCCAAGGATTAGGCAATTGCCCGTTCCGACTTCATATTGCATCAGCCCAACGTCTTCTAGGTCTTCCAACATCACGCCTTCCTCTTGCTTGATAATTTCTGGCTAACAATGGATATCTCTCCTTGCTCATTCCATCCATGTGATCAATCCATTTCTGTCTGTAATTCGTGACTTTATCCAACAAAGGCTGTACTTTCAATTCTTCTCTTATATCCTCATTTCTTATTCTATCAAGTCTTGTACATCCTTTTACTTGTCTTAGGAACCGCATCTCTGCCGTCTGTATTCTATCCTTCTGTCTTTTCACTGGAGCCCAAGTTTCACATCCATACAATATTGTGGGAACCGCCATAACATTATACATTTTTATCTTGGTTTCTTTTCTAATTTTATTTTTGAATGTTCTCTGTATTGTTCCACACACCGTCTGAAATTTATTTATTTTGGAGTCAATATCTCTTTCCACATTGTAGCCAACATCACAGCCCAAATATTTGAAACTAGACACCTGTTCTATACTTTGATTTTCTAAAATAATTTTGGTTCTCACTGGATCTCTTCCTCTAAAAGCCATGGTCTTCGTTTTCCTTACAGAAATTTTTAGATCGTATAATTTACATATTTCATTTAATGCATGCATTGATTTCTGTAAGTCGTCTTCATTTTTCTGTATTATGATTACATCGTCAGCAAATAAAAGATTATTTATGCACATTTTATTATCCATTCTTATTCCTGGATTTACTAAAACTTTCCATTTATTAAAAATATCGTCTATATATATATTAAACAAAGTGGGTGATAAACTACATCCTTGTCGTAATCCAGTATTTGTTTTGATTGCATCTGTTCTTTTGAATCCGGTATCTATAATTATATTTGTGTCTTCATATAATGTCTTTATTGTTTCTACAAGGCACAGCGGGTATCCTTTCATTCGTAATATTTCCCATAATTTTTGTCTGTTTACTCGATCGAAGGCCTTATCCAAATCTATAAATCCTATGTGAGTTTCTAAGTTATGTTCTCTTCTCTTTTCTATGAGTTGTTTCAGTGTAAAGACATTGTCTATACATGACCTTCCCTTTCTGAATCCACTTTGATTTTCACTTATTATTACTTCTGTTATGTTTCTCAATCTATTATTTATTATTTTCGTATATATTTTGTAGCCAGTATTCATTAAGCTAATCCCTCTGTAATTCTCGCAATTTCTCCGGTCTCCTCTTTTGAATATATTCTTGACAATTGCTGTTTTCCAAGTGGTTGGAATCCCATAGGTCTGCCAACATATATTAATTAGATGAAGTATTCGTAGTTTACACAATATTCCACTATATTTGATTAATTCCATATTTATATTATCTAATCCTGTTGCTTTCCTATTCTTAGTGGTTTTCAAAGCCATTTCTAATTCATTTATGTCTATTACATCAATATTTTCCACTTTTATTTCTTCCTCATTGTTCTCTTTTCCTTCAATTTCCTCCTTTTTCCAAAGTTTTTCATAATGCTGGATCCATTCTTGTTCTGGGATTATATTCAATCTGGCAGAATCTTTCTCAGTCTGATTTAGATGTTTCACTAATTTATAACCTATTTCTTGTCTTCCATACATATCATGTTCTACTGAGCTTATAAATTTATCCCATGACTCCTGATGGGATTTTCTTATAATGCTTTTAGCAATTCTCCTTTTCATTTTATATTCTTCATAAGATTCTTCTGTTTTCAGTCGTAAGTATGTATGATATGCTTTTTGTTTTTCATTCACTGCATTTTGTATATTCGCATTCCAAGTTCTCAAGCCCTTCCTATTCCTTATTCTATTTTTCTTTCCTAATATCTCATTTGCTGTTTTATGTATTACATTTGATATATTTTCCCATTCAATATTTATATCTTCTGACGTCGCTATCTCTGATATATATTTATTCATTCTGCTTTCATAATGTTGTCTAATACTTTGATCTTGTAATAAATATATTTTATATACTTCTTCTTGGTTTCTTTTGTTCTTTATGTTATTTTTCCGCCATTTAGCTATTATGTTTATTTTGCTTATCACGAGATAGTGATCAGAGTATATATCGCTGCCTCTATGTACTCTCACATCTTTTACCAAGGCTCCTAGCTTGTTGTTTACGATTAAATAGTCAATTATTGATCTTGAGTTATATCCACTTCTTGTATATTTATGTATGTCCTTTTTTCGGAAATAGGTATTCATTATTTTTAATTGATTATAGGCTGAAAACTGTCTCAAATCCTGTCCATTTTCATTTATTGTTATTTCTCCATTATTTCCTATTACATTAGGTATAGGGACATTGCCTACTCTGGCATTTAAGTCTCCACTTATTATTAAATGATGATCTTTTGTATATTTATCAACTAATGTTTGTAATGTTTTATAAAATGTTTTTGTTTCTTCTTTCTTGCCTTCCTCTGGGGCATACACAGCAATTATCATCATATATCCTCTTTCAATTTTAAATCTGGCTATCAGGATTCTTTCATTTATAAACTCATAGCTATTCAATTTGTTCTTCCATTTTTCATCTATTAAAATTGCTACTCCACACTGCGCTCTTGTTGTCTGTTCTACTCCGCTATACAACATAGTATAGTGTTGTAAGTCCTTTGTTCCTTTTAGTTTCTTTTTTGTTTCTGTTATTGTTGCTATATTTATTTCTTTTTTCTTTAATTCTCTTTCTAATTCTTCTTCTTTTGTATTTATTCCCCTTACGTTCCAATTTCCTAATTTCAAAATGTCCTTTATTCCAAATCGTATCCTTTTATCTTGCTTGGGTCGGTTCCTTTTATGACAATCCGGCTGATTTCCATGAAGCTTCTCAGTAAGATAAATGTCTCCTGGAAGCGTTACGAGCGCTTCGCAGGACAAGGATGGTGGAAGGGCTGCTTCCTCTGAGCCTCCAAACATGCTCCTCTGGGTATCCACCCCCCAAGAGAGGGCTGCTTCTTCCGCTCTTCAAGCCCTACAAGTTTAGCTGTGCTATTCCTTGTCGCCCTGTTGACCGTTGAAGACTTGACTTGACGAAGATGTGGCCGCCCAATATGGATACAGACGCCATTCCTTCGTTGTGAGCTATACTTAGTTCCCCTCGCCTCTTACCCACCAGCAAGATTAACCTAAGTCAATCTTCCCCAGTAGAGTCGTCTGGTTCATCGGGTACTAAGCCCCCCCCCCACCACGTCAAGGTGATAGCTCCTGGGGGGGTAAAATATAATTAATAATATTAATTCATTACATATAAACACTAGCGTGACACCCGGCAGACGTTGTCCTGCCCGAACGTTCAATTCTCATGTCATGGGTGGACGATAAAAATATGTTACTTTTTTACCATAACATTCAGCAATTAGGACATAATTAGATATTATTAAATAAGTTCGCAAGAAAACCTCTTACAGCCTTCTGTTGTGGCTCAAGAAATATGAATGATGAAGTCACATAGTCATGAACATTAGAATTGTGCCCTCCTTTGCAGATAAGTTAAGAACCGTCATATAAAAATTATATTAGAGTGAAAAATATATGTAAATATATTTTTTTCCAGCTAGATTTCATTTCTGACCCACTGTGCACCGGTCCCATACTGGCCGACGTTCCATGAGAAACATTTCTTCCCCCGTAGAGACTCGAGCCAGCGTAAGTCCCGTAGTTATGCGCCAAGACTTCTTGCCTTAACCACTCGGCTACGGGGCAAGACTCTTGGTATCAATGAAAGATAAAAATGATTATTGTGAGTTATCCGTAAGAGATAAAGGGACTCTTGGTATCAATGAAAGACAAAAACGGTTTTTGTGAGTTATCCATAAGAGATAAACATATGCTGTCGCGGACTTTTTTGTAGAGCTTTCTGAAATATTCAATTCTGTGTACATTAATTTTGTGTATTTCTTATGGTTTGGGCAGCGTAAGCCATTTAAGCGTCCAAAGAGCTACTTTTTTAACGTTTTCCAGTACAAAGGGTGATTTTTAAGGGTGTAGGAGTTGTATCACAACTCTCTTATAATCTATGTTCATCTTATAATCCATGTTCATCCCGGGAATCTCCTGAACATTTTGCAAAAAAACCCATCACAATCGGATCAACGGTATGGCCGCGCATAAAGTACGAACAAACAAACAAACATACAAACAAACAAACATTAATTTTTATATATAAGGTAACAATTACACAGAACATAATAAATCTGCTTTGAAATCCTAATATTTATTTTTCATTTTATTCTTGTTTTCTATAAAAAAATATTGCTCTTATTAAGATAAGCCCAATATTTTCTATATATTTAGCCGTATTCCTAATTAATTAGGTCTATATGCTTGAAACCTCCAGCGCCGTAGCGTGGTTAAAATATCATGCGTTGGTGCAGAGCTGGTTCGAGTCCCTATCCATCCATCCATAGTAATTCTGCCCGAAGGCAGGTCCTTCACTGCAATCATAGCATTTTCATGCTATGCTTGCAGCTTTACTAGGGAATTGTGTAGGTGTGGTAGCTTCCCGTTGCTTTCCACACCGGTGAAGGATGATGATAATGATAATGGTAAGGATGATAATGATAAGGATGATGGCCATATGGTTTCGGGGACCGTTTGGGCCTTAAAGTTTTCCTGACATTTGTCTTACAGGTGAGGAAAAAACCCCGATAAAAACCTCACCCAGAAAAACTGCCCCGACCGGGAATCGAACCCGGGCCCACTGCGTGACAAGGCAGCACGCTACCTCGAGACCGCAGCGGTGGACCGAGTCCCTATAGGGGAATAAATATTCGGATAGTAATTGGTGCCTACCTAGCATCGTGAGGAATTTGTAACTACAATAAGTAGCGGCCTCAGAGTGAGAAAACCAACTGTGATGGTTGGGGGACTCGACATGCTGAACAATGTCACCCCTATGCTGACTGAATTATCGTCCATCTACATGTTAACACACATGGATGTGAGGTAAGCAGTGGCATTTAGGATATTACAATTTTCAGAATCAAATCATTATCTCCAAGCTGAAGCTCCAAGTCCTCAACTTCTACTTCAAAAGTCAGAGACCCTGGAGCTTTGCGATGGAATGAGCCAACCTTTACATTTGCTCCTAACTTCCAATAAGGCATTCCAAAAAATATTCAAAATTATAAAATTGCTAAAGTTGCCCAGCAAGAGTAATTACAGACTTAAAAGAAATAAAACAGAAAGAGCAAAAGCGGCTACCTGCAAAGACAGCAAAAACCTCAAAACTAGGCTTGTATCTGACTCGTCACATGACAGCTCAGAGAGTGTTGAGAGTGTTGAACGCTACGAACAAATCACATATAAAGCAGATTGGATTGAATGCATTAGGCCTATATTCTTCAAATTATTGTATAAAACATGTCGCATACACGCTAATTTGTGTTAGGAAGGAAAAAATAAATATAAGAGACCAGGAAAAAAGAGAGAGTTAAATATTTTGAAGCGCGTTATCTTTTCCACCCAGGTTGCAGAGATGGGACTGCGCTCCAAATTATCTAAACTTTTTTTTCCTAATTAAAAAATACTGCTTTGCGATATGCTTAGATTCTATTACCAAATGTATGTAGAGCATATTTTTAAATGAAATACTACATGTCATATGTCCACCGCTGTGGTCTCGAGGTAGCGTGCTGCCTTGTCATGCAGCGGGCCCGGGTTCGAAAACTTTAAGGCCCAAACGGTCCCCGAAATCATATGGCCATCATCATCATTATCATCATCATCATCATCATCCTTCACCGGTGTGGAAAGCAACGGGAAGCTACCACACCTACAATTCCCTAGTAAAGCTGCAAGCATAGCATGAAAATGCTATGATTGCAGTGAAGGACCTGCTCTCGGGCAGAATTACTATGGATGGACATGTCATATCTAGCGTTTAAATTGTTTGGGATGTTTTAAAAGTGCGCCATCTTCAATTCAATTCTGTCCCGCTTCCGTGGTGTAAAGGTTAGCACATCATATTAACATACGAGGAGACCTAATTCGATTTCCGATTATACATACCATAGATATTTTTTTCTTTCGTATAGTGTGTGGAATAGGTACACTCAGCTTAATTAGGACAACTGAGTATCAGATTGATACGAGGGCGGATCGGAAAGTAACGCACAATAATTTTTTTCTGCCTTGGTATTGCAGCTAGAATGTTGAAATTTCACAGAGACATAGTTTGAAGTTTTCACTATAGATGGTATTTTTTTCTCAGGTGCACCTCTTGCGAGAGAAGCTTGAACTATGCAACAAATATGGCGCGCATGCTACAGTCGTCCACCTGTGAGGAACAGAGAAGTGTTGTTCGATTTTTGTGGGCCAAAGGGCATAAACCCAGTGAAATTCACAGGGACATGCGTGGCGTGTATGGGGATGATTGTATGGACCGTAGCAATGTCTCCAGGTGGTGCACATTCTTCCAAGAGGGACGCGTGAACCTTAGTGATTCGCCACGCTCCGGCCGGCCGACAACAGCAGCAATCCCGCAGAATGTCAGAGGCATTGAGGCGGCAATTCTGAACGACCGGCGTGTGCAACTGCGAGCCTTATCGCAGAAGTTCAACATTTCCTATGGTGCGGTGTACGATATTGTTCATGAAAATTTGAAATTCCGTAAAGTTAGTGCTCGCTGGGTGCCTAAGAACCTGACAGACGACCACAAGGGCCAGCGAATGATGGCAAGCTTGGACCACTTAACGCGGTACACCGCACAAGGACATGACTTTCTGGAAGGAATCGTCACAGGTGATGAGTCGTGGGCGTACCACTACACGCCCGAAACAAAGCAGGCATCAATGGAGTGGAAACATGCTGGTTCCCCAGTAAAGAAAAAATTCAAAGTGACTCAATCTGCCAGGAAAGTGCTTGTGACAGTGTTCTGGGATATGCATGTTGTTTTATTGGTGGACTTTGCTGAACACGGGACCACTGTGAATGCTGCGGCCTACATTAAAACTTTGGTGAAGTTGCGTCGTGCCATTCGTGACAAACGTCACAACATTAACGTTAAACTTCTTCATGACAATGCTCGCCCCCATGTTGCTGCTGTCGTTCGTCAGAAAATCGCCGAATTTGGTTGGGAGGTGCTCCAGCATCCACCATACAGTCCGGATCTTGCACCATCGGACTTTCATCTGTTTGGTCCCATGAAGAAATTCCTGGCCGGCAAACGCTTTGAGACAGATGTGGAAGTGAAATCAGCAGTGCGCAGATGGCTACACTCCAACCAAACGGACTTCTACGAACAGGGCATATTGAAACTGGTAACACGATGGGAAAAATGTGTTGAGAAAGTTGGTGACTATGTCGAAAAGTAGGTAAAAGATGTAAGTTCTTTTGTGATTTTTTTCCTTTTTTTTACTATTAAACTTTTAAAAAAAAATATTGTGCGTTACTTTCCGATCCGCCCTCGTATTATGATAATTAGCAAAATTCTGTTGGAAAAACTGAAATTATGTTTGAGGGACTTTTTCACTTTTTTCTCTGTTTTTTTTTCTTATGATAGACAATGACAGCAACTGGTTCAGTCAGCCTTGGCTCTTACAAGGGAACTGTCAAACATAGCATGCCGAAACCTACCTTGAAATTTCTTCCAGAGAAGCGCCGTGAAGTACGAAAAAAATATGTCTTTTTAACTGCAATGCACTAAAAACCAGTGCCAAATATCTCATTTAACCTATAGGGTAGTAACGCAACTCTATAACTGATAGATTGGATAACCTTCACTATCTGCCCTCCCTGCCGCGTCCTGTAACTTTCCACTCTCTCTTACTAATGCAGGGAGTCCATTTGTTCCGTACAGTGGGTTTTCATTGCTAGATTCTGCTTCGATTTTTTGTGTATTTCAGTTAAAAACTGCAGATGATTTTTTGGATACGACCTTGACACATCACAACGCTTCTCTGGAAGAAATTTCAAGGTAGGTTTCGGGCATGCAATGGTTGATGGTTCCCTTGTTAGGATCTTAAGTGCCGTGGATTAATTTTTTATTTAATTAAATTGGGCATTCCATCTCATTGACTTATTTTAACCTCTCCCCTTATAGGTACTTTTTATATGCCACACACCACCCGGACCTTACAGTGGCACGACCTGTCGGGAGAGGATTATTTTAAACTATGGATTTACACATACTTTTTTGACATGGAGAGCCTCCCGGAATAAGTGATTAAATTAGACATCATATAAAATATGTTGTCTCAAGACAACCCTTGAGGATGCCAGACGCAGTCTCTGGCGAAACGTCGGGGAACTTTAAGCCTCGAGACCACGGCCTACAGCCCGGAAATCTTCTTCAAGATCATCATAGCAGCTCCGGCCGTGAAAGCCTAAGTCAATACATATAAAATATTGTTTTATGTTGACGGAATTTAAAATGTTTTATGAATTCGTTTCGAAATTCATATCAACTCATCTCTAAAACTCAATTTTAGTTCTTGTAACGTGAATAACTGTTACAATCCTCTACCTCTGTATAATTTTAAGCATAAATACATGAGGCATTCTAAATGGATAATAGGAGCTTTTTTTATGATATTTTCAACCCGTGTTTTGCCATGGGCACATCACGGGATATTTATAGTTATTTACATTTTGTCTTGCTGCAATTTGATTGTTCAAGAGTTTATTGCATAGAATGCTGTATAGTTGGAGGGGATGAGGCAGTGTTCCCTTCTAGCAGTATAGTTCTTGGTTAAACAGAATCACAGTTTCCCTAATCATTAGGGAATCCCTGGGCCTGTGTATGATATCTACCAGGGATACCTACAGATGCTTATTCTAGTTGTTCGTCAAACGTGGAGTCTCCTTCTAACGATCGTTAGTGTTTTTTCAAAATATTTTCAAAACCCAGAAACATGCCACTAATTATTTAACATATTGTTTATTTCACTTACAGAGTTTATGGTCTCTTCCTTAAGAATTTTATCCATGTTGCTTCTCGATTTGTGTGAGCTTGTTGTACTTTATTTAAGTGGTCGAATATGACCGTCACTAATTCACATTCATCTTCTTCTGCCATCTTGCTACACTCTCGACAATTATTTTGTTTGTAGTAGCAAACTGACTCTAGAATTCTTTCTTTATCTTAACACTTACTTTGTCACGCTGAGAGTATTCTTAATATAGGTTTTACTAGTTTGTGTTATATGTTGTCACAAATTTGTGTAAATTATCCTTTAAGGTATGTGTAACGAGGAACTTGTTTACAGACAGGTGAATGCACAAAACTACATAATGGTGAGCTACATAAAGGTACGTACACACTTGCGCGCCGCGTGCGCGCACCATGTTCGTCAGATTTGGACGGGGTTTTAAGGTGCTCGCGAACGGCGTCTCTCACCACGATCCACTCATTGTCGGTTTTTTCCACAAACACTTTGATGGTTCGCTGTTTAGATTTGGACGGGTACCTGAGAGGTTCGTTGTTTTCGGTGCGCACCTATTATTTGAGTATGGAGTGGTCAGTATGGAGGATCATTTTTAAAAATCATTGAAAGGAGATGCCTGTTTTTTTTCAATGTTATGTGTTTTTTTTTCATGTGTACTGTAATTGTGTGAATAAATTAGAATTATTTAGAAAACATTATTTATTTAAGACGTTCATTTCATAATATTATGCATGAAGTATAACAAAACAATACAATATATAAACACATTTATTACTAATTATTTATTTATTTCTTCAAAGACTCCAAAGAGCAAGACTGCTCATGTTAAGGGGCAATATACAAAAAATAATGGCCATAAAACAATTAACAATAAAAACAAGAAAACAAATTCAGGCATAAGTTTAAATAATACAAACAACTATAGATGCACAATATATATACACATATAAATACAATATTTAAACAGGATAATATTAATAATAATAAAATTAACAAAATTAACTAAGAAAGCAATGAGAAAAAATATTTTTTAATACAATTAGAAAAATGTTTAACATTCGTGAAATGTTGATATTCAATAGGTAAGTTATTGTAATGGTTGATTAATGCATAACGAATCCCTTTTATACCTTTTTTTTTTTGAGAAACTAGTATCTTTGTGCAATAAAGTACAACTTCTAGTATAATAATCATGTACATCTTTATTAAAAATTAAGGCCATGTTATGGTGAGATAGATTCTTAATAATTTTAAACATATATATACAAATCATATATTTTTTTAAAATTCCTTTAATGCTATAATATTTGAAAAAGTATAAATAAAGTTATAAGATGTAATAAGTAATAAGCGTGACCAGACGTCCCGATTTTGGCGGGACAGTCCCGATTTTTAACAATTTGTCCCGCGGCATTTTAAAAAAAAGTCCCTATTTTTGGGAAAGAATGCAGGACAAGCGGGAGAACGGAAAGGGAATAGACATGGTTGATTACACCTGCTCTGCAAAATGTCTACTGAAGGTTTGTGGGTTTCCTATGGATCGCAGGAGGTTCGTTGAAATTAATCATTTCGACGAACATAACACGCGCCGCGCATATGTGTACGTACCTTTATACGTACATACGAAACCAGATATATAATAAGAACAGTTAAGTCTCATAGGCTGCGATGGGCAGGACATGTGGCACGTATAGGGGATGAAAGAGGTGCATGAAAGCTTCTGGTAGGAAAACCAGAGGGAAAACGCCCAGTTGGTAGACCAAGAATGAGGTGGGAGAATAACATTATCCATGATTTGAGGGAAGTAGATTATACAGGAGATGATTGGAAAACATTAGCTCAGGATAGGGATGTATGTAGAGATTGTGTCCGTGCGGCCATGAACGTACGGGTTCGATAGAGCCAGTGAGTTAGTTAGTTACTTGTTTACTTAATCGGAGCTTGACATTTGTTGTGTGGGAGCATTAATGCTGTTTAATGTTTAAATGGTGCAACATGAATTTAAATGGTGTTACCAGATGTTTCTATGACAGCTGTGTACAATTCATTGGTATGACAGGATTAATTACCGTAATGTAGAACACGCACAGTAATAATATGTCTGCGGGTTTTTAACATACGAGCTAGTAGCGCAAAGTTATTGTACAACATGCACGAGATGCATGTCCCACATGGTTATACGATGGCTCTCTAGCGGGAGTTTCTTAACAAGTTAATTTATTTACGCTTATTTACCTGCAGATGTCAATTAGTGACGTGTCGTTAGTGCATCACCTAAATGAGATATCTAGTAGGCAACTAATATATCACTTGAATGTATGAAGGCCGGTTAAATTTTGCACAGTGACCTTTTTATCGCTTGTGGTGTTTTCACGAGCCAGAAAAACTTCAGATTCGAGACCTCCCGGAGGTCTTGTTCCTTGGATTTTTCCATCCTAAAAATTTATCGACCCCAGCCGGATTTGAACCCACGGCCGACACATGTTGTTTTTCTTCAACAAGTTTAATTCATGACCCGATTTTTCTCGTTCATGGAAAGTCTTTCTTTTGGCAATTAAATCGTATATACCAAGTTCCGTTGCGATAAAATAAAAATTATAGGTAGGTAGAGCGTTGAAAATGTTCTCACTAAAATTTCAACCTTCAGTTTAACCCCACTTATATGGTTCGATTTTGCTGATTAACAAACTCCATCTAATTTTTCTTGTTCAAATGTTATATTGCAAAAAAATGGCAATGCTAGAGCGATTTTAAAATTTTCACTTCTAGTTAGTGGCCAGTTTATGCTGGTTAACGAACTCGATCTTACTTCTCTTAATTGATTATTAGCCTATATGCCGAGTTTGGTTGCGAAATGAAAATCGCGGGCGCTAGAACTTTCACACACACACACACACACACACACACACACACACACACACACACACACACACCACACACACATATATATATATATATATATATATATATATATGTGTGTTCGCATTTTTTCGCAAACAAAATCTGCATACAACAATCAATTAAGAAAAGTTGTTATTTTTGGTGATTGGTAATTAGGGTCGATGATGATCGGGATAGTAAAAATACCCGGGTATCGACCGGGTAATAAATAGTAACTAACTCACTGGCAGCATCGATCCCGGACAGTAGACACAGTATAGGAGTTTAGAATAGTGAGGGATTTTGTGTTGTGAGAGTCAAATATGTTCTGGTGCTATCGTGTATGATTTGAAAATAGGCGAAGAGAGCGAGAGTATAAGTAGCTTGATAAAAATGTAAACACAATTTTGAACAACTAAATATAATTTTCCTACGATAATATATACTGCATAGAATACAGATAAATTAAAATTCAACAATAGCGTCATGGTTACGTGGTTACGGGATGCATAATAATCGTCTATTTTGTCTCATTTCAAAATTCCTCTAGCTACGAAAAGAATTACAATTTCGTGTTGTTTTAATTTCAGGAAAATTGAGATAATACCGTACATTAAAATTAACTTTCTTTAAAAAAATATTACTATAAACAAATAACGCGTTCAATATAATTTATTTTACAACGTAAATGAATAACTGCAAATGTTAAATGGTGTTGTGGATTAAAAATGTTCTGTGTAAAATTTCGCTAAAATCCAAGGTAAGTTTCATTTAAATGTTCAAACAAAGTTACTGTGTAGATGTAGAATGTAGACGTAGAAGCGCGGTAGAGATCTGAGTAGATACATAATAAACAGAAAAAAAGAAGGAAAGGAAAATATATAATTTTAAATAGTTAAACTAGCTATTTTTATATTTCTTTGCGAAATTATACGAATAATTAAAGAAAGGAACACACACAGATTCACAAATATAATAATAACTTAATGGCACATAAAATGAAAACTTGCGAAGGTAAAAGAAACGAAAACATATTTATAAGTCTGACAATAAAGGCATAGTAATTCTATATTATAATATAGTTGGTTTACAAGCAAATATTTACCATATAATTAAATTAAATTCGAAGATATCCTTTTACAACGGATACCCAGATCATTGGAGTACAAAGGGAGGTCAACTGAATACTTAGACATTGGATTTTAGGCATTAAAAATTTGAGTTTTATGTGCCTAAAAGTCAACATTTAATAAATTGAGCCCTATTCAGTAAAACTAGGCATTTCAGGGACTATGATCAATGTTTCAAACATATTTATTTCACTGGAATTAACAAATTGTTCTCTGAAATACAAAAAAGTATATTTAAGAAATGAAGGAGGAAAACTGTATTATATAACACATCTATACAAATTAATATATTGAAAAAAGTTAAATATATTTTTAAGTTTTACAAATTCAGTTAAATGTTCATTCTCTTCCATAATTATCTGCACACTACATCACCAGATTTTTTCCCCTAAATTCTCCACAATTAAACTTCACCTTTTGTTATAAATAATGCCACGAGTGATTTCCAATTTATCTAGCGAATTTGAACATCAAGAGTGGCATTTGTTAGGACTATTTAACGAATAAAATTAAGCCGTTTACTCACAAATCAATATTTAAATATAGTTATTTTAAAATATTTATATATTTAATTTAAACGGCGATGTTTGAAAACAAATGAGTAACGTTATGTTTCATTTCTTCATCACTGCAACCAAATCATTATTCATTGCCAAATAGAATCGAAATATTGTAGTGGACAAAAAATGAAACACATCATTACAGATTATTAGTTTATTTCTGATGTCCTATGATGTAAATATGTCAATTATATTTTTCTGCAACGTTAATTACTGGGAAATAATACGTTTAAGAAAGTGCAAACAGTGGTTTCTTATTTTTATAGTATAATTAATTGCTACTTGTGTTTTCTATTATATCTCACAAGCACAATCTGGTTACATTCGTGCACTACATAATACAATCTGGGAGCTACTTGATAAAATGAAAGAGATAAAATGAAAGTGATAAAATCGAGGTGAAAAACGACAGTGATTGGTTGTAAATCAAAACTCATTGAAATGCAATTGGTCATTGACTGTCATTTGGGGCATGAGTTAAATAGTCACTAAGAATTATTTTGAAACCAGCAAAACTTCTTTCAATTGAAAAGATGTCTAAGGAACAAAAATGTTAAATTAATACGGTATAGTAGAAATATCAAAACCTACTGGAACATTTGTCATTTTCTCCCGATATCATTCTTCATATTTTCTGTAATAATGAAAACCCTACATTTTTATTTAGTCCATTGTTCAACTTAATTCTAACTTTTTCTCCCCAGTTTTGCCCAAGGCACAACGCTTATCCAAAACATTATGCTGAATTAAGGTCTTCTATATTTCGTAGGGACGGATTCTTGTATGTTTTTCTTTTCCACTCACGTGTACAGCGAAGTTCAGAGGTATTTTGGAGGACAAAAAGTAGATTTCAAATTGTTGGTCTTCATTCCCTTATTAAATGTGACTATTTAGTTTTTGTCCTAAAGGCGATGTCTTCGGATATTACAGAAGATAAATATGTCCAGCACCGTTTGCCCAAGGCTATTACAGATGTCAAAAATTTAGCCATCCACATCTATTTGGGAAATTCTACGACTATTTAACTCATGCCCCAAATGGTAGTCAATGACCAATCACATTTCAATGAATTCTGTTTTACAACCAATGACAGTCGTATTTCACCTCGCTCTTTATCGATTTTTCATTATCAGCTCCTGATTTTGTGATAAAGAAAGCTCCTCCTTTTTAATATTCTGAACAGCTCAGAGCATTATTTTTCTCCAACAAATACATTGAATATAGCAAATAATTAACAGATTCCTTGATTTTACTGAGTTGTTTACTAAAAAAATAAATTAATAACATATAATGTTGATTATAATATACAGTTTGATGTGTTTCATTGGGTGCAGTTTTACAATATTGCTATCCTATTTGGCAATAAATAATATAATCGAGTTGCAGTGAATATACATAACCTCACATTTCTAACTTTTTTCAAACATCGCCGTTTACATTAAATATATACATATTTTAAAATACCGGTAACTATATTTAAATAATGACTTTTTATTAAACAACTTAATTGTATTCGTTAAATAGTCCTAACAAATGCCACTCTTGATTTCTAAATCCTCTAAATAATTTGGAAATCACTCGTGGCATTACTTAGGTCTATGATAATTTACTTCCTTTAAATCATGTTGTCCCGCGCCGTAGCCGAATAGTTAAGACAAGAAGCCTTGGCTCAGAGCTACGGGACTTGCGCTGGTTCCAGTATCCATGGAGGAAGACATTTACTCATGGGATTTCTGCCCTATGGGACCGGTGCTCACCCAGCATCGTGAGAAATTTTTAGTAACTGCAATAAGTAGCGACCCCAGGCTGAGAAAACCAGCTACAACGGCCGGAGGACCCGACATGCTGACCACATATCATCCCTATACTAGTTGGATGATCGTCTACCTCTGTGATTAGCTCATGTGGGTGTGAGACCAGCAGTCATTTGGTAGCCAAGGGCCTTCTGGGCCTGTCGCGCCATGGAGTTTAAATCATGTTATTCGTCTTCTTCTGAACCATGTCAAGAGGTTACTGTTTTGAAGTAATTTTATTATATCTACAGGTTGATTCCAGAGATCCGTTCCTGATCTATTGATGAATTGGAGTATATGATGTGGTGATGCTTCTTTTATATTATTTTATGAGTTTTAAGATGTCCTGATTTATGTCTTGCTATAAGTGTCTGTTCTTTTCGTTGCAGTCTCTATGGTTAATGTTATTTTCCCATCCCATATTTGGCCTATCTATTGTGTGTTTTTCCCTTGTTTTTCCTACAAGAGGTTTCCGTGTTTCTCTCACTTTTAAAACGTGCCACATGTCCTGTCTGTCAGAGTCTACAAAACCTAACTATTCTTATCACATCTGATTTCTTATCAATATCGTGGAATTTATTGTTATCTAGACCTTACTTTCTTCCATTCACTGTCTGTAAAACTGTCCTTAGTTCAAAAATCTCCCTAAGCACTTTATTCTCAAATAAACACAATTATTGTGATGATCTTGATGAAGATTTTCGGGCTGTAGGCCGTGGTCGTGAGGCTTGTAGTTCCCCGACGTTTCGCCAAAGACTGCGTCTGGCATCCTCTAGGGTTGTCTTGAGACTGGCGAAACGTCGGGGAACTACAAGCCTCACGACCACGGCCTACAGCCCGAAAATCTTCATCAAGATCATCATAGCAACTCCGGCCGTGGAAGTCTACGTGACAATTATTGTTTATTCTGTCTTAAAGTAAGAGACCTGTTTCGCAGTCATTTCGCAACTTGAAGAATCGGCAGTTTCTACCTTATTAGTGTAATATGGCAACAATCTCCATCATGCATGTTTAGTAGGATGCATTTCCATAATTTATTTTAAGTATAATTTATTTCTGCGATTGAATTCTGTTTGTTATCAATTCAAGGTATTTTTGAGGAAATGAGATCGGTCATGGCAACTCGTGGATAGTGGAGTGCTCAACCTCCTACTACTCCAAGGACCTCCTAAAGGCCTGCAGTGGAGTCACTTTACGTTTACCTCTTAGTTTATTCATTTTTCCCCCATTACTTTTCTTATACCCTTCTTTATTTTTTCTTGATTCATATTCTTCTTCATTTTGTGTCGTAGTCCTGACACACACACACACACATATATATTAACCATATCTACTTAGGCCATCCCAAAGATCTTTTAATTTTTGGTTGGTACTTAAATAACTCACTGCATTATCGAACGCAGAGGTTCAAGGTCGTATAGTAGATACGGTATAGGAATTATAATTATGGGACGTACTGTGTACTGAGATATCAAGTAGCAGTTTTTCAGGTGATCATGTAGCCTATTTAAAGTTCACCGCTGTGGTCTCGAGGTAGCGTGCTGCCTTGTCATGCAGCGGGCCCGGGTTCGATCTCCGGTCGGGGCAGTTTTTCTGGGTGAGGTTTTTATCGGGGTTTTTCCTCACCTGTAAGACAAATGTCAGGAAAACTTTAAGACTTTAAGGCCCAAACGGTCCCCGAAATCATACGGCCATCATCCTTATCATTATCATCATCATTCTTCACCGGTGTGGAAAGCAACGGGAAGCTATCACACCTACAATTCCCTAGTAAAGCTGTAAGCATAGCATGAAAATGCTACGATTGCAGTGAAAGACCTGCCTGCGGGCAGAATTACTATGGATGGATGAATGGATGTATTTAAATTGTAATAAGAATAGGCCATGAAAGCAGGAGTATAAATAACTTGATGTAGATGAACACAGGTCTATAATTCTGGGTAACTTAGATAATGCATTTTTCTACGATAATGGTATAGCAGAAAAATACCATACTATATAGGCTATATGAATTAAATGGAAGAGAATTATCTCAAACGTCCATCGACCTTGCCAGTGGCGACCATTAGAGCACCGGAACTGACACACATAGACTCATATATATATTAATTGTTTTTTTCCTATATATATTAAAACATTGTTAAAATGTCCAATTGCATTGCATCATTTGTAACGTAGCAATGATATGCGCTAATTTATCATTTTCAAGAGTACGTTTGTGCAGTGTCGCGAAAGATTGGAATATATTAGCTCAGGATAAGGAACATTGGGAGCTTATGTCCTCCCGGCCATGAACCTCCGGATTCGATAGTACCAATGAGTTAGTTAATACTGCTCGTATTTTAAAGTATGAAAGCTGGTAAGTTTGAGACATACGGACTGTATAAATGCGCACAAGTAATTACAATTAGAATAACTCTAAACACGAACATACTTATTACTGTTGTTAGAAATTAAGGTCTCGTTCAGTTGTAGGCCTACACTTCGGTATTCTCAATTATCTATTTCTGACGTTTCATATCAAGAACAATGTTTAGCTTCATTTCTGCCAAGTCTTTATCCTTCCCTCTAAATTTAGTTCTGTGTTGGCCTCTAGTTGTTAAAGGTTTCCTATGAAAAAGCTTCTTAACATTTATTTGATCTCACTATATATATAGGTTTTCCACTTATCTTGACCTTATCTTGTACTTAATGTACAAAAAAAAATTATTTTATATAAAAGTTGCCGAACTACGAGGGGGAAATAATACTGATGGTTACTCATTTTTGTAGCGTTATTTATTAATAAGAATACATTGTTTTCTTCATTGGCACGATGTAATTTTATTTATATCTACCTATCTATCTTCGGGGTTTTTACATCTGCTGCCGTCTTCCCGTGCCTACGATCTTGAACATCTTCAACGCTTAACTCTCTTGCTTGCATTGCTATCCTCATGCTTTCCTTCCATGTTATCTCTGGCCTCCCTTTTCTTCTTCTTTCTGGTCGGTTGCCATTGATATAGTTGTTTCGGCCATCGCTCATCTTCCATTTTTAAAACATGTCCTAACCATTTTAATTCCATCTCCTCAATTCTTTCAATTATGCCTTTTTCTGCTTCCATTATGTTTCTAATTTCCTTATTGATGATATGTTCCAGTTTTATTTGTGACATGTTCTCAATTTATTTAGATGTGTTAAATAAGCACTCTAAGACATGTTTAAAAATGTATCACAATAAGTCATAATAATAAATAGAACACTAGTAATGGAAACATATAAAGTGTGATTATTACTGCCGCATTACAGCACTGCCCATATGAATTACGAACAGTAGATCATTCACATCAAGTTCTCAAACTGGTGACCATTTTCAGCGACACGCATGTCGAATCGCCGAATGAATAAGGAGATTGATTTTTCCACTATTACCGGCTGAGTGGAATTACAAGCATGTGCAATACGGTTCTGCATAATCTCTAGTTTTGTCGGAATGCCCAGAGAAAACGTCCAATGGACTGCCCCTCCACGATCACTTTATGTTTCCATTAATATGGTTATATTTATTAGAATGGTACATTGTGATGCATTTTTGAACAGGTCTCGGAGCGCTTAATTAACAAATTGAAGAAAAATACATACTGTCATTGAAGAAAACAACTTTCGTATATAACAATTTTTAATTTTGTACTTACTTACAAAGTCGTTTCGGGTGATCAAGATAAATGGAACGTTCTGTGTGTGTATATATATGAGGCATTACCGAACAAACTTAACCTTTGTGATCTTAATTCATTAACATTCCTATTTATAATTATTTTACTCAATTCATCATTTATTTTAGGCCTAATCAGTCTATCCAAGTTCCACCTCAATTTTTCAAGACCCGAATGTTTTGCTTAGGATTTTATATTCGAAAACTAATAATTTTTATGTATTGGCCTTTTTCAAGGTCAAGATTTCACAGGGATAAGTCAGTAAGGATCGTATCATAGTATTTATAACTTCAGATTCATGGATCCGAGAAGTGATTTGTTAGCATTATACGCTCTGTTAGTTAACATAATCAATAATCGTATTTCGTATATCTTTCCCATTGAGTTATTTCTATTTATATATGAACTAAGACAATTTAAAGACAACATATTTTTACATTCAACTGAATATTATGGCTATTAAAATATTATAATAATCGTATATACACTAGATTGTTATTTAACTTAGAACATGTTACGAGAGATCTTCCTCCCATCATCAGCTAAAACAGACTGTTCGTGAGAACCCCGTGGTGCCACGCATTCAGCTCTCTATAGAAGTGATTTTATGAGCTTAGTTATTAAAGTATTCTCGGATATAACTTTATATATATATATATATATATATATATATATATATATATATATAATTATAAACTTTTTATCTGTGGTTAACAACATGTTTAGTTATATTTACCTCATTTTTTATTCTTAAATCCAACGATGTGGTATTTATTGGTTACTTTGAAAAAAATATGTCGCTCAACTAAATCCTAATAGTTTACTAAAGTATTCCTGACGAGCTCACAGACTTATGGTTAGAACTTCTGATTATGTTGCAGGGTCTGGAATTCAGATTAGGAATTTTTAGGACGGAAAAATCCAAGGAATGTAAGTTATTCAGAAAGGATTTTAAGCTGTGGGTCTAAGTCTGGATATTTGCAGGCTCGTAAAAGAACCTTAAGCCTGAAAAAGAGGCCTCTGAGCAAAATGTACCGACCTTCACCATCCACATAATACCTTAGTTGCGTACTAGATGTCTCATTGGGTCGGTATGCTAACCACATGCCATTCATGATATCTGTGTGGGAAATAAGCGTACCTAAATTCGTCTGGTTAAGAAACTTCCAATTAGGGAAAGACCTATGTCCCCTCAGTGGGACGAAGGGGATAAATCAATAAATAAATCAATCAAGTTTTATTTTAGAACCAAATTTGTCTCGAAATTCAGGTTTCCACTTTTTGAACCTTAACCTATTTAAACTTGTAGATCTAATTACTATAAGGGCTGTATCACGATCTGAACGTCGCGGTTTAACAATGGCATCAGGGTTACGTGGTTACGACATGAATAATAAATGTGGCTATATTTCGAAATTTATTTTAATATAAATATAATTATAATTTCGTGTTCTTTCAATTCCAGGAATAATCGAACTTATAGAGAAAATAGTTAGATTCTCAACATTACTGTCTGAAACAAATAACACTAATGAAAATCTTACGTTTTACTACGTAAATGAGTGAATGAAAGCGATAAATGGCTTTTTAGATCAAAAGGTTTGATTTTATAACTTCGCTAAAATATAAGGTTAGTATCATTTTTGTGATAAAGTTAGTGCAAATATGAGAATTAGAATGTAGAAGTGGTATTCAAGTGCTGTAAGGTACTTAAAAGAATGGGTCGTTGATGAATACACAGTTTTCTAGCTGTTAATAAGGTATCAGTCATTCTCTCCCTCAGCAACTTGCATCTGATTGTAAGATGAGAACACAACAATAGCTGTCGTATTTATGTCTTTTCTATAGCTCGTAAAACATAGTCAGAATAAGATAACCGTCAATGGGACGTCTCGTGTTCGATCCCGGATGGAATCTCTGTTTTTTGTTATATTTGTTATTTAAACGGTCGTCTATTAAAAAATGATAAAATAATAATAGTAGTATAATTTATGCCTTAACGTTGCAAAAATACATACGGTAGGCCTAATTGGAGGTTGATTTTACTTTCTTAAATAACAAAATAAATAACAACACTGTACCTTTTAATTTCTTTTTAGTTTCTGGAATTACAGCAATATCTACATTCATTTTGTCTAGTTCATTTTCTAATTCAGTTTCTTTATTTGTGATATCTCTGGGATTCCAAACTCCTATTTTCATTATTTCATTTCTGCCTAAATCTTTGTTCCTGTTTCTAGCCAATGTTGTCAACGTTGGAACAGTCCTGTTTCCATTATCTATGAGACTTTTAGTAATAAAGTATTTCCTCTGGGTACGTTATTGGCGTTCCGCAGAGTGAGCTGTACGATGGGATTGCCATCTCAAGGCTAGACATCATAGCCCCCAGTTGTATGAACCCCAAATGGAGGGCTGCCTCTTCCGCTCCCAAGGACGGTTGAGGACTTCTCCCTTGTTACCCCGGGAATGGGTCTCCACATTTTTCCCTGGAAAATGGGTGCCTCCTCCGCACATTTATTTCTGTCCTTTGAGGTCTTCACACGTTACCCTGTGCAAGGGACCCTTCGATCAGGTATTACGCACCGGGCCAGTGTGACCTGTAGCTCGCGAGGGAAGGGACGCTAAGACCCTTTGATGAGACTGCCTCATAGAGGGTTCTCATCCGCTACACAAAAATAAAAAATAAAAAATTGGTACTACACAGTAAAACGTGCTCAAAGCGGAATCGCATGAGACCAATTTTTTTTCCACATTAGACAAAATTTCTCATTATAAAAAACTTAAACTTATTAATAATCTTAGATTATAGAGTACCGTTATATCTTTTTTACGTACCTTGGAATAATTGTAGTTTCGCTGCCTTTAAAAAGTGGATTATAGTATGTACGAGCGACTTCAACGGTAACGCGCTAAAAAAACAGTTTCGTCAGCGTTAAAAATGTCTCTTAGGCGCGTATCCTGAAATTCAAGTATGCAGTTTCGGTTTCCACTCACTAACTACACTTTCGTCGACACCCTTTGATTCCCCGCAAATTTCATTCCACACTACATTGTGTCGTCTTTTAAAACTGTCCAGCCAACCTGAAGATTCCTTAAATCGTTATTCCCTAGGGATTTAGCAACAGCTAGAGCTTGACTTTGGAGCATCGGTACGGAAATTTTGAGAATTATCTTCAATCATTTCACTTTATCGTTTAATGACAATCATACATACGCTTTAGCCAGCTTTATTCTGTAAATTCACAATGAAGGATCGGTCTCAGAACTTAAACTGATTTAAGATTTTACAGTGCAATGGTTATTTGTAAGACAGGTAGGCCTATCTGTATTTCGCATAACGGGTGTTCAGTGAGGCCGAAATAAAATTTCAGGTACAGGTAGAATCACTACTTCACCCGGCGGCAGGAATCATTCCTTATTGTTTTTTTTTTGCCTAACCGGAATTCAATGAAGTGGAAACTAATTTATTTCTCTGTCTTTCCGCTTTACAAAATTTGTTTTCATGAATTATGTAGAAATGTCCTTCCGTTTCCTCGTTGGACAGATTCCGTTTTATGCAAAATTAATGCACTAAAATTACTATTATTTCGCTGGGACCAATAGATTTATTCACATTGGACGGATTTCTACATTATTCATGCTCCGGATTAAACAAGTTTTACTATATAATACATATTTAAATAATAGTAGAATAGTCACTTACGTATGAATAGCTCACGTACTCTAAACTCGCGGATCAGCGACGTCATTGTTGAACTAGGGGAAATAAGAGCTGGATTGGTACTACTGACTTAAAAATATCGACTAACTGAAGTGGCATTTCAAATGTGAATTTGTATTTAGATATGATAATGAGTTAAACTAACTGCAAATATATCGCGTGTAGCACCGGACAGCACTGATAAAAATACAGAGGCAGCGTTTTCTTTCGGATCTATACTAGAGACTAGAATGTAGAGAGATAAGTATCTTAGGATATAAGACGACAAATGAGTCGGTTCCAACCCGCAAGATAAGAGTGCGGGAAGTGCAAGTTGTTCTTAAAAACAATTCAAATTCTAGCCAAATTACAAATTGTAAACATGTGAGGAAGAGGAATGATGTCACTACACACATCCACGTGGCCGGCTTTGAGACTGCCAGTCTCTTCAAAATTGTTGTCCCATGCACGAATTGTTTTGTCTGTAGGTGTATCATTAACATAATAAGACCGAAAGATATATAATCGCAACCAAAAATATAACTTAGACCTCCTCAGCAATAATACATTTTGTACGAAATCGGTGTTGAACCATCACAATAGACTCATATTTAGCAAATTGAAGCATACAAAACTCCTTTTCTGCACCAGTGAATGCCATGTTCATCAACTGATATAACTGCCCTCTAGCGGTAAAATTTAAAAGTTACGGTTTGTCAACAAGTACGTATGAGAACTTGAAAATATACTCTTTCCTCTGATAAAAGTGAATGGTACAAGCAAATAATAATAATAATAATAATAATAATAATAATAATAATAATAATAATAATAATAATAATAATAATAGTAATAGTAATAGTAATAATAATAATAGTAATAATAATAGTAGTAATAGTAATAGTAATAGTAATAATAGTAATAGTAATAATAATAATTAATAATAATAATAATAAAAATAATTAATAATAATAATAATAATAATAATAATAATAATAATAATAATAATATAATAATATAATGCTTTATTTATTCTGGCAGAGTTAAGGCCATAAGGCCTTCTCTTCCACTCAACCAGCACAAATACAAATAAATATTTGACAAAAACAGATATACACTATACTAATTATAAACAGTTAAAGATACATTAAATGTAGAATATGTAAATTGCATGTACAAAAAACATTTTATAGGATAATAACAATAATAATACTTACGATAATAATAATAATAATAATAATAATAATAATAATAATAATAATAATAATAATAATAATAATAATAATAATAATAATATAAATATCATAAATTATACGAGAGAAAATTTAAATTGAGATTTTGACGCCATCTCTTAGATTAGGCTATGTTCTACAATATGCACAGCATAACAACTTACAAATAACATTGCAAGTCAATGAAAAATGGCTTTGAAAGTCTAGTTTCCAATGAAAGAACAACCTAAGTCAGTTGCTCCTATGAAAGAACAATCCAAGTCAACTTTTAGTAATGTCATTAAAAAACAAAGCTCTACATTTTTTTCATTTTATTAAGTCGTTTCTCTGTGGTAGAAGCTAAACCTCACATGTTCTCCAATTGGGGATCATTTTTAGCCCCACATTATAAATAAAACTGCCCTTTTGCCACACGTCCAATTACTGAAATTCCAATTGACAAAAGTACTGTCCGTACAATCAATGTAAGAACTTCCTATAATGAAGCCTGGGAATCTTACATCATTGCTAGGACATCATTTGACACCTTCATGGAACAAGAAATGGGACCACAGCAACCCCATGCCAGCTCACCACCAAGACCCAGATTGAAATACAACGATCTGCAGGTTCTAAGCCAGTTCAGTCAACAGCCAGGAGCCAGAGAATTTTACGAATCTCTTACCACACATGAGGATATTGAAGATGATTAAAACTTAATTACGACAAAAATGAGGCTCTTACTAGAGGGTCTTGTTTTAGTTATAAATTTCGTTGTTATTCTGTACTCAGTGAACATTAATTTTATACATGAAAAGTTCAAAACACTACTTTCATTTAGTACACTCTATTCAACAATCTTACAGTCATATGCATTGTTACCTTTGGAGGCCTTGCAATTTTTTATTCCTGATTTTGAATTGTCATTGTTGTAGGGAAATAATTTACCTATTAAATATAGAAAAAAAGGAATGTTGAATAACAGTATAAAATGTACAAGGTTTTGATTATTGAAAAGGAATTGTCTCAAAATATTGTAAAACTGACTTAGATTGTTACTTGCTTGTACCCTTCAAGTGTTTTCGCCATGTCTTTATGGTTACTATCCATAATTTATATCTGTACCTCATTCCTGTTTTTATTATCGTTCCAAGTTATATGAATTTCATCACTTGTTACAGAATCTAGGGGTGAACGAAGTGGTGGCTTATCACAGGATGTGGGTTTAATACAAGGATTTATTATAAGGAATCCTCGGAATGTGAGAATTTCATGCTCGCGGTCTAGTCAGGTTGGGTTCGGTGAGCAATCACGAAACTTATCTCAGGGAATAACGCAAGGAAGATTAACGTGATACGTTAATATGAAATCACTGGAGGCTGCCGTGGAGTTAACACAGTTGACTACTTTATTCACCTATATGTATACACAGGTCGGCCCTCCGACTATTTTGTAGAGCTCCAAAGCACAATGTAGGAGATGATCTAGCAATGTGCCCTGATTGAAGTAAGGCTAACCACTAACTAAGCTATTAGGCTGAGGACCAGCAACTAACTAAGCTATTAGGCTGAGGACCAGCAACTAACTGATCTATTAGGCTGAGGGCCAGCAACTAACTGATGTGTTAGGCTGAGGCCAGCGACTAACTGATGTATGATTCTCTTCGCGACTCATTTATTTGGGTATTCGGTATTTGGTGATCCCGCCCACACGTGCTTTGGACCTCCTTACAAATTAACCAATTTTACAAGTTTTGGGGCTGATTTACGCCCATTCTCCATTACTGGGATGTTCGAATCTTCCATATATTTTTCTTACGTTGGTAGACTAATTATATTTATTTTCGTATAACGTCTTGCTAATGACACGTCTCCGATAAAGACGTCACCTGTCATGTCAATATCTTATTGTGTGAAATGTCACCTGTTAGCTTGGGGATTTGTGTCGAGTTGACAGGTACCTACCTGGCCGAGTCTTTTGTTACAAAGGGACAGTTCACATTCTTTTCCCCATTGTATTCGACACGCTGCCACTGGAAAACCCCTGAATCATACATGCTTTCCTGAGTAATAACTTTATGATATAGCTTAATTTATTAAGCTATATATCAAAATCGTCTATTGTTCTAGTTATCAATTTATTTCTAATTCTATTATACAAAAAATTGTTTCCTGATTATTTTGAATATAAACTCGGTATAATTTGGATTGTTATTACTCTTTTTTGTATTTAGGCCTAATATTACGTTTGAATAAAATACCTTTTCATTATTATTAGATACAGGGAAACAATGCCTAGACCTAATATCGGTACATATGCCCTTATGGTTGAGATGGAAAACTTGATAAGCTAGTTTTCTATCGAAGAATAATACTTCTCGATTGAATTTTAATAGATTGGTTATGGGAGTCTGGACTCGAAAATCTTAATTAAAATAATGACTGCAAGTAACTGTGAATACAAACTTAAAATAATGGTCCCAATAAATCTTTACCTGATGTAGAAAGTCTAACTGGGCTACCTGTATGGGTTAATTGTAATATTGTTTTGAAATATTGCCATTTCATCTGTAAATAAAATCATACACACACAAGAATAGTTGATACAAACATAAATACATATAAATTAGCAGCATTGCTTGTGATTCGATATACTATTAAAATTTTAACCCTTTTTTTTTTAGAAGTGTCTATTCACAGTGTTCGTGATAATTATCTTGATGTTATGAGTGTCAATATCACCGATCACTCGCTTCAAATTGATTATTGCGTCGAATAATGCACTGATAATATTTTTTGATTATTTTTAAACATTTTCACTGTTCACACGCAATTCTCTATTTTTTAAAACAACAAAAAAAACTATTATGTACAGTGTGAATCATTTTTTTCGTGCCAAAACCAGCTATAATTAAATCTCATTTTTTTAAGATAATCATATTCTAATTTCAATAAATAAATACAATTTAATTCAGTAAATCGGATAATATGGATCTGTGGTTAATTTATTTTCATAATAAAATTATTTTTATTCTCAACTGATAATTTTAGCCAACCTACATAGTCTATAAATTATTTATTTATATGGATAATATTTTATTATGATATGAAATCATAGAGAGAATTATGTAAATGTGTTGAAAAAGAAAATAAAATATTCAAATTAAGGTCTCATTCGACAAGAATTAAATGTTCAAGATCTAAATCAAAAAATGTTATTATATAAGGCTCATATTTTTTAGGAATCATGTCAAGGTTTATAGAGCATTGACCGTCCTTTGGAAGATTCCGAGTGTTTAAGATCCCTACAGTTCATTATCGGTGGGATGAATTTTTTTACTAATAATGAGGAGTTGTTGTTGAAGACACATAATCGGCATCTGTTAGCCTCATTTAATTTGTAATCGGTTCTAGTACATATTTATAGGTCGGCAACGTAATTTATACTTTGCGCGTAAAAATCACTCAATTGGATACAGGATAAATTAACAAATTTTACCACCTTTGCGTATATCATTCCGCAACAATGGTTCTTCAATTATCATGACTAAACGTCGTACATCATAATGCTACTTCATATCGAGTAGACCTATTCGTCGAAGAAAATACAATACAAAAGATAATACTGGATCATCTGCGTCCATAAATATTATCATATTATCATAGTCGGGTTATACAAAACACACAAAAGCATGCCTCAACTGGCTATCATAAAAAATACACCCTGTATAATATTATCATATTATCATCGTGTTATATAAAACACATAAAGCATGCCTCTAGTTCCGACATCTCATTTATTAACTTATTATGCCAATATCATCTCAATATTTATTATAGTTGTTTCATTAAGGATAATGCTTTATATCGCAATTTATCAGCGGCATCCCTTTAATGAACTTTTATTTATTATGGGCGGATTATGGCCTATCCATAGTTATCATTATTATTATTATACTTAAAATGTTTCCTCTCTCTTTCAGTTGATTGAGTTTATTGTTTAGCATTTTAATTGTTATTATTAGGGTTTCTTTAGTACAGATCCATATATTATTAATACATTCTTTCCACTATCTCACCCAGTTCAATGTGATTTCAGATCTTACTACATTATTTATAACTACATCGTGCATTGTTGCACTCATGTTCATCATCTAATGCTAATTGATCTATTACTTATACGACTGAATATATAATTAATTAATTATTTAATTAATTAATATTATTATTTAACTAGGTGTCTTTATATTTCAACACTAATATGATCTTGCCCCCTTCTCGATTGAGCGTTAACAATACGGGATTTTTTTATACCGGCATTAATAATAGATCACCCTATACAATACTCTTATTTTTTTAACATAAATATTTTCAAGTAATCTGATATTCACTTAGATCTGGGTTCGAATCCCGATAACTGGTTTATGCACGCACTTATGTATCTTTATTGGGTCCATACATCATTTAATTCGTCATTATATTCATTTATTATTGCGAGTCGTTTGTCAAAGTTATTTATGTTGTTCGCGCTTCTATCATGATATTTTGTGCGACCACTTTGCACTGATTTCTCCAAATTTTCGATCATGTAACGTAAAGAACCGTACCACGGATGGTATGAATTTACTACATTTATTTGCGAATTAAATATCGCATTGAACTCAATTATTGATTCATCAGTGACCAATTTGTTCGCATATACGGCTGATGTTCCCAAATTGGTCAGCTGTTTTTCACTGTACTGGCGTTCGAACAAAGAAATACCTGGTTGGGGATCCTCAATATAACTTAGGTATTTTTCCCTACGTTTGATCTTTATTATCTGTCGGGATCTTACAATTGCCCGAGGCGAGTACACGTCATTTTCGTCTTTACTGCTTTTCACGACAATTTTAGTTATCTTGCTGGTGGTATGGGTTTCAATTATTTGTGTGTTTTCAGGTATTTCTCTTTTCTTACTTTTACAATCAAATACATCTACCTTTACAAAATCAATAACTCCAATTATAAGCCGTGATTTGTCATTATTATTAGACTCATTAATTTCTACATTTTGATTTTTGTCTAATTCTACAACTGTTTCTGATTTATTAATTTCATTACTTATTTCTTGTCCTAGTTCTCTTTTATCATTTCCACAAATATTTTTATTCTCAGAAGTGATATTAATCGATTCTTTTGCTCTAATCGTTTCTTTAGTACTTCTTATTTCCTCTCTCCAGGTGTTAATTTCTTCTCTCATTTTTTTACTTTCCTGTTCAATTTTGTTATTAATTCCTTGTAACGCGTTCATGATCATATTCAAATCTGCTATGCTTAGGTTTGAGCCTACATTACTTTTATTATTATCCGCCACTTTCTTAGATGAATTATCAATTAAACCTACTGTTAATCACATTAATTATTTTCCCTTTATCAGTTATCCTTGTTTTTATAGCAAATAACCTTTAAAAATTACACTTTATTTCAATAGACACTCTGTAAACACGAAAATTTTAATTGATTTTGAATGTTTGAAGTTTTAAATGTGTTCATTTTGTTGATTTAGTACGTAGCACTGTCCTGAAATAAAAATAATATTTTTACAGTACCTTTATATTTGCTAGTGCATACCACTTTTTTCTTTGTTGTCTTTCTGCTGGGGTGTTGTTGCTCAGTTGCTCACCTCCTGCTTCGGCGTTGTCCTCTCATGGTCATCTTTTTCTCCGTCCATGGATTTCTTGCGTTCGTGGGACTTTTTTCAGTCGGTTCGATGTTTTTATGAGGTTATTCCCTCTCACTTTTGACTTTATACGTGCCCGCACGTTGAGGTGACATTTGGGACAGAATCTAGGGGTGAACGAAGTGGTGGCTTATCACAGGATGTGGGTTTAATACAAGGATTTATTATAAGGAATCCTCGGAATGTGAGAATTTCATGCTCGCGGTCTAGTCAGATTGGGTTCGGTGAGCAATCACGAAACTTATCTCAGGGAATAACGCAAGGAAGATTAACGTGATACGTTAATATGAAATCACTGGAGGCTGCCGTGGAGTTAACACAGTTGACTACTTTATTCACCTATATGTATACACAGGTCGGCCCTCCGACTATTTTGTAGAGCTCCAAAGCACAATGTAGGAGATGATCTAGCAATGTGCCCTGATTGAAGTAAGGCTAACCACTAACTAAGCTATTAGGCTGAGGACCAGCAACTAACTAAGCTATTAGGCTGAGGACCAGCAACTAACTGATCTATTAGGCTGAGGGCCAGCAACTAACTGATGTGTTAGGCTGAGGCCAGCGACTAACTGATGTATGATTCTCTTCGCGACTCATTTATTTGGGTATTCGGTATTTGGTGATCCCGCCCACACTGCTTTGGACCTCCTTACAAATTAACCAATTTTACAAGTTTGGGGCTGATTTACGCCCATTCTCCATTACTGGGATGTTCGAATCTTCCATATATTTTCTTACGTTGGTAGACTAATTATATTTATTTTCGTATAACGTCTTGCTAATGACACGTCTCCGATAAAGACGTCACCTGTCATGTCAATATCTTATTGTGTGAAATGTCACCTGTTAGCTTGGGGATTTGTGTCGAGTTTGACAGGTACCTACCTGGCCGAGTCTTTTGTTACAAAGGGACAGTTCAGATTCTTTTCCCCATTGTATTCGACACGCTGCCACTGGAAAACCCCTGAATCATACATGCTTTTCCTGAGTAATAACTTTATGATATAGCTTAATTTATTAAGCTATATATCAAAATCGTCTATTGTTCTAGTTATCAATTTATTTCTAATTCTATTATACAAAAAATTGTTTCCTGATTATTTTGAATATAAACTCGGTATAATTTGGATTGTTATTACTCTTTTTTGTATTTAGGCCTAATATTACGTTTGAATAAAATACCTTTTCATTATTATTAGATACAGGGAAACAATGCCTAGACCTAATATCGGTGCACACTTAATCAAAATGTCCATAATTTGCTGTTAATGTATATGTTGCGTTTATAGGAAGGATAAATTATAAAAATATTATGCAATAAATTTGGAAATATTCATATCAGTTTATTGATCAGTTGCAAACCTTTATATTTCTAGGAAAGTATGTTTGAAAATATATATGATGCAGAAAAAACTAGGCGAATTTGAAGGCGTTGAGATTAAAAACGATAGTATATGAAAGACATTCAAATAATCTCAAGATTATGAATGAATTAAATAAATTATATGAGAAGGGAAAAATATAAATAAACTATACCGGTTTGAATATTGTAATAAGAAGGTTGTAACCTGGATGGATGCAACGAAATGGTTGATTTCATTAAGTAATGTATAAATTGATTATATAAACTGTAACGGAGGAAATATGTTACTTTATATCAATTCGTCAATTCTATAAGCAATTAATATACATTTATTTATATGTTTAACATTGCTCAAGAAAACACTAATTCAAACAAAATCACATGCAGGTTTTTTATACTCAATTGAAAATTTCTTGAAGAAGGGAAAATATATTACATGGGAATTTATTTCAGTGTAGTGCTACCATTTACCGCTAATTTGCTGTCACTTGCATCGTTTACTAGTGAGGAGAATTGGTAGCCTCACCATTGCACATTCAGTGCAACACCTTCATCCTCGCGTCGATAACATAACACTGGATACACCTGCTGTACTTGTGATACTACAAAATGAGAAGTTTTACGTAAATGCAATATAGAGATGCAGATAAAAGGAATCATCACTCCACATTAGAGGATATTGTTTGGCGTAAAATTGGGATAAATTTGTAGTTAAGATACATTTACATCTTTATCTCATAAAGTTTAAAAACGTTTCGTGCAAGAGATGAGAGTAGTGTGTTTGTTGAATCAAAATTTATGTTCATATTTTTGTATTGGATTTTGAGAATATATTGCTTTTTCGTAGTTTAAGAAATGGAAATGAACCCCAATATTCGGAAGTATAACTGTGATACCACGATTCTTGAGGGGACATGAATATCTGAATCTCCGAGTGTTGTGCCGACACAAGTTTTCCCTGTTTTCAGGCTGTCAAAGTGAACCTACAGGTGGAATATAGTACCACGGAGAGTCTGGCAGTTGTACGATGAGGGACAGAATAGCAGCCGAGTGAGCGACGCGTCAAGATTTATCAAGTAAGTAGACATAACTGCTTGGGGATATAACCGGGTCACCCCGATTCCCGAGGGGATACAAATATCGGGATCCCCGAGAGTTGTGGCGGGGTAAAAATGCAACACCTGGGAACATGCGACTCGCTTCGTCGAGTAAATCGTCTCAAGTACCTGCGGGTTATAACGGGCCACACCGATTACCGAGGGGGACATAAATATCGGGATCCCCGAGTGTTTTGGCGGGGTATAATAGCAACACCGCGGACCACGCGACTCACTTCGTCCAGTAAATGGACGCAAGTGCAGGAGGGTATAACCGAGCCAACCCGATTCCCGAGCGCACATAAATATCGGGATCCCCAAGTGTTGTAATGGATGCCGTAGCGTAGTGGTTAAGGCACTGCGCTACAAGCCGGAGGTCGAGGGTTCAAGTCCCGTTGGGGTCAGGATTTTTAAACTGACCCAAACCCTCTGGCGGCACTAAGGCCCTGGAGTCGACTCAGCCTCTAACGGAAATGAGTACCGGACGCTTGTTCTGGGGTAAAGGTGGCCGTCACGCAGGGCTGACAACCCGGCTGACATGAAGTGCCAATTGTCTAGAAAAAGTGGGAGCCTTAACCTCCTACTACCCCAAGGGCCTACGGGCCCGTTGTGGGATCACTTTTAAGTGTTGTAATAGGGTAAAATAGCAACACAGCTGACCACCAACTCGCTTCGTCGAGTTAATGGACCCAAGTGCCGCAGGGTATAATCGGGCAAAACCCAATTCCCGAGGGGATTAAATATTTGGATCCCCGAATGTTGTGGCTGGGTAGAATAGCAACACCGCGGACCACTCGACTCGCTTCGTCGAGTAAATGAATCCAAGTGCCTGGAAGTAATATCTGGGCGACCCCAATTTCCGAGGGGATTAAGTATCGGGATCCCCGACTGTTGTGGCGGGGTAGAAAAGCAACACCGCGGACCACGCGACTCACTTCGTCGAGTAAATGGACCCAAGTCCCGGAGGGTATAAACGGGCCAACCCGATTCCCGAGGGGACATAAATATCGGTATCCGCCAGTGTTGTGGCGAGGTGGAATAGAAACACCGCGGACCACGCGACTTACATCGTCGAGTAAATGGACCCAAGTGCCGGAGGGTATAACAGGGCCAACAGAATTCCCGAGGCGACAAAAATATCGGGATCCCCAAGTGTTGTAATGGGGTAAAATAGCAGAACCGCAGACCACCGACTCGCTACGTCAAGTTAATGGACCCAAGTGCCGGAGGGTATATTCGGGCCAAACCAATTCCCGAGGGGAATAAATATCGGGATCCCCGAGTGTTGTGGCGCGGTAGAATAGCAAGACTGCGGAACTTGTGACTCGCTTCGTCGAGTAAATGGACCCAAGTGCCTGGGGGTATTATCTGGGCTAACCCGATTCCCGCGGGATTAAGTATCGGGATCCCCGAGTCTTGTGGCGGGTTAAAATAGCAACACGGTGGTCCACGCTACTCACTTTGTCCAGTAAATGGACCCAAGTGTAGGAGGGTATAACCTGGCCAACCCGATTCCCGAGGGGACATAAATATCGGAATCCCCAAATGTTGTAATGGGATGAAATAGCAACACCGCAGATCACGCGACTCGCTTCGTCGAGTAAATGGACGCAAGTACCGGAGGGCTTAACCGGGCCAAGAGAATTCCCGAGGAGATTAAGTATCGGGATCCCCGAGTGTTGTGGCGGGGAAGAATAGAAACATCGCGGAACACGCTATTCACTTCGTCGAGTAAATGTATCCAAGTGTCTGGATATATATCTGGGCGACCCTGATTCCCGAGTGGATTAAGTATCGGGATAACCGAGTTTTGTGGCGGGGTAATATAGCAACACCGCGGACCACACGACTCACTTCGTCGAGTAAATGGAACCAAATGGCGGATGGTTTAACCGGGCAAACCCGATTCCCAAGGGGACATATATATCGGGATCCCCAAGTGTTCTAATGGGCTAAAATAGCAACACCGCAGATCACGCGACACGCTTCGTCGAGAAAATGGACGCAAGTGCAAGGAGGGTATAATCGGGCCAACCCAATTCCCGAGGGGATTAAATATCGGGATCCTGAGTGTTGTGGCGGGGTAGAATAGCAATACCGCGGACCACGTGCCTCGCTTCGTCAGGTAAATTGACCTAAATGCTTGGGGGTATAACTGGACGACCCGGATTCCCGAGGGGACATAAATATAGGGATCCCGAGAGTTGTCGTGGGGTAGAGTAGCAACACCACGGACCACAGGACTCACTTCGTCGAGTAAATGGACCCAATGGCCTGGGGTATAACTGGGCCACCCTGCTTCCCGAGGGGACATAAATATCGGGATCCCCGAGTGTTGTGGCGGGAAAGAATAGCAACACAGCGGACCACGCGACTCGCTTCGTCGAGTAAATGGATCGAAGTGCCTGGGGGTATATCTGGGCGACCCCGAATCCCGAAGGGAATAAGTATCGGGATCCCAGAAAGTTGTGGCGGGTAGAATAGCAACACGCGGACCACGCGACTAACTTCGTCGAGTAAATGGATCTAAGTACCCGGGGGTAATATCTGGGCAAAACCCGAATCACAAGGGGATTAAGTATCGGGATCCCCACGTGTTGTGGCGGGGTATAATAGCAACACCTCGGACCACGCGACTCACTTCGTCGAGGAAAAGGATCCAAGTGCCGGAGGGTATAACCGGGCGAACCCAAACCCCGATAGGATTAAATATCGGGATCCCCGTGTGTTGTGGCGGGGTAGAATAGCAACACCGCGGACCACGCGACTCGCTTCTTCGAGTAAATGGATCCAAGTGCCTGGATCTATATCTGGGCGACACCGATTCCCGAGGGGATTAGGTATCGGTATCCCCGAGTTTATTGGCGGGGTAAAATAGCAACACCGCGGACCACGCAAATTACTTCGTCGAGTAAATGGACCCAAGTAACGGAGGGTATAACCGGGTCAACCCGATTCCCGAGGGGACATAAATATCGGGATCACCAAGTGTTGTAATGGGGTAAAATAGCAACATCGGCGACCACCGACTCGCTTCGTCGAGTTAATGGACCCAAGTGCCGGAGGGTATAATCGTAGCAACCCAATTCCCGAGAGGATTAAATATCGAGGATCCCTAGTGTTGTGTCGGTGTAGAACAGCAACACCGCGGACCACGCTACTCGCTTCCTCGAGTAAATGGATCCAAGTGCCTGGAGATATATCTGGGCGACCCCGATTCCCGAGGGAAATAAGTATGGGGTCCCCTAGTGTTGTGGCGGGTAGAATAGAAACACCGCGGACCACGCGACTCACTTCGTCGAGTAAATGGTTCCAAGTACCCCGGGGGTAATATCTGGGCTACACCCATTCCCGAGGTAATTAAGTATCGGGATCCACGAGTGTTGTGACGGGGTATAATAGCAACACCGCGGACCCGCGACTCACTTCGTCGAGTAAATGGCTCCAAGTGCCTGGATCTTTAACTGGGCGACTCCGATTCCCGAGGGGTTTAAGTATCGGGATCCCCGAGTGTTGTGACGGGTAGAAAACCTACACGCGGACCAAGCGACTCACTTCGTCGAGGAAAGGGATCCAAGTGCCTGGGGGTATATATCTGGGCCTCTCCGAACCCCGAGGGGATCAAGTATAGGGATCCCCGAGTTTTGTGGCGGGGTATAATAGCAACACCGCGGACCACGCTACTCAGTTCGTCGAGTAAATGGATCCAAGTACCTGGGGTAATATCTATGCGACCCCGATTCCCGAGGGTATTAAGTATCGGTATCCCCGAGTGTTGTGTCGGGGTAGAATAGCAACACCGAGGACACCGCGACTCGCTTCGTCGAGTAAATGGACCCAAGTGTCGGAGGGTAACAGGGCCAACCCAATTCCCGAGGGGATTAAATATCCGGATCCCCGAGTGTTGTGTCGGGTAGAATAGCAACACCCCGGATTACGCCACTCACTTCCTTATGTAAATGGATCCAAGTGCCTGGGGTATTATCTGGGCGATTCCAATTCCCGAGGAGAGTAAGTATGGGTATCCCCGAGTGTTGTGGCGGGGTAAAATAGCAACACCACGGACCACGCGACTAACTTCGTCGCGTAAATGGACCCAAATGCCAGGGGGTATAACCGGGCCAACCCGATTCCCGAGGGGACATAAATATCGGGTTCCCGAAATGTTGTAATGGGATGAAATAACAACTCCGCAGATCACGCCACTCGCTTCGTCGAGTAAATGGACCCAAGTGCACCATGGTTTAACCGGGCCAATCCAATTCCCGAGGGGATTAAGTATCGGGATCCCCGTGTGTTGTGGCGGGGTATAATAGTAACACCACAGACCATGCGACTCACTTCGTCGAGTAAATTGATCCAAGTACCTGGATATCTATCTGGACGGCCCTGATTCCCGAAGAGAATAAGTATCGGTATCCCCGAGTGTTGTGGCGGAGTAAAATAGCAACACCGCGGACCACGCGACTAACTTCTTCGCGTAAATGGACCCAAATGCCGGATGGTATAACCGGGCCAACCCGATTCCCGAGGGGACATAAATATCGGGTTCCCAAAATGTTGTAATGGGATGAAATAGCAACACCGCAGATAACGCGATTCGCTTCGTCGATTAAATGGACAAAGTGCCGGAGGGTTTAACCGGGCCAACCCAATTCCCGAAGGGATTAAATATCGGGATCCCCGAATGTTGTGGTGGGGTAGAATAGCAACACCGCGGACCACGCGACTGGCTTCGTCAAGTAAATGGATCCAAATACCTGGGGATATATATGGGCGACACCGATTCCAGAGAGGAATAAGTATCGGGATCCCCGAGATTTTGGCGGGGTAGAATAGCAACTCCACGGACCTCGCGACTCACTTTGTCGAGTAAATGGATCCAAGTGCCTGGGGTATATCTGGGCGACCCCGATTCCCGAGGGGATAAGTACCGGGATCCCCGAGTGTTGTGGCGGGGTGGAATAGCAACACCACAGATCACGCGACTCACTTCGTCGAGTAAATGGATCCAAGTGCCTGGATATATATGTGAGCGACCCTAATTCCCGAGGGGATTAAGTATCGGGATCCCCGAGTGTTGTGGCGGGGTTAAACAGCAACACCGCGGACCACACGACTCGCTTCGTCGAAATAATGGACCCAAATGCCGGAGGGTATAACCGGGTCAACCCGATTCCCCAGGGGACATAAGTATCGGGATCCCCAACTGTTGTAATTGGATAAAATAGTAACACCGCAGATCACGTGACCCGCTTCGTCGAGTAAATGGACCCAAGTGCCGGAGGGTATAATCGGTCCAACCCAATTCCGGACGGGATTAAATATCGGGATCCCCGAGTGTTGTGGCGTGGTAGAATAGCAACACCGCGCACCACGTGCCTCGTTTCGTCAGGTAAATTGACCTAAGTGCCTGGGGGTATAACTGAACAACCCCGATTCCCGAGGGACGTAAATATCGGGATCCCCGAGTGTTGTGGCGGGGTAGGATAGCAACACCGCGGACCACGCGACTCGCTTCATCGAGTAAATGGACCCAAGTGCCTGGGGGTATAACTAGGCCACCCTGTTTCCCGAGGGGACATAAATATCGGGTTCCCCGTGTGTTGTGGCAGGGTAGAATAGCAACACCGCGGACTACGTAACTCGCTTCGTGGAGTAAGCGGATTCAAGAACTTGGAGGTATATCTGGGCGACCCCGATTCCCGAGGGGATTAATATAGGGATCCCCGAGTATTGTGGCATGGTAGAATAGCAATACCCCGGACCAAACGACCTGTTTCGTCGAGTAAATGGATCCAAGTGCCTGGGGGTATAACTGGGCGACCCCGATTTCCGAGGGGATTAAGTATCGGGATCTCCGAGTGTTGTAACGGGTGTAAAATAGCAATACCGCAGACTTCGTGACTCGCTTGGTCCCGTAAATAGATGTAAGTGCCTGGGAGTATATCTGGGTGACCCCGATTCCCGAGGGGATTAAGTATCTGGATCCCCGAGTATTGTGGCGGGGTAGAATAGCACGCGACCTGCTTCGTCGAGTAAATGGATCCAAGTGCCGTGGGAGTATATCTGGGTGACACCGATTCCCGAGGGAATTAAGTATCGGGATCCCCGAGTGTTTTAACGGGGGAAAAATAACAATACCGCGGACCACGCTACCTGCTTCGTTAGGTAAATTGACCTAAGTGCCTGGGGGTATAACTGGGCGACCGCGATTCCCGAGGGGACATAAATATCGGGAGCCCACAGTGTTGTGGCGGGGTAAAATAGGAACATCGCGGACCACGCGACTTCCTTCGTCGAGTAAAGGGATCCAAGTGCCTGGAAGTATCACTAGGCGACTCCAATTCCCGAAAGGACATTAATATCGGATCCCCTACTGTTGTTGCGCGGTAGAATAGCAACACCACGAACCACGCGACTCGCTTCGTCGAGTAAATGGACCCATGTGCCTGGGGGTTTACCTGGGCCACCTCGATTCCCGAGGGGACATAAATATCGGGATCTCCGAGTGTTGTTGCGGGTTAGAATAGCAACACCGAGGACCACGCGACTCGCTTTGTCGAGTAAATGGACCCAAGTGCCTGGGGGTATATCTGGGCCACCCCGATTCCCGAGGGGACATAAATATCGGGATCTTGTTGTGTTATATACTTATCTGTTTGCTGCTTTAATTGAATTACATATTTACCACATATTGTAATATGTTAGAATATTTTATAGCGTTCAATTATATTTGAGTTTGAAATAATAGATCATGTGGAAATACAAGGAACGTTTCTGTTCATTATGTAAATATCGCAGAGAAGAATTTCGAAACAGAAGGAACTCTTTTGTTCATTACGTAAATATCGCAGAGAAGAATTTCAAAATACAAGGAACTTTTTTGTTCATTATGTAAATATAGCAGAGAAGAATTTCGAAATATAAGGAACGTTTTGTTCATTATGTAAATATCGCAGGGAAGAATTTCGAAATACAAGGAACTTTTTTGTTCATTATGTAAATATGGCAGAGAAGAATTTCGAGATACAAGGAACTTTTTTGTTCATTATGTAAATATAGCAGAGAAGAATTTCGAAATACAAGGAACTTTTTTGTTCATTATGTAAATATAGCAGAGAAGAATTTCGAAATATAAGGAACGTTTTGTTCATTATGTAAATATCGCAGGGAAGAATTTCGAAATACAAGGAACTTTTTTGTTCATTATGTAAATATAGCAGAGAAGAATTTCGAGATACAAGGAACTTTTTTGTTCATTATATAAATATAGCGGAGAAGAATTTCGAAATACAATGAACTTTTTTGTTCGTTATGAGAACATCGCAGAGAAGAAATTCAGAATACGATGATTTTTTGTTCGTTATGTAAATATAGCAGAGAAGAATTTCGAAATACAAGGGAATTTTTTATTCATTATTTAAATATGGGAGAGAAGAATTTCGAAATACATGGAACTTTTTTGTTCATTATGTAAATATAGCAGAGAAGAATTTCGAAATACAAGGAACTTTTTTGTTCATTATGTAAATATAGCAGAGAAGAATTTCGAAATATAAGGAACGTTTTGTTCATTATGTAAATATCGCAGGGAAGAATTTCGAAATACAAGGAACTTTTTTGTTCATTATGTAAATATAGCAGAGAAGAATTTCGAGATACAAGGAACTTTTTTGTTCATTATATAAATATAGCGGAGAAGAATTTCGAAATACAATGAACTTTTTTGTTCGTTATGAGAACATCGCAGAGAAGAAATTCAGAATACGATGATTTTTTGTTCGTTATGTAAATATAGCAGAGAAGAATTTCGAAATACAAGGGAATTTTTTATTCATTATTTAAATATGGGAGAGAAGAATTTCGAAATACATGGAACTTTTTTGTTCATTATGTAAATATAGCAGAGAAGAATTTCTTATGCACTCTTATTTGAATACTCATCTTAGTTTCTATGTGATGCCATATAGGATGATTGCGTTTATGAAATATTATCAACTTATAATATGACTTCCGTTAGTACAGAAAAGTCGTGAAAATGCCAGTGAACTAGGTAATTAGTATTTCTAGGTTTTTTATTTTAATTTACTATAAGAGCGAATTTTATTTGTTGTATAAAATAACAGAAATCATTATAGATATTAAAGAAAACAGAAATGGGCAGGGCATACCCAAAGGATGACAAAAAATGATTTAGTTAAAAGAATTATATTTGGTAAGCCAGAAAGAAGACCGAATTTGAGATGGATGGATGGAGTATTACAGGATGTCAAATCTTTAAAACCCTTACATTGGTGGACCGTTGCCAGAGATAGAGAAGCCTGGAGATAAATTCTGAAATAAGCCTTGGCCTACGCAGGTTGTTGTGCTGCTGCTGCTGATGATGATGATGAATGTTTTAAAATAGGACCATGTAACAAGTAAGAGGACCAGACTTTGTGGTTCCCTTATTATTTTGTTTTCGTTCCTGACAATTAAAGAGTATATGTAGAAAACTGTCTAGCCTAGATTCCAAATGAAAATGTTGTTTACAAGTAATAAATAAATATAAAAAAATCTGTAATGTTTAATTCTTATAAAATATTGTTCTCCTGGAGCATGTATTATTTTTGTGTCCATGATAAAAAAAGGGCAATTAAATATGAATACATAATTTTCTGAAAATGTTTAATTTGGCTCTAACGTCGTTTCCTATAAATATTCCTCAATTATAAAAGTGTGTTAAATGTTATATATTGACTACATTGATTATTTCTGTATTCATGTGTCTTCATTAAATAAGATACAACTGATATTAATTTTTACATAGGCCTATTATAAAAATAGCCTTGGTAATTATCGGTAAGGGTATATACTACTAAAACTCGAGAAATGCCATTGATTCCTACCAAGTCCGATGCACACACGTCCTCGTCGTGGCTCCTGGTTAAAGCTAAGTGGTGCAAGGGCGAAAAGTGAGTTTCCGACGCTTGAAAATCGGGACTGGCCAACTAAGGGAGACAACCCTGACAGAAAACATCGGTCCTCCAGGATAGCTGGGGGTTGGGCATAGGGTTGACACCCCTATACCGTTAAAATATAACTGCCCCGAAACCACAAGAACAATATGCCGGACAGAACTTTCTACGACGACATAGCAAATACATAAAGGATATGAGAATTGGAACATGGAATGTTTTATCTTTATATAGACCTGGTGCCTTGAAAGTGCTACTGGAACAATTAGATTTATATAAACTGGATTTACTAGCATTGCAAGAAGTGAGGTGGATAGGGAATGGAATTTTAGAAAAGAAAAGCCACACAATTTTTTATAGTTGCCACAAAAAAGACCATGCTTTTGGAACAGGATTTGTAGTTCATAAGAGGATAAAGCATCTAATAATGGATTTTAAGGCAAAGTCACCTAGAAGCTGTGTCCTAAGGATTAAAGGACATTTCTTTAACTATAGTTTTATATGTGTACATGAACCTACAAATGAGAAGAACGAAGAGGAGAAAGAAAGATTTTATGATGAGCTTGACAAAATCTATGACGGATGTCCTGAAAGAGACATTAAAATTATTCTAGGTGATTTGAATGCACAAATAGGCAAGGAAGGCATGTATAAACCTACAATAGGAACAAATAGTCTACATGCAGTATCTAATGACAATGGCATTAGATTAATTAATTTTGCCTCATCTAGAAGTATGGTGATTGCTAGTACGGTATTTCCGCATAAGGATATCCACAAGAGAACTTGGAAGTCACCCGATGGAAAAACTTTTAATCAAATTGACCATGTAGTCATAGATACTAGACATTTTTCAAATTTGACTGATATTAGGACCTATCGGGGGGCAAATGTGGACTCGGATCATTACTTAGTCATTGCATGTATAAGAAGCCGCATCTCAAATGCAAAAAGGATCCATGGAGAACAGATGAGAAAATTTAACTGTGGAAAACTAGTAGATACCGACATTAAATCTAGATATATACAAAGAATTGATCAGAGCCTAAAGGACATCACTGATAGTGAGAGTGTTAGTGAATGCTGGAAGGCTTTGGAAAGAATAGTAACAGAAGCGGCAACTGAGTTGTTGGGCAAAGCTGAGACAATCAAATACAATCATTGGTTTGATGCTGACTGTGAAAATGTGACTAATATTAAAAATGTGGCTTACAGGAAAATGCTGCAAAAAAGAAATACTCGCAAAGCCATTGATGAATATCGTCTTGCAAGACTTGAAGAAAAAAGAATTCACAAGAAGAAGAAACGAGAGTTCTTTGATAAGGAATTGAAAGAGATGGAAGAGCTGCGAAATAAAAATGAAAGCAGAGCATTTTATAGGAAACTAAATAAAAACAAGAATATCTTTCAGCCAAGATCCACACTATGTAGAGATAAGGCAGGCAATATTTTAAGTGATGATAGAGGAATTTTAAAAAGATGGACTGAATATTTTAATGAGCTTCTGAATGAAGAAGTACCTGGCCAGTATATATCAACAATCTCTACGGCCTCTACAGCTTCAATAACAGCTTCAATAACTAACTATGAAATGACCGAAATTGTAGAATATCCTCCAACTCTTGAAGAGGTTGAATATGCCATTAGTAGGTTGAAGAATAATAAAGCACCAGGAAAGGATCTGATACAGGCAGAATTGATTAAACAGTCAGGGACAAAGTATGTAGAAAAACTACATCAACTATTCGTTAAAATATGGAATGAGGAGAGTCTACCAGAGGATTGGAATTTGAGCATAATATGCCCTATACTGAAGAAAGGTGATATATTGACTTGTTCCAATTATAGGGGAATCAGCCTTTTGTGTATTGCTTATAAAGTATTCTCGAACATCTTATTTAAAAGGCTGGTACCGTATGTAGAAAATGTGGTTGGTGATTATCAATGTGGTTTCCGGCAGGGAAGATCCACCGTGGATCAAATCCATAACCTTCGCAGAATGCTTGAAAAATGCAATGAATATGGAATAGAAACACACCACTTCTTCATAGATTTTAAGGCGGCATATGATAGTATAGACAGGGTGCAATTATTTGCAGCAATGCAAGAATTTAAAATACCTATGAAACTTATTGCATTGGTTAAAATAACAATGAATAATACTAAATGCCAGATTAAGATTAATAATGCATTAACTGAGCCTATTGATACAAAAAATGGAGTACGACAAGGAGATTCTCTTGCATGTCTACTTTTTAATATTGCCCTTGAAAAAGTGGTAAGAGACTCAGGTCTTAATATAAGGGGAACTATCTTTCATAAATCGGTGCAAATTCTTGCATATGCTGACGATATAGATATAATAGGAAGTAGTCAATTAGCCATGAAGGATGCATTTATTAGCCTAGAGAAGGCAGCAAAAAGAATGAATCTTAAAATTAACCAGGCCAAGACAAAATATATGCCTGTGATTAAAGGTAAATGTGAAGCGTGCCCATCTAGTTTGGAAGTTGGCACATATAAATTTGAACTGGTTCATAGCTTTATTTATTTAGGATCTGAAGTAAATTGTAGAAATGACAATTCGGCTGAAATACATCTACGGATCACGGCTGCAAACAAATGTTTTTTTGGACTCAGGAAAATGTTTAGATCTCAGTTTATATCTAGAAAGACAAAAATACTCATGTATAAAGTTCTCCTTAGACCAGTGTTAACATACGCATCAGAAACTTGGACCATGTTGAAATCTGATGAGGAATTATTAGGGCGTTTTGAAAGGAAGATACTGAGATCCATTTTTGGTGCCGTGAAAGAAAATAATGCATGGAGAAAGAGATACAATAATGAATTGTATAAATTTTACAATCAGCCAGATATTTTGAATTTTGTTAAAGTTAATAGATTGGCATGGGCTGGACACATTATTCGCATGGACAACAAAAGGATTACAAAAAGAATTTACAATGAACAACCACTATTGGCCAGAAAAGTTGGAAGACCTAAATTAAGATGGGAGGATGGTATAATTCAAGACATTAAAATTTTAAAAATAAAAAACTGGAAGAATGAAGCGCAGAACAGGGAAGTCTGGCACAGGTTTCTGAAGGCGGCCAAGGCCCACATCGGGCTGTCGAGCCAATTATGATGATGATGATGATGATGAATTATCGGTAAATTATAATTCAGCAATTGTTTTGACGACCGAGGAACACTAGCGAAAAACCTGTCAAATTGATCAGTGCCGGTATTTGAACCCAGGAAATATCCTTATTTGTACCCAGGACCTTCCGAATGCAAGTCTCAGATGCTACCAATCGGTCTTAAAGTTTTTAATTTCATATACTCGTAATTGCAATAAGTAACCTATGTCCCTATGCGACGGTGACGTATTGTATTTTTGATGCCTCGGGTTCCGTAGTAAGTTTATAGATAGCGTTCATGTGGTCTATTTTCAATTTACGTTTCTTTTAGCAGAAGACGTTACGTGGGATATATGTGATTGTATTGTGTTTAGAGATGAGTGGAGGATGTGTATAGTATATGTGTGTTGGGTAAGGGATGATGAGAAGAGACAAGATGAAAACTTTGTGTTGCCACATTGTCTGTCAAAAAGTACCATGTAGACCGATCAGGCTATGTCCCCATTCAACATACGAATCGGTTTCAGCCTCTTCAATATAGAAAGTGTAGGCCTTATACTGCTGACGGATTTAGAATTTAATCTAGGCATCTGGTGCATAATCTAGCGATAAAAAATGTTATATCCCTCTTACACTAATAATTAAAATTTCTAACCTGCCGGGTCTCCAACTCGGTAAGCTAGTCAGAAGACTGATATTTATCGCCTGAGATATCGTGACGTACATAACTGTAATAAAATATATATTTGTGTGCCGTCCATGATATATTTACTTTGTCGTGGTGGAGTGGCTTGCGTGCTTAAATGATCCCGAGAGCTATGCCGGCCATAGCATTTGCTGCCGATAGGGTTACCCATATCGGGCTGGTCGAAGGTATAGCAGGATTTTAATATCATAATAAATATGAAAGTTAAAGTTAATAACACTGGTCAACAGTGATTTTGTTACATAAAAGATTTTGGGTGATTCTTATGTATTTTCATCTGCTGATTCCAAAAATGAAGTCAGAAATTTTCCATCACCCACCATTTTTTTGTAATTTTGAAAATAATTATTTTCCTATTTATTAGCATTTTTTTGTATATAACATGATGATTAGAAGGATTACTTTACATTTATATTTAATTTCATTGTGCCAACAATGAACTTATAATGTTTTGCGATTGTTGCCTTGAATTCATAACTTACAACAATGACATTCTCCTACAAAACTGTGATTGTATGTTTTAAGTTCGCAGTTGAATAGAAGCTTTCTTAAAAGAAAGAAGCTAATTCTGTGCTCACTTCCGTAGTCAAGTGAATTGTGATAGAAGTGTATAGTAAAGACTAAGTAGTGTATTGTATTGTAGTGTATTGTAAAGAGAAGAGTGAAATTGTATTTGTATAAGAAATATGTCTCGAAAGTGTGTTAACGATAGAAACAACTTCTGTTTCGTGTGTGGTGAGCTCACTTTCAAAGCGCAGAAGCGAAAGTTTACTCCTCTAATAAGAAGAGCTTATCACTGTTATTTTAACAACAAAATAGACCAGAACAAGATATGGGCCCCGGAAATCTGTTGTACCAAATGTGTAACACTATTAACTGGCTGGTTGAAAGGATCCCGTCATATGCCTTTCGCAGTCCCAATGATATGGCGCGAACCTAAGGATCATTTGACAGACTGCTACTTCTGCTTGACAAATAGATCTGGAATATCTACCAAGTGAAGACACACCGTTAAATATCCAATGTTAGATTCAGCAATTCGACCGGTACTTCATGGGCCAGGTTTACCCATACCAATTCCACCAGATCACATAACAATGATTGAAGAACTTTCTGATGTTCAGGATTTACAGAATGATTCAGATTTTGCGGAAGATGATGCTATAAATGAAACTCACTTTCTAACACAGGAGGATCTTGGTTTAAGTAAAAGCAAGGCAGAATTACTTGCTTCAAGATTGAAAGGATGGAAGCCACTGCAGGATGACACCAAAGTAACTTTTTTCCGCAATCGCCAAAAGAAATTTGAGGATTTATTTTCTAAAGAGAAGGACCTAGTTTTCTGCAATGATGTTGAGAATTTGTTCCAGTCACTGGGTGTTGAGCATAAATCTGAGGATTGGCGTTTATTCATAGTCTCCTCGAAAACAAGTTTGAAAGGAGTGTTACTACATAATGGAAACATACATCCATCCATTCCTTTAACCCATGCAGTTAGTATGAAGGAAAATTACGAGAATATGAAGCTCTTACTATCCGCTATAAAGTATGACAATTTTTCTTGGCAGATATGTGGGGATTTGAAAGTTATAGCCATCTTACTTGGGTTACAGCTTGGCTATACTAAATTTTGCTGCTTCTTGTGCAAGTGGAATAGCAGAGATAGAAGTAATCATTATATTAAAAAGAACTGGCCAAAGAGAGAGTCACTTAATCCAGGACAAGAAAATGTTCTTCACCAACCGCTTCTACGTTATGAAAAAAATCTTATTGCCTCCACTACATATTAAACTAGGCTTGATTAAAAATTTTGTGATGGCAGTACATTTCTCTTCCTCAAAAATAATTTTCCAAGGATCAGTGAAGCTAAATTGAAAGAAGGGATATTTGTTGGCCCTCAAATAAAGGAACTGATGAAAGATACGCAGTTTCAGAACAAGTTAAATATGCAAGAAGCAGCTGCATGGCAATCTTTCAAAAATTTTATCTCAAATTTTCTGGGGAACTTCAGGTCTGATAACTACAGAGAACTTGTCAATGAGATGATTGAGAACTACAAGATAATGGGATGTAATATGTCTTTGAAAATTCACTTTCTGTATTCCCATCTTGATTTTTTCCCTGAAAATCTAGGGGATGTGAGCGACGAACACGGGGAGCGCTTCCACCAGGACATCGCGGAAATGGAAAGGCGCTATCAGGGTAAATGGTGTCCAAATATGTTAGCAGACTACTGCTGGACACTGAAGAGGGATATTCCTAAAGCGAAGTACAGCCGAAAATCCAATTCACATACATTTTGGGTGAGCAAATATAAATTCAGCTAAGATATAATAAATTGTAATGTATAGACACGAAAAATGTTTTTCATGTGATTACTCGAAAACCCTGGGTGATGGAAAAGTTCCGTAAAACGATTTGAAATCAGCACAAAAAAGTAAGTTAGAAACACACATTTTCTCCCTTGTAACATAAAAAAGTTCAAATTTTGTTGGCCAGTGTAATCTTGTATTTTAAAATTCATTTAATATTTAAATATAACTTAAATAAAGAAAAGCATCTAAATAATTCATTGTTGTTCATTGTTGAATAAAAATGTCTCAGTAACAATTAAAGAAATTGTATTACAATAACAGTCTTTCTAAATAATGCTTTTAAAATTATTTTAAGTCATTGTTGTGAGAATTAAAAAGTTTTCTGTTATAACTGTAATAAGAACACCTGCTTAACTTCATATTTTTAAATGAAAGTATACTAAACTCTGATTGGATGTTAATACAATTAACTTTTTCATTTAACAAATCAAATTTTAAACCTGGTATTTAATTGGCTATTAATCAATATAATCTAAATATAACATCATGTGATGTAATAATGTTATTTAAAATTATGAAAGAATTACACTAGTCATTCTTCATATAACTTTCAACAAACATAGAAGCAAGAAGAGTTCTCATGATAAAATGTAATATTTAATACAACAGTAATTGATTTCACAAGAAAGAAAAGAATTTTATTTTTATTGACAGTGAAGAAAAATACCACTTAAATTTACTTAATCTGCTGGGAACCTACAAAGTGAATAAATGGGAAATTATTTCTACAAGAAACAATTTTTTTATGATTGTGAAGTGTTTTCCTATCCTGTGTACCAACTTCCGACCTTGAGAAGAGATTCCAGCTCTACCGAAAATAAAACCCAACCTGAACCAGTAATTCTTTTTCTTTTGGGACACCAGTCCTTTAAAATGTTACTACAACCTCGGGCATGAAGAGAGTTAGCTGCTTCAAAACATCGCCACAACAACATGGGAAAAGAATTACTTCTTCAAAGGTGATAAGCCATTACGGAAAAGTTTTGGCGAACCCCTTGAAATGTTTTGCGAATCCCCTGAAGGTTCACGAACCACAGGTTGGGAAACGAAGGTCTAGGATAGTTGGGGGCCTTAACCTCCTACCATCCCTGGTGAAGTGAGAGAGAAGACCTTACGATCTTAACTCGATCAGGTAAAATAAATAAATAAATTACCCAAAGACCTGCTAAGTCCTGTATGGGGTCACTTTCAATCTAACATTGTTGATTTCAGGAAAAGGCTCCTCATTTATCTTATTAAAATAGTTTATTAATTGTTTGAAATCCAGAATTTTTAAAGCATAAGAGATAAGAAAGTGTTGGTGACGATCTTTCACCATAAAAAATACAACCGTCAAGAAATACGGACATGGGTTCTACTGGAGTAAAATTCTGGAAATGCGTGCTATTATGCATTACAGAAACTCTTGACTTCCTAACTCCTTTCAAAAAACGTAAAAATGAAAATATATAAAACTATTATTCTACCAGTTATATTATATGGGTACGAAACATGAACTCTTACTTTAAGGGAGGAAAGGAGATTACGATTATTTGAGAATAAAGTTCTTAGAAAAACTTTTGGACCAAAGAGAGATGAACAGACAGGTGAATGGAGAAGACTACATAACAATTAACTACATGGTCTTTATAGGAAGCCATATACAATAAGAACAGTTAAAGCCTCGTAGACTGCGATGGTCATGACATGTGGCACGAATGGGGAATGAAAGACGTGCATGGAAGCTTCTTGTAGGAAAACCAGAGGGAAAACGTCCAGTTGGTAGACCAATAATGAGGTGGGAGAATAACATTAACTATGATTTGATGGAAGTAGATTATACAGGGAATGATTGGAAAACATTAGCTCAGGATAGGGATGTATGGAGAGTTTATGTCCGCGCAGCCATGAACCTACAGGTTCGATAATGCCAATGAGTTAGTTAGTTAGTTAGTTAGTTAGTTTCGATATCGTTGATGATATCACATATCCAATGCTTGTCTATGTATGTCCCAGTAGGGTTCAAATGTCTATTTCATTATTAGCCTATTCAGTTATGTTGTGGATTAAAACTTAATGATGAAATGAATTCAATTATATATATATTTATATTTTACGTGTTAAATCGAGTATTTTAAAAATAAAGTGATAATTTGAATGATGTTTCTGTTAATTGGCGTAACGACTTAATGATGGGGAGACTTTGAAACAACTTTCGCTGTCGTTCTGTCTGGCACTTGTTTATTTTTGACTGAGTTCTAAACTCAGACAATTTAATTTGTCGAAGCGCAATGCGTACAAACTGGTTTTCAAACTGTGGTTTTCTAGAATACTTGCCATCTCACATTCGAACCAATATTAATAACTAATTAATTTGCACTTCGTTTATAAGTCCACCACTGTGGTCTAGATTCATTTATTCAGACGCAGCGGGTCCGGGATCGATCCCTGGCCGGTACAAGTTTCCTGGTGAAGTTTCATCGAGATTTTTTCTCACATCTAAGACAAATGTTTGAAAATTGTAAGGACAAAAACCCTCCAAACAATATTTGGCTAATGGGTGTTAACGTATGAGTGAATTGTGTATCCTTAAATATTCGTACTGCCCAGGAGATGATCCCGGGATCGAGTTGATCACTTATCTCGGAAGTCCGTCCAGGTTTTTGTATGATCAAAAAAGTATAAATGTATGTGACTATCCCGACAGGTAGTGTCCTAGTAAAGCCATGAGGCATGGTGCAGGAAAAAGTTCGTAATAAAGGAATGGTTAAACTAAAGCTGAAAGAAAGAGAGATAGAGATTTACAGTGTGATTATAAAGCCCCAGTACATTTTAAAGAAATTGCTTACATATCGTATTTCTGTTAAGCCATTCGAAAGATACAAATATGTTCACCATTGAAGAGCGGATAGAGATTGTTGCTGCGCGTTTAAGAGGCCAGTCGTACGAAGAAGTTAGAAACGGATTCCAAAGGAAACCCTCACGGCAGACGTGTATGTTGCAACTTTTCTTACAGCCACAGTTACAGCAAAATGGTATAATTGATACAGTGGTGTTGCAACAAGATGGAGCACCACCACACTTTGCTCTGGCTATACGCGGATATCTCAATGACAGGTTTCCCAGCAGGTGGATTGGAAGGACATCTCCTCGTATCTGGGCACCTCGTTCGCCAGACCTCGCACCCCTAGACTTTTTTGCTTGGGGTTTATCAAGAAACAGGTGTACAGAACCAAGTTTCCTAATCTGCAAGTGCTGAAAGAACGCATACGCCAAGCGAGTGAAATGATTACAGAGGATATGTTGGTGCATGTATTCCGGGCGACGGTGCGTCGTTGGGAAACATGTTTTGAGATTGATGGAGGTCATGTTGAACACTACCTTGATAGTACAAAGTACCCCTATAATTTTTGTTTTATTTGCGTTACGTTATCCACAAAATGTACTGGGACTTTATAATCACACTGTACAACGTGGCTTATAACTGGCATTAACGAAATAATATTAAAATTGCCCTAATTTATATGTAATGTTTACATATCTACATCCCTCCTACACTTCTGTACACTATACAAGTAACTGCTAGCAAGGAACCTGAAGTACGAAAAGTTCAGAGGGTGGTATTAGGACATTCGCACATGTAATATAAAGAAACTATCTATTCTGGATGGTTCTTATTATTTTCTCTTCGTAGGCAAGCCCATTATATTCTAATTTGAATTTATCGTCAGTTATCTCTGCTCTAGTCTCTCGCCATATGATAAAATTTATCTTACTATTGTTTTGTGTATTCAAAATATGATTTTTTTTTCGCTTAATAAAATCCTTCGTAACTTGGCAGAGATCAACAAGTTTCGAAGGAAAGTACAATCGTGGCCCTTGTGTGGTAGATTTACAGCACGTAAAATAATGTCAAATTTGAAATAAATGTCATCCGAGCAATAGTTATCGATTTTTCATATCTATGTTTGAATTACAACGCTAATCATCTGACTTGATGAAGAATGAAAATTAACATAAGACCTTACTACCAAATTCTTCTAACATCTGGCATTTGTTAACTTTTATATTATTTATTTAATTCTTATTTATTATTTTATTTCTCAGTAACTTAGACACTGTTTCAACTGGTTACCTTATATATATATATATATATATATATATATATATATAAATGAATGTTCCTTTGTTTGTCCTTTAGCCTAGACCTATAGACTTTTAAACCGTTCAACCGATTTTCATGAACATTTGTTCATACAGGTTTACAGGTATGACAAGTGTTAGCCGCTATCTATTAGGGACCTATGCTCTAAAGCCATTAGGTATAGGAGTTCGTCTGAAACAAAAACTTAAAAATCACTCTAGCGGTGGTAATTTTCGATATTCATAATGAAAATAATACAGGTCTACTATTAAAATAAACCGAGTTAGATATTATTAAAAAATCAGGAAAATCCGACCATTAGAAGTGGGGTTTACCTGTAATCCGAAAATAAAAATTGACTGTAACAACAGCCATGTTTGGTTCACGCAATGTATACATATAATTTAATCAACCCCTAATTATCTTTCTAATTATTCAACTGAAAATAAAAACACATATTTAATTTATGCGTAGCAGCGCACGCACGCTGGGTATTAGCTAGTAATTAACATATTATTAATGAATATTAATAATTTTTAACATATATATTTTTAAATTCAAATCAAGGATTGCAATATTGTAGTTATTTACATTACAGTCATTGAAAGCGAGGTTTGAAAGAATGAACTGAGATTTCGTGAAATTTAAAATACTCGTAACGTAAAAGTATTAGTCTAATTTATTTGTTTCGAATAAATAAATGTTAACATGTACAAATTCATAGATCCGTAAAATAGCTCAGAATGAACTGCCCTTATGTAATTTTCAAATCATTTACACTATTTAAAGATAAAATAAAACTAAAAAATTATAGAAAAGTGCTTTTACTATAGGCCCTTAGGGTATCGGCGGGATAAGGTCCCACCTCTATAGACAGTCTTCATGAGAGTCGGCCGGGTTGTCAGAACTGCGTGACGGCCATCTTTATCCCAGAACATACGCCTGATACTCATTTTCATTAAACTCAGAGTCGGCCCCAGAAGCATGATGCCGTCAGAAGGTTTAAGCAGGTTTAAAAATCCTGGCACAGGAATTGAATCGTCGACCTCCCAGCTCGTAAAAAGTAATAATCAGAATATATGTTACCAGCTATTAACAATCGCAATATTCTGAATTTGTAGTATTGCTTTTAATAATGGCACAAATGAAACTTATTTATTCACTACTGCCAATTAACAAAATGAATGCTAATTTCATCTTAACATAGCAACTTGAAATAATTTATCTTCAAGGCTTATAATGAAATAAATACTGGTGATATGGAATTATTATTATTAATAATAATAATAATAATAATAATAATAATAATAATAATAATAATAATAATAATAATAATAATAGCTTTATTTTACCTGGCAGAGTTAAGGCCTTAAGGCCTTGTCTACCACTCAATCAGGTTTAAAAAAATACAAAAGAAAAGTCTTAAATCTAAATTACAATATATATATATATATATATATATATATATATATATAAACGATTACAAGTTATGAATACAATGCAATTAATATTATAATGTATTTTGATTTACTCTAAATTTAACGAATTAAATATTATTATTATTATTATTATTATTATTATTATTATTATTATTAGTAGTAGTAGTATAGTAGTAGTAGTAGTAGTAGTAGTAGTAGTAGTAGTAGTAGTAGTAGTAGTAGTAGTAGTAGTATTATAAACCCGCCAAAGCTTGTCCCAAGCCAGGTTAGAAAAGGGTGAGGGGGAGGAGTAACAACCTCGTTAAAAAACCAGGGTTCAGTACGCCCGGCTGATAGTACCCTGTGAGGGCCCATTATCTAGGGTACAGATACTGCTGCCTTGCAGTTCGTAATTAGTTTGACAAATGCTAGAGGAAGAAAACCTTGACCAAAAATTACCTGGTCCTCCAGGTTGGGGGTTAATGCATCAGGCGAGCTCCCTGTTCGTCACAAAAAACATAGCAATGCTAAAAAGCTTAAAGATTTAAAGCCGGACGGAAATAAACCCAGACGACACAAACAAAGGAAAAGGAAATTTCTTGTTGGAACGTGGAATATTCGAGGTGTTCAAAATAAAATGGTTGACATCATAGAGGAAATGAAAATGCTTAACCAAGACTTAATTGTGCTAACAGAAACAAAAAAGAAAGTAAAAGGTTCAGAAGTTAAAGGTCCGTAAATACATTTTTTCAGCGGAGAAGAGAAACATAAACGAGCACAGAGAGGAATCTCAATGATAATTAAGAAAAAATTCAAGAAATGTATAACTAGTTGGGAGGCCATAAATGAAAATATGATTAAAATGAATATAAATATTTTTGGGGAAAAGGTTACAATTCTAGGAGTGTATGGCATAAGCGAAGATGAATCGCCTACGAAGAAAGATGAGTTGTATGGAAACTTGAATAACGTAATAAACGAAATTGGGAACTCAAGAGAAATCATTATGATGGGAGATTTTAATGGTAGAACTGGCACCAGGATTGGAAATGAAGTGGTCGGTCCTTTTGGAGAGGAGAAAATGAACGGTAACGGCGAAAGATTTATAGAAATATGTGAGCAGTACTCGTTATTAATTACAAACAGATTTTATCAACACAAAGACTTTCATAAATACACAAGATATCAAGATACTTTACAGCAGAGATCAATAATAGATTACCGGTATATAATTGTTGGACAAAATACGGATTTGAAAATACAAGATGTTAGAGTGTATAGAGGCCCAACCTGTGGCTGTGATCATTATTTGGTAAATGCAATTTTATTGTCCCCCATATTTTAATAAGAGTGACGATACGAAAGAGAAATTGGAGACATCAGAAATTACCCACACACCTCTATATAATACTCAGTTGTTAGAGGACGATAGTATTTATACCTTTACCGCAAGAGGCTGGACGAAAAGTTAATTGAAAATATATTTGATACTCCTGAAAAACAATATCAATATATTGTCGAAAATATACATATGGCTGCTAGGGAGGCTTTGGGAGAAAAGGAAATGGAGAATAAGAAAACTTATCTTTGGAACAAGGAGATTAAGAATGATGTAGATGATAAAAAAAAGTAAATATCTTAAATGGTTAACTACAAAAAAAATTGGCGGACAAAATGGAGTATAAAAAAGCACAAGCAAATGTAAGAAAGAAGCTGACAGAAGAAAGGAATAAATATTGGGAAAGAACCTGTCAAAGAATTCAGACCTGTATTGGAGGAAAAATGTGTTCAGAGGCATGGAGAACTTTGAAAAATATAAGAAAGCCAGGACACAATAAAATCAATATTCAGGGAATTTCTTTAAATGAATGGAAATTATATTTTAGCAAGCTATTGACTGAAGATCATTTGGAATTTTTAAGTGGAATTGCAGAGGAAACTGATGATCAAAACAGAACGAGTATACATTTAGATATTGAGACAGTAGAGATAGCAATTGGATGTTTAAAAAATGGAACGGCTTGTGGGGAAGAAGGAGTACAGCCAGAATTAATTAAATATGGTACAAGGAAATTATTTGAATTGTTAATGAGCCTTTTTCAGAGATGCCTAAACGGAGAAGATGTACCAGTAAAATAGAAAATTGGGTTGATATCAGTCATTCATAAGAAAGGAAGAAAAGATGAGTGCAATAATTATAGAGGAATCACCGTAATGAATGTTTTAGCCGTATATATGGAAAAATAATCAAATTCTATTTGGAAGAAAATTATAAACATAAGGAGAATGAAGTACAAGTAGGCTTTAGGTCTGAGAGATCTACAATTGATCACATATTTGTGGTAAAACAATTGATTGAAAAGACGAATAATAACAACCAAGAAGTTCATTTCACATTTTGGATTTAGAAAAGGCATATGAAACTGTACCTTTACAAAAGTTGTGGGAAGCATTAGAAGATATGGCCATAAACGATACAATTATTATTGCAATAAAAAATTTGTATAAAAATGCAGCATCTAAAATTAAAATTGGAAAATATATATCAGAAGAAATTAAAGTAACAAAAGGCCTTCGTCAAGCCCTGTAGCATATCACCAGCATTATGTAACATATTTATACATAAAGCGCTGTCAAACTGGAGCAAAAAATGTTCAGGAATGGGAGTACTAATTGGAGATGGATTAACAGATACAATATATACACTGTTATTTGCGGATGACCAGATAATAATTGCTCAAGAATATGAAAACATGGAGTTTATGGTCAGAAAATTATTGCACGAATACGATAACTGGGTTTTGAAAATAAATATAGAAAAAAAAAACATTTTATATGGGATGTGGAGCCGAAACCGAAGATTTGATATTAGAAGATGAAAAGGGGTATATTAGAGGATGTGAAAAATTTGAGTATCTGGGAGTAAAATTAGATAAAGAGGATAAAAAAGAAAGTGATATTAAGAACAGAATAAATAAAGGTAGAGCAATAACAGCAATGATGAATGGAGTCTTATGGAACAGACATATAACCAGGAAAAATAAGTTACAAATATATAATTCAACAGTGAGAAGTACTGTTACAAATGGAGCTGAAGTTTGGAAATTCAACAAAAACTTAGAACAAAAACTTATGTCGATGGAAATGGATTTCTTGAGGAGAGCAGCAAGATATTCAAAATTAGACAAAATAAGAAATACTGTCATAAGAGAAAAAATGAATATTGGTTATTCAATAGTAGATTATATACGGTATAAGCAATTAAATTGGTATGGCCACGTACGACGAATGTAAGAAGAAAGATTAGCGAGGAAATCATTGGAATGGTGTCCACCTGGAAGAAAGAGGAGAGGAAGACCTCGAAACTCCTGGATGCAGGAAATAAGAACTGGAATGAGAGCAAGAGGACTGGAGGACATTTATTGGATGGAGAGAGACGAGTGGAGAAGAAAAGTAAAACTTTAGGCACAGAAAGATGTGTAAACATTAAAATTCTGTATATAAATAAGAAAATATTATTATTATTTTTATTATTATTATTATTATTATTATTATTATTATTATTATTATTATTATTATTATTATTATTATTATTGATGCCCATTTAATTCCTATTGATTATGTTCTTGTAAGATCCGGAGACGTACTTACAAAGGAAAAGGTTATACTAAGGAAAAGCGAGAGACAATTTTATTGAGTGTCTTTGTTTATTTACTCGTAAATTAATAAATAAGTTTGTCATAATTTCTTCAAATGCTGGTGAAAGTTGCGTCCGTTTTGTGAATATTACAGTGCATGGTAACGTAATGAACTAATAGTTGGTTATATTGTAAGGCTGCAAAATAACGAAATGAAGACATATTATGAAATAAAAAGAGTTGAATTCCTCATAGGCCTATTAAATAATTACTACTCAAATGCTACTATTTTTTCTGCACTCTTATTATTTAAAATTCAAACTATTTTTCTGCATAACTAACTAACTCACTCACTGGCCCATAGCTTCACGGCTGCGCGGACATAAGCTTTCCATACATTCCTATCCTGAGGTTTGGATTTATAATGTCAAAACGTTTGAAAAATTAGATTTATACAATTTATTAATGAAATTTGCTGATTGTAACTGAAGTGTGGGAACAGTTGACATGAAGCAAATAAATGTGAAATGTTTATTTCAACAGACTGGGAATGTATCCAGCAGTAGATCAAAGAAATAATCAGAAATAGCTCATTTTAGTGCCTGACTCTGACTCTAGTGAGAAGGAACCATTCCAGGAACAACGCTTCTCCAGTGAGAAACGTTATCTTAAAATATCATGTGCATCCATTCATTCATAGTTTTCTAGCTTAACTATCAGGTCAATAGACTCACAATGGGCCTACAAAACCAGCTTAAACAGAGGTCTAAAGTCTCAAACCTTCATGATGCCTAAGAATCTAAAAATTAAAACAATTAATTCACTGGCTCTATTTGATGCATAGTTAGGCCTATTAATTAAGGAATCAATCGTGATAATAAGCATTCTTCGAAATATACGTAAGTAATTCACGCCCCAATTGTGATCAATTAAATAAATCGCTTGGTACTATTGTATGGCCACTTTACTTCATCATTTTCTCCTTAGACAAAATCTTATCTAATCCTGTTTAGATATGCGTGTGTACGTCTGTACTTGTGGGCTATATTTTGTGTGTATTCATATGTATTGTGTAATTGAAATTAATGTTCATGAAAAATGAAATGATCCTTGATTTTTTCGGACATTAGAGTCCCTACTATTCATTCCGGCGGCCCAGGTTCGATTCCCGGGGAAGTAGAGGAATTTAACCCCACTGTGGGGCTGGTATATCTTTGTCTTATTTTGTATTATGCACTCTTCGCAATGGTCCAGGCGTACTAACAACTATAGATCCTGGAAGACCCGTCACTGTGAACCTGTTTAATGCTCCGTTCAAAGGCCTTTATATTGCTTATAGGTGACGATCCAGACCCCATGCTCTTATAATATATTATTGTAATAATCTTAAACTGTTGTAGCCTGCATAATATCGTACTGTTGACTTAAAACTCTCATGGGGAATATCCTGTGAAAGTAGGGAGGTTAAGGCTCCCACTTTTTCTTGACAATCGGCACTTGATGTCAGCCGGATTGTCAGCCCTGCGTGACGACCGCCTTTACCCCAGAACAAGTGTCTGGTACTCATTTCAGTTAGAGGCTGAGTCGACAGTAGGTAGGTTAAAGGGAATAAAAACCCATTTATACTTAATCCAGTATAGTATTGTTAACTAAGGAAACCGCCGAGAAGAAAGAAAAATATATATATACATATATAAGTCTGTCCACCGCTGTGGTCCTTGGGGTAGCGCCGCCGCCTCATACGCAGCGAGCCCGGGTTGGATCCCCGGTCGGGATAAGTTTCATGGGTGATGGGTTTTTCCTCCCTCACCTGTAAGAAAAATGTCAGGAAACTTTAAGGCCCAAACGGTCCCCGAACATCATCTGGCCATCATAATCATCATTATCATATTCGCCACATTTAATATGAATGTGTGTGTAAATGGTGTATTTTGTCTTAATGTCGTGTTGCCTCGGAGAAGGCCCCGACATTGAGCTGATCACTCATTTGGGGACGTCCTCCATATGCTTGTGTGGCCAAATAAGTATGTGTGAGATTCATAATTTAAATCTCTCTCTGCCGTCAGGACCGGGTGGCGTCTGACACTTTAAAATATATACCTAGCCTATAAGGCGAGATTAAGTTGGGTTAAATGAAAAATAGAAATATAAAGGGTGGCCAGCATCGGGAGTTTGAATACGAGTGATAATTTAGAGGAAATTTACACGTAGCTATATTTAAATTATGCTCTTCAAGTGCTAGTATTTTCTAAGAAAGTAAATATTTATCAGATTTTTCTAAGAATGTTGAGTTTATATTTTGGAAAGTTCACTTGAACAAATTAATGGTTTCATAAAATTCGCGGCTGGTCTTGGTTTATTAACACATAGCTCATAAAACATTTGATAATCTAGATTACAGGACGGAACAGCCAAGACTTGGTGAATCATGTAAATAAAGGTGGGAGATAGTGGCGAGCAGCCAAAATTCGTGGCCAGGTCAGACTCACCTGTGAGTACTCCGGACCTCAAACATTTTTTCTCATAGCCAGCTGCTTCTAATTATAATTTTTTACTATTTTATCTCGAAATGTAAAATACAAAAATATATTTCAGTCATTTCTAAGATATACGATGAAGGTAATGCCATATTTAACTAACTAACTAACTCACTGGCTCTATCGAACCCGGGGTTAATGGCCGCGTGGACATAAGCTATCTATGTATTCCTATCCCGAGATGTTTTCCAATCATCTCCTTATAATCTACTTCCCTCAAATCATCATCATCATCAACTTAAGGCACGACAATTTCAAAAGTGAAAGTTTGGCATTTTCAACAATCCTCTTCCATGCCAATCTGTCTCTTGCCATATTCAAATTAGTCACTTTGATTTTCCTTAGATCGTTCATTGTGTCATCCTCCCATCTGATCTTCGGTCTTCTACAGCTCTGCCTCCTACAGTTTTCCATTTGTAGAGTTTTTTTGACCAGTCTCTGATCATCCATTCTTATCAAATGTCCAAGCCAACCAATTCTGAGAGATCTTATATGGTTTACTATGTTCTGATTTTTTATTAATTTGTTTAGTTCGTTATTTGTTTTGTTCTCCCATCCCATTCTTCGTCTACCAACTGGGTGTTTTCCCTCTGGCTTTCCTACAAGAATCTTTCATGCCCTCTTTCATTCCCCATTCGTGCCATATATCCTGCCTGTCGCAGTCTACGAGACTTAACTGTTATTATATCTGACTTCCTATCTCTCTCTATCTCTAACTCTCTCTCTCTCTCTCTCTCTCTCTCTCTCTCTCTCTCTCTCTCTCTCTATCTCTATATCCCTTTTTTGTTCTTCCATCGTTCACCAAACTATCATTTTCTATTTTGATTTGTTTATTTTATTTTTTTCCAAATGTTTTACTTATTTATTCTGTCATATACGAATATTAAGCCTCTATTTCTTTTTTTATGTTCCTTATTCCCTATTAAATATTATGCATACTATTGAATTTGCAGTGAAATTACTAACATCACGGTGTTCAGCATCCTTCATTCAACATATCCTCCAATTTTTGTTACAATCCAACTGGTCCAACATAAGTACTTCCCTTGTTAGTAGACATCGAAAATGGTCAATCGACATTTTTCTTTTTCATTTTTCGGAACGAAACTCGGCTTATGGAAATAATTTAAGAAGTTTATCAAATGAACACCAGATGACAACGTTATAAATGGAGATTTCAACAAAAATCCGGTTTTCATATTGTCGGTTTAAAATGGGAGGGATGTTACCTCTTGAAAAATGTAGTTCCCGCGTTTAAGAAAACAAACTATGAGGTAAGATATAAAAATGACTCATTCTTTCATGAATTAAGAACCTCATAATGGTATTTCCCATATTTCACTATGAATAATAACATAAGTTCGATAACTAACAAAATCGGGCCATTAAGAGTGGAGGTTAACCAGAATCGAAAATTTTAAAATATCTCTAGCAGCTGCAATTTTCGGTTTTTAAAACGAAACTCGGCGCATGCCATTGTAATAAACCATCGTAGGTATTCTCCAAACATCAGTGAAATCTGACCATTAAGGGTGGGAGTTTATTTGAAAGCCTTAATTAAAAAATTCCTCTGTCGACCGCTATGTTTATTTTCTCGCGACGTAGAATAATATATTCCGTAAACTAGGACAATCGGGCCATAAATTCGACTTCCAGGAATTCGGTTAATTTACGCAGTTTCTGCTTGATGGATATTCTATCTTATGTAGGCCTATCTTCTGATAGACCAACTTTGAATAGAATATTAAACATTGTTCTTCCAAATATTCTTTGACATACCACATCGCCGTCTCCAACCACTTCCATTCATATATACATATACTCACTTACTCACTGCACTATCGAACCCGTAGGTTCATGGCAGCGCGGACATAAGCTCTCCATACATCCCTATCCTGAGCTAATGCTTTTCAATCATTCCCTGTATAATCTATCCTTCCCTCAAATCATAGTTAATGTTGTTCTCCCACCTCATTCTTGGTCTACCAACTGGGCGTTTTCCTTCTGGCTTTCCTACAAGAAGTTTCCATGCACGTCTTTCATTACCCATACGCGCAACATGTCCTGCCCATCGCAGTCTACGGGACTTAATGTTCTTATTATATCTGGCTTCCTATAAAGACCATGTAGTTCATTGTTATGTAGTTTTTTCCATTCACCTGTCTGTTCATCTCTCTTTGTCCAAAATTTTCCTAAGTACTTTATTCTCAAATACTTGTAATCTCCTTTCCTCCCTTAAAGTAAGAGTCCATGTTTAGCACCCATATAATATAACTGATTGAATAATAGTTTTATATATTTTCAGTTTAACGTTTTTTGAAAGGAGTTAGGACATCAAAAGTCTCTGCAATGCATAATAGCATGCATTTCCAGAATTGAGCCTATGTTTAATTTCTTTGTGCATCTCATTCCTATTTGTGATTATTGTTCCTAGGTATTTGAATTCATCCACTTCTTCAAAATTTCCCTCATTTGTCATTAGCTGTCCATTTCCATTATATACTGAATTTCTACGTGTTGGCCTTTAGTATCTCCTCGCTATCGGCCAGTAGTACTACATCATCAGCATAAACTAACAGCTTATTAATACCATTCAGTTGTAAGCCTTCCTCATTCTCTAAAGATTTAATGGCATGCTCTAGTAGAAAATTAAATAGTAGAGGAGATAGTGCATCTCCTTGCTTCCACCCATTCCGGATTTCAAAAGTGTCTGAAAACTGTTTGCCTACACGCACCCTACTCTTTGAGCCATTTAGACACATTCGTATAAGTCGAACTCCAGCAGGATACTATATAACTTCTCCCTCTTAATTGAATCATATGCTTTTTTGAAGTCTATATATAGTTGATGTATATATATATATATATATATATATATTTAATAAGGAATCTTATTTCTCGTCATTCTCATATGCGTAAAATTAATGTATTATTTTTATATCATCTGCCACTTCATTATTCTTATCTCTGTATTACTTATTCTTTCTGTTTTCGATTTTCTGGATGAAATGCTTAAAAATGCATTCCGATAGTTTTCAATATTTTATTATGTTGTTCATTCACTGTTCAAAATACTACTCTATAAAGGATTGAATATAACATAATTTTAATTTTTATTCAGGTTGTTTCCATTCTTGAACTGATTCAGCACACAAATTATTATTTTTTCATTGCTAATTCTTATGTATAACCCACTTATGAGGTTAAGGCAGAGATACGTTACCCCGATTATATAATGGATTATAAATTATAATAAAACACCAGGAGAGCTCTTAAACACGAACTTACTCTAAATTACAGACATTGAGCAACCACAGGAAGGGAGAGAAAAATTCCTATGGTCTGACCGGGAATCGAAACCGGGACCTGATGAATTGTAGTCAGAAGGTCTGATCTCAAGATCATTAGGCTGGTCAATATATATATATATATATATATATGTTATAATTAAATGTTTAACATTGAGCAATGCAAGCTTAATATGGAATGATAAGAAAAATAAATGCCTGGATGGGATTCGAACCCTGATCTCTGATAATAATAATGGAGAGTATAATACATATATAAGAAAAATAAGTGTTTGAATTGGATTCGCCTGGTAGTGTAATGGATATCACGCTGAGGTACAGACTCAGAGATCCGGGTTCGAATCCCGTCCAGGCATTTATTTTTCTTATCATTCCATATTAAGCTTGCATTGCTCAATGTTAAACATTTAATTATAACATCTATAAAGCGTCACTGCTATAAGGTAAAAATATTCTCTTTAATTTGCTTACTTGTTATAGTCAGCTACTAGATGGCGGTGAAGACCGAGTTCTCGCGACATCTAGTAATAATGGAGAGTATAATACATATATAAGAAAAATAAGTGTTTGAATTGGATTCGCCTGGTAGTGTAATGGATATCACGCTGAGGTACAGACTCAGAGATCCGGGTTCGAATCCCGTCCAGGCATTTATTTTTCTTATCATTCTATATATATATATATATATATATATATATATATATATATATATATATATATGTGTGTGTGTGTGTGTGTATATATAATATTTTATACTCAATTGATGTGGTATAAAAAAGCACTTTATGAACGGAAATAGGAATGTAACTCAGTTGCGGTTAATCGTTAACTCGTGTATCTGCGAGGAAACAAACACTGGGAGGCGACATGCATCAATCAAATCGCCTTGATCATGTGTCTGTTCATCCGCATACAATCCAATTAACTTGTTGCTCTTATCAAATACCACAGACATTTAAAACAGAGTTTTCATCCAAAACAAAATTTTTAATCGACCTTCGTCATTCACCAACACTTTCTTATCTCTTATGCTTTAAAAATTCTGGATTTCAAACAATTAATAAACTATTTTAATAAGATAAATGAGGAGCCTTTTCCTGAAATCAACAATGCTAGATTGAAAGTGACCCCATACAGGACTTAGCAGGTCTTTGGGTAATTTATTTATTTATTTTACCTGATCGAGTTAAGATCGTAAGGTCTTCTCTCTCACTTCACCAGGGATGGTAGGAGGTTAAGGCCCCCAACTATCCTAGACCTTCGTTTCCCAACCTGTGGTTCGTGAACCCTCAGGGGATTCGCAAAATATTTCAAGGGGTTCGCCAAAACTTTTCCGTAATGGCGTATTTCGAGGTTAGGACTATTACTGTTTTCTTCATTTCTGCGGCATTGTCAAAACAATAATAATAATAATAATAATAATTTTTATTATTAATATGGGAGGCTATAAGAGATACTATTAAATTGTCAGCATCAGAAAGCATTGTTTTTTAAAAAAGAGGCAAAACAAGAAATGGTGTGATGAGGAATGTGCCGACATTGTAAAGAAAAGAAAGCTAGCAAAAATGAAATGGTTACATGAGCCAAATGAGGTAAGTTTAGAGCAATTGGGTAGTATTAGACGGGAAACCACCAAGCTACTAAAGAGTAAAAAGAGGGAATATTTGAGAGAGAAGATTAATGATCTTGAAATGAATGCAAAAAATAGGAACATTAGAGAATTATATTAGGGAATTAGTATAGAGAAGAAAGGGTTTCAGGCTAGAACAAACATAATTCGGAATTAAAATGGGGATATGATTGCAGATTCCAGGAGTATATTAAATAGATGGAAAAGTTACTTTAATCAGCTTTAAATGTACATACAGAACAGGACATTGAGGAGGATAATTTGCAGACGGCAGAAATGCTAGTCACAGAGCCAAGTGCATTAGAGGTTGAAATGGCGATTGAAAAATTGAAGATGTATAAAGCATCAGGTTCAGATGAGATCCCAGCAGAACTGATAAAATCAGGGGGAGAAAAATTGATGGACAAGATACGCTGTTTGCTTAGTATGATTTGGGAAAAAGAAGCTCTTCCAGATGAATGGAAGGAATCATTATCGTACCAATTCATAAGAAAGGAGATAAACTGATTGCAACAACTATAGGGGCATCTCATTACTTTCAACTTCGTACAAAATTCTAACAAATATATTAGTAAGCAGACCTACTCCCTATATTGATGACATTCTAGGAGATCATCAATGTGTATTTAGAAGAAACAGGTCTACAACAGATCAGATTTTTAGTATAAGACAGATTTTAGAAAAGAAATGGGAATATAATGGTACTGTACATCAACTGTATGTAGATTTCAAAAAAGCATATGATTCAATTAAGAGGGAGAAGTTATATAGTATCCTGCTGGAGTTCGGAATTCCTAAAAAGTTAGTTAGACTTATACGAATGTGTCTAAATGGCACAAAGAGTAGGGTGCGTGTAGCCAAACAGTTTTCGGACACTTCTGAAATCCAGAATGGGTTGAAGCAAGGAGATGCACTATCTCCTCTACTATTTAATTTTGTACTAGAGCATGCCATTAAATCTTTAGAGAATGAGGAAGGCTTACAACTCAATGGTATTAATAAGCTGTTAGTGTATGCTGATGATGTAGTATTGTTGGCCGATAGCGAGGAGATACTAAAGGACAACACGCACACACTATTGAGTAACACTAAGAAATTAGGACTGAAAGTAAATATCAATAAAACTAAATATATGGTCACATGTAGAAATTCATTATATAATGGAAATGGACAGCTAATGACAAATGAGGGAAATTTTGAGGAAGTGGCTGAATTCAAATACCTAGGAATAATAATCACAAGTAGGAATGAGATGCACAAAGAAATTAAACATAGGCTCAACTCTGGAAATGCATGCTATTATGCATTGCAGAGACTCTTGATGTCCCAACTCCTTTCAAAAAACGTTAAACTGAAAATATATAAAACTGTTATTCTACCAATTATATTATATGGGTGCGAAACATGGACTCTTACTTTAAGAGAGGAAAGGAGATTACATGTATTTGAGAATAAAGTACTTAGGAAAATTTTTGGACCAAAGAGAGACGAACAGACAGGTGAATGGAAAAGACTACATAACAATGAACTACATGGTCTTTATAGGAAGCCAGATATAATAAGAAGAGTTAAGTCTCGTAGACTGCGATGGGCAGGACATGTTGCACGTATGGGGAATGGGAGACTTGCATGGAAGCTTCTTGTAGGAAAGCCAGAGGGAAAAAGCCCAGTTGGTAGACCAAGAATGAGGTGGGAGAATAACATTAACTATGATTTGGGGGAGGTGGATTATACAGGGGATGATTGGAAAGCATTAGCTCAGGATAGGGATGTATGGAGAGCTTATGTCCGTGCGGCCATGAACCTACGGGTTCGATAGTGCCAGTGAGTAAGTAAGTAAGTAATATTATTATTTTAAAAAACCCCTAATGCCCCTTGTTACATATGTTATACCCTTATTTGTGCGAAAATCGTTTTCTTCAAAGGCTATGCCTATTTAAAAAATGAATACAGAAACAGACTTTCTGCTGAAAGTGATTTAAGACTATTTAACTTCTGTGGTTACTGACTTTATCAGGAGCCTTCTTTAATATGGTAATTATAACACTGATAAATATTTCGTGAAACACGACTCTGATTGGTTGTAAAACAGAAATCATTGAAACGTGATTGGCCATTGAGTCCCATTTGGGGCATGAGTTAAATAGTGATTGTAATTAGTCACCTCTTGCTTGGTATTCAATGAGAAGGTTGCGCCTGTTTTCCATGTCACAGAGCTTTGAAGTCAGTAACCACAGAAGTTAAATAGTCTTAAATCACTTTCAGCAGAAAGTCTGTTTCTGTATTCATTTTTTAAATAGGCATAGCCTTTGAAGAAAATGATTTTTCGCACAAATAGGGGTATACATATGTAACAACATGTCCTGCCCATCGCAGTCTACGAGACTTAACTGTTCTTATTATATCTGGCTTCCTATAAAGACCATGTAGTTCATTGTTATGTAGTCTTCTCCATTCACCTGTCTGTTCTCTCTCTTTGGTCCAAAATTTTCCTAAGTACTTTATTTTCAAATACTTGTAATCTCCTTTCCTCTCTTAAAGTAAGAGTCCATGTTTATCACTGCAACCAGATCATACTATTTATTGCCAAGGAACGCAATATTGTAAGAATACTCTCTAGTGGAGAAAAAATGCAACACATCAAACTGTATATTAATTCATTTCTGTCGTATGATGTAAATATGCCAATTATATTTTTCTGGATTGTTACCTGGGAAAAAATACATTTAAGAAAGTGTAAACAGTGGTTTCTTTTTGGGTGGTATAACCAATTGCTACAAATGTTTTTATATTAACTCCCGCATGCGGCATGTGTTGACATTCATGCACTATATATACAATCTGGTAGCCGTATTTCTCACGGGCTCAGTCACTGCAAAATAATGGCCAGACCTGTTCAGAATATTAAAAGGGGCATTAGGGGGTTTTTAAAATAATAATATTACTTACTTACTTACTTACTCACTGGCACTATCGAACCCGTAGGTTCATGGCCGCACGGACATAAGCTCTCCATACATCCCTATCCTGAGCTAATGCTTTCCAATCATCCCCTGTATAATCTACCTCCCCAAATCATAGTTAATGTTATTCTCCCACCTCATTCTTGGTCTACCAACTGGGCGTTTTCCCTCCGGCTTTTCTACAAGAAGCTTCCATGCAAGTCTCCCATTCCCCATACGTGCAATAAATAGTATGATCTGCTTGCAGTGATAAACAAAAGAAGCAGGTGAAGTGTGCTTATCGCTTCTCATTTGTTTTCAAACATCGCCGTTTACATTAAATATATAAATATTTTAAAATAACTATAGTTAAATAATGATTTGTGAGTAAACAGCTTAATTTTATTCGTTAAATAGTCCTAACAAATGCCACTCTTGATTCCAAATTCTCTAGATAAATTCACTCCTCACTTCGTGAGTCGTGAATTTATCGATAATTTGGAAATCACTCGTGGCATTACTTATGAAACTTGTAATTATTATTGCAACTACACCTACACGTTGTGTAACTTTTAAGCCGTAACTAGAGTAACATTCGATTTAACCGTTAAGGGTTCAGTTAATTTAAGGTTATTAAACCTTTTCTTGAAATTAAATTTTATGCATGTCTACTTTTACGTCACCCTACTCAGATCCTTGTGGAAGAGGTTCGCGAGTCGAAAAAAGGTTGGGAACCGCTGTTCTAGACAATCAGCCCTGCGTGACGACCGCCATTGCCCCAGAACAAGTCTGATACTCATTTACAATAGAGGCTGAGTCGAGCCCAGGGTAATGATGTCATTAGAGGGTTTAGACCAGTTTAAAATCCTTCTCCTCACCGGGAACCGCGATCTTCCGGCTTATAACGTACTTCCTTAACCCATTCGCCTCAAAAGACGAGGTAGACTCGCCGGCAGTTAAATGACCTTCAACTCAGAAGTCGAGGTACACTCGCTTAACTCTGCTGTTAGATATTTTGCAATATTTTGTACATCTCTTGGCAAGGTAATCTTTTGTTAACATTTATGAATAGTAGAGGAATGTGTTTTGGTCTTTACCCTAAATGTGATCTCAAGTACCGTTATATTTTGTTTGTTTTGAATGTCTGAAAATAGAAAATATAATTCACGGTAACTCAAATGGAGTGTCTGGGGAAATACATTGACCATTTAAAACTGAAGCGAATGGGTTAACCAACAACTGTTATGGCGTGTCCCATTTACACTCTTATTAAATTTACTAATAAATGTATTTTAATCGTAATCAAAATGACATCATTTTACGAAATTTCAGAAATTTTATAATATAAACTAATAGTAGACAAAAAATGTTTTGAATTCTATATTCTTTCCGTTCAATTTTATTTCAGGAAATAAGCATGTTTTTAAAAAAATATTCGATATTCTTCATTACAGTATGGGATAAAAAATGAAGGTAAAATACGATACACAGTATTACTAAAACTATAACTTAGGAACTTAATTATTTTCAGTCAATAAATTTATATTGTATAAGAAATATTCTTTGAACTCTTCTGTGGTCTAGGAGGTCCGTATTTCAATCCCGGTCGAATTGAATTTCCAGTTGATGTTTCTCAGAGGATTTCTCTATTTTTATTCATCAACATCATCACCATCCACAGCTGTAGTCACGCAGCGTGCCCGGTTTGGATCCCCGGTCGGGACAAACTTCCTGGGTGAGGTTTTTTTTGTTTTTTCCTCGCCTGTAAGAAAAGCGTCAGGCAGCTTTGGAGCCCAAACGGTCCCCGAACACCATCTGGCCACCACCACCATCATCATCATCACCTCCGGTGTAGAAAGCAAGGGGAAGCTACCACATCTATAATTCCCTAGAATGCTATGTTGCAGTGAAGGACCTGCCCTAGGGCAGAACACCTTAAGAAGATCATCATCATGAACAGGTTTGCAATGTATTATCACATCATCCGTGACCAATGTCCTACAATGTTATCCTTTTCATTCAAATCTCTCTATCTTCCAGTCCCGGTCTTGTAAACATTTATCATTCATTATGTCCGGCAGTCAAGTATTTTTTGTTCTACGTCTAACTCTCCTTTCGGCTGGGGCTAAACTTCACAATCTGTGACGCGACTTTTTCAAATTCCTTCATAGACTCCTGTCAAAATTTATTCTTACGGTTTCAGTTTTCAAATGATTTCCCACCATTTGCAATGACTATTACAGGTTTTCTAACGATTATTTCAATATATTTTTCTATGATATTTAACTACATGATTTTAACGAATGTTCTATGAAACAACAAAGACGTATTCCAGTGCAACCAATATAGAGTATGTTCTAATTAACTGTACACATACATTTGGGAATTTCAGAACTTACTATTTATTTTTGGGCGTTGTATTCTTTCACAGGTTAGAGTGCTTAAATTGCGTTAGGTTAGTTTTTACGTTGGTCTTTCACAGGTTAGAGTACTTAAATTGCGTTAGGTTCGCTTTAGGTTCGTTAGGTTCGCTTTTAGGTTCATTAAATATCGTGTATATGTTGGCTGCATCCCGTGATTCCATAGTGAAAACCGCTTCGCGTTTGTTGGCGCATTCGCATGGTGCACGATTGGAACATAGAACAATTTTTCACGTTACATGTAGTAAAGTATTTCTCTCGCTGGAATCCAATCCAAAACTCTTCTTGGTAACCGTTCATCATCCATTCGTTTTACGTTGTCCAGATCACTGCAATTGTATGTATTTTACAAAATATATAATTGAATTTTCTTTATTCATATGTTGCCTAATCACTCAATTTCTTATTCTGTACAGAATGTCTAGCTAAATGTCGTAAGAAATCCATATCTAGTGATAATTTTGAACGCAAATTTTGCTAAGCCACACTTTGAACTACAGACTGACATATATTTGTTTCAGTTTATTTAAAATTATTCTTGTTCCATAACATTCCATTTAGAATTTCTATTGCTGGTCTTCCTTTGTTTACTCTACGTAGGAAAGGCTTTTTTAGAAGTTTTTCTTTCATTTTTACCACTTATCTTTACTCATGTTATCAATTTCGTTTCATTTCATAAGCCCTTGTGATGGCGCGACATTCCTGGTCAGCCAACATCCGTATACATCACAAAATCTTCATTAACAGGAACTTCATCTCATCTCATCCCTCGTCCTGGCATTACACCGGACACGAGTAGACAGTTTATTTATATTTATCATCTAATGTAATTAGCGCCTTAATACAAATCTGGGTGTGAAAGGACGATAAAGTTTGTTCAGAGGCCTCTTATTTCAGATTTATGATTACTTTACATTCTATAAATTTGTCACGGGTCCCATGGTTTTAGCTCGCTTCTGTAGGATCCCATACTCAGGATTTGAACGCCCTGAAAAATCAATCGACCGTCTGATTTGAACCGCGTACCTTGGAATCAGAGGCAAGCATGGCTACCATTAATTCATGAAGATTGACAGAGGTTTTCTCCATTATACCAGGGAATTCATACTACAACTCTCCTGGAAAAACACCAACTTGTTTATCATAAATATATACGCCGTGTCCGCAGAAGCATTCCGTGGTTACAACCTGGTATCGAGACGCAGTCAGTTGAAACTGCTATCATTAAAAAGAGAAACTCGAAGAATGTTTAATATTGACATGTTGACGGAAACAACAGATGGCAGCACACGTTTCCCTCCTAGCTCTGTTTCCCGCTATTTCGCTTGTCATTAAGGCAAAGAAGTTGTGTTAAATGATATGAATGTTAAATTTGTAAGTTGTGTCAATCGTGCAACATTTAGGGGTTATGGCGAATCCATAGGAACATAGTTGATGTGTATTGGAATACCACAGTACACGGAGTGTAATTATGGTGCAGCCTGCGTTCAGACGGAATTTGCATCACGAGGCACCTACAGACAAAACTGTTCTGAATTGGTGTCGAGATTTTGTAGAGCATGGATGCATATGTTATAAAAGGAAAGGCCATTCAGGAAAACAGTCTGTGAGTGCGGAAAGTGTAGAATAGGCGTGGAAGGCCTTTGTACGTAGTCCTCAGAAATCTGTGCGTAGAGATAGCCAGCAGTTAAACATTTCTAAATCCACCATTTCCAAGGTTCTCGTCTGCGATTTTCCTCTACAAACTGCAATTGGTGCATAAATTGAAACATGATGACCATACAAAACGGCGTGTGTTCTGTGAAAGGTTGTTGACGCTAATGGAGGATGATGAAGAATTTTCATCCAAATTCATTTTAGTGACGAGGAAATGTTCCACGTCAATGGAAAAGTAAACAAGAGCAATGTTAGGATTTGGGGTAGCGAGAATACACGTTGCAATTTGGAGGTTGAACGTGACTCCCCTAAGCTAAACGTGTTTTGTGCCATTTTGAAATAGAAAGTTGCATCTTGATGTACGCGATGTTTTAAATCGACAACACGCAGGAAGATGGATTGGGCACGCTGGGAACCAAGGTAATGTATTTTCCAATTGCCCTTCGAGGTCTCCTGACTTAACCATCGTGACTTCTTTTTATGGGGTCACATAAAGAACCTTGTCTATATACCTCCATTAGCTCAAAATCTGCAAGAGCTCCGACTTCGTATCACTGCCGCCATCGAATCCATCCCCATATGTATATATATCTTAATATATAAAAATTTCGCGTCACGTTGTTTGTCCGCGATGGAATCCTAAACTACTGAACCGATTTTAATAAAATTTTGTACACTGTGTACAGTTTGATCCAACTTGAGACTTAGGGTAGTTTATTACTAAATTTATAGTCGCATTATTTTTATTGCAATTATTTGTTTAGTATTTAACAAAGAGTTATAATTATATGTGAGTTCCATACGATTCTAACAGATGGCGGTGTAATTATCTGTGAGTTCCATACGACTCTAACAGATGGCGGTGTAAGGTAATTTGGTAAGGTAATTGGTTTATTATTTAACAAGAGAGATCCAGATGGCTGTGCTTTTTGTTGCAACCGCGAATTTCAATTGTATTAAAAATATTGATTACTTCATATTTAAGTGTGTTCAGTGTTTATTTTATTTTCAATATTATTAATTTCGTGTGTAAGTATTAGTTTTAAGTAATCTGGCTGAAAGATAGCAAATTAATTTATATTTTTAACGTATACCTTAGCCACAGCAACGCGTGGCCGGGGCTTCTAGTGTATATATATATATATATATATATATATATATATTGGAACGTGTGTGGTATCGCCTTGATGTCTGCAGCGTGACACATGGAGTGTCTTTGAAGTAGGTCCTAATTTGTTTGAGTTTATCTTTCTAATGACACCAGTTTGCATAAATTCAACAACTGATTGCGACAGTATATATCAGATTGTAATCACGGAATATTTCTGCGGACACGGAATATCATAGACTACAGAATTATCTAATCAACAACATAGAACTAGATAAGCATAGTTCCATCAGAGACCGCGAGTTAGTGCCTGCCAAGTGAGAATAGAAAAACCCTAATCTAAAGATACAACACTGTGTTTTAGACGGGTTAGTCCAGATGCGGTTATTTCGATGGGATGTGAGAAAGAGGATAGTGTCCTTTCACCACACCGGATGTATGTCAGTGAGAAAGCAGTATAAACAGTGTAAGAAGTGTATCTAGAGCGAGAGAATTCGAACTTCACCGAGCAGACAGAACAATAGCCGGAAAAGTCGCACATGATCTTAGTAGTTAAGTAACAATAAATAACGAAAAAAAGTATTTTTAGCCGATTCTTAAAATGTGTTTAAAGGGAGTAGCAGCTGAGAAAATAATGGTATTCATTTCGCACTTAGATACATAACTTGTAGCAAAAACTGTTCTGTTTTAAGGTCACCACATTGCAAACATAACAAGAAACAGAAGCCCGTATTTTGCTCTCGTGAAAATTACTTACTCCTTAACATACCATCGAACACATCACATTTAAAGCATGCACACATATCTTAGAAGCTGCCAATACAATATTATCATATTTTATAAATGCACAAGATAAAAACTAACTAACTCACTAGCACTATCGAACCCGGAGCTTCATGCCACGTGGACATAACTTCTGCATACTTCTCTATCCTAAAGAATTTAATCATTCCCTGTATAGTATTACACATTATCAATAAAACTAAAATGGCCACACTAAATATTAAAATATTCAACGCGTTTCGATAGCCAAACTATCATTATCAAGACTAATTTGGTGATTTGGGTTTTATTGATAATGTGTAATACAATTTTATTATCATAAATAATGCCATGTGTGATTTCCAATTTATCTAGAGGATTTGGAAATCATGAGTGGCATTTGTACTATTTAACGAATAAAATTAAGCTGTGTACTCATAAATAATTATTTAAATATAGTTATTTTAAAATATTTATATTTTTGATGTAAACGGCGATTTTTGAAAACAAATGAGAAATGTTTGGTTATGTTTCTCATCACTGCAACTTGATCATATGATTTATTGCCAAATAGGATAGCAATATTGTAAGAATTCACCCTAGTGGAGAAAAAATGAAACACATCAAACTGTATATTATAACCAACTTATAGGTTATTAATTATTTTTTTAGGAAACAACTCAGTAAAATCATTATTTAAAAACACAATTATTGAACACACAATTATCAAATGTGAAGTTCGAAGGAATCTGTTCATTATTTCATATATTCAACATATTTATTGGAGAGTCAGTCACTGCAAAATAATGCTCTGACCTGTCCAGAATATTAAAAAGGAGGAGTTTTCTTTATTTTGGTAAACATAATTCGATAAATAGCGAGATAAAACACGACTGTCATTGGTTGTAAAACAAAATTCATTGAGATGTGATTGGTCATTGACTCTCATTTGGGGCATGAGTTAAATAGTCATCAAGAACATCCAATTTTATATATTCCCTGTATAATCTATCTCCTTCAAATCGTGTTTAATATTATTCTTCCATCTCATTCTTGGGAAACCCCCTGGCTTTTCAACAGGAAGTCTCCATGCTCTCCTTCATTTTCCATCCGTGTCTTGATCATCGCAGTCTACGAGACGTATAGTCCAGCAGCTGGATCTCCGGATCCCACGTTTGGATATTCAGTGGGAGGGGCCGCTTTATGTATGCGGTTAGCAGAAATACAGCTGACAACATCTCAGCAATTTCAAACCTTACTAGTGCGCTATAGCAGCGTCAAGAACAGTGATTGGTCGTGACAGACGTTCACTCCCACTTGAACTATTCCTATATTGGCAGTAGAGGGCGAGTTTCTCCCTTTACCCCTCGTATAACCTAAACGTCAGAGCCGGAGATCTTAACTGTTCTTATTACATCCGATTTCCTAAATTGATTATCTTGCTCACTGTTATTTCTGCTGTATGTTCGTTTGTCTTTAGTCCAAAAATTCTAATCGCTTTATTCTCAAAATTCTTAATAGTGTCTCCTCCCTTGGCCAAATAACCAGTTGCTCATTGATTTTCTTCCATATAGGTATATTTGTTCCTGAGATTTTAATCTTGAACTACAGAAGATAATAGGCCTAATAATAATAATCATCACCACCATCATCATCATTGTCATCATCATCATCATTTTGAGAATTTTCCTCATCATTGAGGGTTTTCTCCAACCAATCTTTTTAATTAACATGCATTAAAAATAAATAAACATAAATGACTACGGACTTACAGACTATCAGTTTGCAACAAACATTCACAAATTCCCCTTGATTAAAGTTCTGCATCGTTCTCTGTCCTCTGTGTCTTCATCTGTTACACCAATTTTCTCATTGAATTTTGAATGTTGTTCTTCCAGGTTGTTCTTGGTCTTCCTTTTATGTTCCTTCTTTCAATTTTCCATGCATAGACGGCCTTTGGTAGTCTTCCATCCTGTATTCTTCTTACGTATCCATACCATTTTAGCCTTTTGTATTCAATCTCATCCATTATATTTCTTTCTGCATTCATCCATTTTCTAATTCTGCATTTCTAATTTTTTTTTCAATCGAGATTTTCTGGCAGCTCTTTTCTAAAAATCCATTTCAACTGAGGTTAAAATAATAATAATAATAATAATAATAATAATAATAATAATAATAATAATAAAGCTAATCCTTAGACACCAGAGAATTTGTAGCAATGATTTAGTGTATATATTTGTTGACTTTAAAAAAGCTTACGATTCGGTTGACCGAGAATCACTATTTGAAATATTGAAAGAACAAGGTTTAGACCATAAAACGCTTGCACTTATTAGACAGACACTAACAGATACAAGGGCTAAAGTTAAATTAATGGGGGAAATTTCTGAATCCTTTGAAATTAAGACAGGAGTAAGACAAGGAGATGGACTTTTTCCACTACTCTTCAATTGTGTTCTTGGTAAAGTAATACAAGAATGGCGTAAAGAGAAAACAATTTTTAAATTAATCAACCAATCATATTAGGAAGAGGAACATTGAAGATTGATTGCCCAGCATTTGCTGATGATCTAGCAATCTTAACCCGTGACGTTGTAACAGCACAAAACCAGATAGAATTATTGAATGACATTGCAGAGAAAGTTGGTCTGCAGATTTCTTTTGAAAAAACGGAATATATTTCATGCAATAAACAAGCACCAAAATACCTGGAAAGCAAATATGGAAAACTTAAACGACTGTCACAATTTAAATATCTTGGTGAAATAATTCAGGAAAATGGAATTGAAACTAAAGCCAACAAAAGTAGATGCCAAAAAAATGGAAACAGCATTTCGGCTTACTCACAACACTTATAATAAAAAAATGCATATCTTTACATACAAAATTACGACACTATAACACTGTAATTAATCCAGAGTGACTCTATGGAGCAGAAACATTAATTTTGAACAGAAAAAAAATATCGAAAATATAGTGAAAAAAGAATGCAAAATTATAAGAAAAGTTTTAGGTCCAAAAGTCATAGGTGAAGCATTTAGACTCAGAAGTAAAAAGGAAATAAAATATATACAGACATTCATAGTGATATTAGAAAACGAAGGTTAAAATTTCATGGCCATATTAAACGAATGAACTCAAATAGGCTTACAAAACAGATAATGGAATTCTACGAAAACAGAAGTAAAGCTCCAGTGGATACTATGAAGTGGATTGATGAAGTCAAAAAGGACTTAAAATTAGCAGGAATCACTAAAGAAGATATCCCAAACAGAGATATATTTAGAATTAAGGTGAATAAGTGGCAAGTTGACCAAAAGGACAAACCAAAGAAAAAAACTGGAACAACTTGGACAGATGATAGAAAACAAGCTCATAGCAAAAGAATGAAAGATATTTGGGCTCAAAGGAAACGCCTCTAATTAGTTTGCGTAGTCCTACATGGGCTCATCCGCAATAAAAAAAATAATAACAATAGTAATAATAATCCCTCTCGTTACCTTATTTTAATCTCTTCTTTGTATGTACTTTTACTCCACACGGGCTTTATAGGGACAAGACCTGTCGGGAAAATATTTGAAACCCTGGCTCACACACTCACTTTTTTGACCACACAAGGATATGGAGGACCCCCCCCCCCGATAAGTGATCAGGTCACTGTGGGGCCATTTGCGAGACAACACGAACATTTAAGACATGACCCAGCGATCACTCATGTATTCATATTAAATGAAGCTAATATTATTTGGATGACTGTGATGGCCAGATGATGTTCGGGAGCCATTTTGGCCTTAAATGTTCCTAGAATTTGTCATAAAGGTAAAGAAAATTCCCGACAAAACTCATCCAGGAAATATGTCCCGACTGGAAATCGAACTTGGGTCCGCCTATACGAGGCAACGACGTTACTCAGAGACCATATAGCGGTGGAATGATGATATTAAAAAATAATAATAATAATATTAACTAACTCACTGGCACTATCGAACCCGTAGGTTCATGGCCGCGCGGACATAAGCTCTCCATACATCCCTATACTGAGCCAATGTTTTCCAATCATCCCCTGTATAATATAATAATAATAATAATAATAATAATAATAATAATAATAATAATAATAATAATAATAATAATAGAATATTTTCCAATTAGCCTTAAGGAGACAACTGACTAGTTATTTGATAAACCTATAAGTGTTTATGAAAACTGAAGTTAAGATTGAGGGTTTTCTTCATTTTAACTATATGAATCTCAGCTAGCCAAGGAATTCGATTTTACTATTCGGTACTGTCATGTTGCAGGTATGTTTGTTTGTATTAATTATAAAATTGAGTTTATTTTACCTGTGAAACTTATATCCTTAAATTCCTGTGTGACTGGACGAGGCTAGATAGTATGTGTAAACATCAATGATGACACTTGCATTATGATATTCTGAGTTCAAAACCGGGAACCGCACAACATGGCTGAGCTTCTATTTAAATTATTTTACTTAGTCAATGCAATTGCTAGATTCGATTTTTGTTATCACTCTTCATTTCATTATATAATATCAACCTTTAAAATTGGTCTCTTCCGTGTAAAATAGAAAAAAGTAATTTTATATTGTAAACTGCAAATTATATTTATGTTGTCGCGATGTGAACTTTTAAAATTAAAGCGACATAAAGAGGATGATGAAAATTTCTTGTAGGAAATCCTGAGGGAAAGCGCCCAATAGGTAACCAAGAATGAGATGCAAGAATGGCTTTAACCATGATTTTGAGGAAGGTGAATTATGTAGGGATTGGGAAACATTAGTTCAAGATAGGGATTTTGGAGAGCTTACGTCCGCGCGGCCATGAACTTCTGTGTTCGATAGTGCCAGTGAGTTGGTAACGATACACCAACATTAAGCAAACAGAAGTCAAGCTATTATCGCTTTTCTATGTTGGTTCTCCCTTTATATAAAAGCGGGTGCCCTCGCGACAATGCTTGACAATGATTAACATGCGGAATTATTATAGCGGCGATAGTCGGCATCTTTGTATTTAATTATTTATAACAACTGCGGGGAAACAAAGCGAACCGCTGGACAAACATCATAGTGATAATACTATACATCCTAATATTATAGGTGCGATATAATAAAAAAAAAATGTTAATGCATCTAACTCAGTGAAATAATCGAACCCGGAGGTTCATGGCAGCGCGGAGTTAAGACCTCCATACATCCATATCCTGAGCTAATGTTTTCCAATCAATCCCTGTATAATTCATCTCCCTCAAATCATGATTAATGTTATATTTGAAGAGAAAAATTATACGCTCAGACCGGGACTTGAACCCGGGACCCTTGGTTCTCTAGACCAAGTGCTCTACCAACTGAGCTACCTGAGCAAGTACCGATCTAAACGCAAATCTTTCTCTATAACATTGTAATTCCCATCCACCAAATGCTGTGAAGCCATGCTTCTATCTTGCAAATGGCGGCTCCTTTATTAAGAAGACATATTTGGGAATTATACATTACAGCCAGTACGGCTTTTTCCAAGTTTTTATTATTGATTTCGTACATCTCAATGATGGATAATTTTTCTCTTCAAATATGATTTATCCATCATTGAGATGTACGAAATCAATAATGATTAATGTGATTCTCACATCTCATTCTTGATCTACCTACTAGGCATTTTCCTTCTAGTTTCTTCTACAATAAGTATCCTTGATCCTCTTTCATTTCCCTTCGTGCCAAAGAGTCTACAAATAAAACATAAATAAAAAAAATTATTTGATATTAAACTGTAAACACGGCATCGACACTTTTCATTTTTTCTAAGTAAATCTAGAAGAACAAACTTTACATCCAATTAGTATTTTAGTCGTTATTCCTTGTCAGATATTTATCTGAAATTAACTCTTGAATTAGCTGTATATTACGTAAGATACGTTTTTGCACGATAGTGCGTTCGGTCGTATCTACAGCAATGGCGGCCATGATTGAAAGTTCAATTTCCTAAATTTCGGAGTTGCCAACCTATAAATTACTAATAACTATATTTTAATATTACAATTATCCACCTAGGGCGGGAAGTAAAACCACTGCCCTTCATGTATATACAAAAATATATCCAAAGGGTAGTGTTAATATACATTATACGAAACAAATCATTAAGCCTACATTTTAAATGAACTGAATTTTATTTGAAACAATATTGAAAGTTGACTTAACAAAATACAGTATTTTGATTACAATAATTCATATTTGCAGCCATTTTATACCTGATTGGTGTCACGGCCTGCTGTAGTCTCAACTATATTATTTTCGGCATTTAGTGTTATATACATTGGCCAGACTGCTAACATCAGTCAATTGTTTATAATAGACGCAAATATTTCCAACAAAGATGTTATTATTTTATTATTATTTTGAAAACGCCATCGTGCAAAAAATAATGTACAACGTACGTTGTGAAGTGTTTTACAGAAGCGAGGAAATTATTAAAAACCTCGCATGTAATAGGTATGGTTTTACATACGACGTTTATATTTTTAATAAAATAGCCAAAACGTAATGGTTAAGAATGACGTTGGACAAATTACATAACAATTCATAGACCTAAAAATAACAGTATCGTGGAGTATAAAAGTATGATCATGCTGTAGGTTTCACTGCGGTCGACACATATCAATAAACTTGCATAAGAGAGTAATTTTCACTAATTTATGAGCTACCTTGCACTATTATCATGAATTTAAAGGAATTTGACTTTTTTACATACCAAGAGAGGTCCTTCCACAGAATGTATCTTTTGCAAGAACGTTGTACCATTTGCCCACTGCGGCATCACTGCGATTGTTGGGTCCTGTCTGCATCCCAAGGTCTTACCATCGGTACAAAAAACGCTCCAGCAACAAGTGTTACAGATCAATAACGCATGCGCCTTTTCAACATTAACATTAAACATAATGCGGGAGAGGAGTTAATGCGAATGTTGGCATTTTTAGGTGTCACAATAACCTGTTCCCAGGGGGCTTAATTAGACATTTAGCTTCCTGTTCAAAATGGCCTTCCAACAAAACACTCGCACTAGCTAATTCAACATAGATTTCTTCCTTAAAGAGCAACTTTTGTAATGCAATACTCAAAACCATATACTATTATTTGGACAGGACAAAATTACATGCGTAGGCCTAGTCATAATTGCCTCGATTTCCACAAAAGTAACATAATGCAAAATATACTGAATAAAGTTGGAATAAAAACGTTGTAAAGTTGTTTAGGAGTGTTGCAGAATCCAAATTTGACATAACTAAACTCACTGCCACTACCGAACCCATAGATACATGACCGCGCGGACATAAGCTCTCCACGCATCCCTATCCTGAGCAAATATTTCCCAATCGTCCCTTGTAGAATCTGCGTCACTGAAATCAGAGTTGATGTTAATGTCCCACCTCATTCTCGAGTTTTCCCTCTGGTTTTCCTACACTTCCTCTGTAGCTCTTCAAAATTATCAAGATGTGACATCCATGTATTGGAAGCAAGGAGAATAACTTTATTGTTAACTCCAGATCATTAGTTACATACATGTACAGTAAACTACATGTTTATTTAATTATTTCTACAGCATTATGAACCCTGTGCAAATTATGTTGATATAAAACAATCCCGAATTTGTATACTTATCCTAATTAACAGAACCCGGTCGGGACAAGTTTCCCGGGTGATGTTATTACAATGATATTTTAATTAATTGTTACAACTTCCTATTCAATGGTGTGTTTCCTCACAAATGTCAAGAACTGCAAGGTCCAAACGGTCCCCTAACATCATCTGGCCATCATAATGATCATTACGTTCGCCATGTTTAGTATGACTATGTGTGTGAATGGTGTGTTTCGTGTTAATGCTGTGTTGTCTCGGAGGAAGCTCTGACATTGAGCTGATCACTCATTCGGGGTGGCCCTCCATGTCCTTGTGTGGTCAAAGAAGTGTGTGTGCTCCATAGTTTAAAATCCCTCTCTCGACAGGTTTGACAGGTAGCGTGTGGCATGTAAAAAGTACCTATAATGTGTGATTAGAAGAAGGAATAGTTTTATTTAATCCTTTCTGCCCATCCATTGATCTCCTCCAATCCTCTTATATTCCTAATCGCTTGTATCCCTTCTATCCAAGTTTTCTTCGGCCTTCCTCTCTTCCTCCTTTGCATTGGGATCCATTCCATAACAATTTTAGGCAATTTTTGCTCCGGCATTCTTTGACATGATCATACCAATGTAATCTTTTCTTTTCTATAATGTCTATGATGTCCGGTCCTCTTGTACACCCATAATTTCCCTATTTCTTTATTTCGTATTCTATCCATTCTAGATTTTCCAGCTGATCTTCTTAAAAATCCATTTCTGTACTTAAAATTCTTTTCATTGCCAAACTTCAGCACCATATGTTAAAATGCTCTGACTTATGATTTGATATAATATTTGTAATTTTATATTTTTTATAATATGTTGGCTCCACCAAACATGTTTAAAGCATTTATCGTTTCTTTGTTTGTGCGATTATATTTTTTTAATTTCCACTGTGTTATCGCCTGAATGGTCTAATTTTGTTCCTAAATAAATGCATTCAATACTAGATTTTAGTTCTTCTCCATTGTTGAAATGTATATTTTCCATTTCTTCTCCTATACACAGATATTTAGTTTACTCTATACTGTATTTATATAAAGTCCCCAATTTCCATATTCTTCTTTTAGTTTGTTTTGTCATATATTCTATATCAACGTATTTAATCCGTAAGTAATAAAAATATGTTTTTAAAATAATGAAAATATAATAAAATAATAACTCGTGTATCAAATATCGTATCTTAAACATCTTCAACTGTCATGGATTTATTGTGTTAGATAAGACAAAAAATAGTCTTGAACTTCTGACATACGAACTGTAATATTATAAACTAGCTAATACTCGTTGTGCGCTGCTACACCTAAATAAATGGTAATGTGTTTTTGTATTATTTCAATAAGTATAAGGAAAAATATATATAAATTTATATCGTTGTATTAAAAGATTCCGGGCTAAGTGGCCGTGGTCTATAACTGGCGTTTCTTCCAGACGTTTCTCCCTCAACTGCGGAGGGCATCTTCAGTGGCGAGCTGTTGTTACCCTGTCGTAGACTCGACTGCGACTCATTCGCAGTCGAGTCTACGACAGGTTAGCAATAGCTCGCCACTGAAGATGCCCTCCGCAGTTGAGGGAGAAACGTCTGGAAGAAACGCCAGTTATAGACCACGGCCACATAGCCCGGAATCTTTTAATACCATGATTACCGGCCGTGAAAGCTGCATTCCACAATTTATATCGTTATTATTTTTAGATACCCTGTGCTGATTACCCGGCGTTGCCCGGGAATCTACGCATCTCGATGTACTTAGCATAAATGAGCTGAATGACAAAATTCGTTATTTTGAGTTATCCATAAAAGAATACCCGCCGTGTGCTGCTTGTCCGGGAATCTACTTATCCCGATCTTCTTGGCATCAATGAAGACAAAAATGGTTATTGTGAATTATCCTTAAAAGATAAACATATACTGTCGCAGACTTTTCTGTAGAGTTTTTTGAGATATTCAATTCTGTGTACACTGGTTTTGTGTATTTGTTATGGTTTAGGCAGCGTAAGCCATTTAAGCTTACAAAAAGCTACATTTTTTCACTACAGAAGGTGATTTTTCAGGGTGAAGGGCTTCAGCATTACAACTCTCTTATAAACTATAACCTTCCCGGGAAAATCCTAACATTTTACAAAAAGCCCCATGACAATCGGATGAATGGTAGCACATGTATGTCCGAGAATCTACTCGTACTTATACAGCTCTCTTTGACATAAAAAAATGGCTATTGTGTATTTATTATCTGTAAAAGATAAACATATGCTGTCGCGGACTTTTTTGTAGAGTTTTATAAGATTTTAATTCTGTGTACATTAATTTTATGTATTTGTTATGGTTTAGGCAGCGTAAGCCATTTAAGGTAAGAAAAGGTAGTTTTTCATGTTTTTCACTACAAAGGGTATTTTTAAGGTGTAGGACTTGAGTATCTCAACTCTCTTGTAGCCTATGTTCATCGGCAAAAAACTCCATCACAATCGACCAACGGTATGGCTGCGCATAAAGTAACAAACAAACAAACAAACAAACATCCGTTTTTATATATTATATAACAGAACAATGCTTTTTATAGCATAAAAAGTGGATTGTTACAGAAAAGGATTATTTAATAATTGGACAGATATTAAAAAAGACTTACGGTAGCGTAGTTGATTAAGACAATATGCTGCAAGTTGGAATATTGAGAGTTCAAGCCCTGTGGGGTCAGGATTTTTAAACTGACCCAAACCTTCTAGCGCCATCATGGGCCCCGGGAGTCAATTCAGTCTCTAACGGAAATGAGTACCATGCGCTTGTTCTGAAGGTAAATGCGGTCATCACGCAGGGCTGACAACCCACATCTGATGCTGATTGTCTAAAAAGATGGAAGCCTTAATCACCTACTACCACAAAGGTCTTCTGTGTCTTGTAATGGGGGTCTCTTTCTTTACTCACTCAAAGTAACTCACCGCCAAACCTACCTTATTCTGATTTTTCAAATTCTATTAAATTATAAATCTATTCCTATCTAACTAGCCTCACGCTATAAATTTCGTTTTTTTTTTTTACCGGAGAACTTTAGCTAACATCTCTCTATTCTACGTCTTACACAGAGCAGACTGGGAAATCACTCAATCCTGAAATTAGGGACTGTCGGACAGTAGTGTCCATCAAAAGATAATCAATAATTTTTAAGTAGGCCTAATCATAATCTCTAGCTTATCCCATTTTCATTATTGTTTTATTCAACTTTGTATATATTCATGTGTGTTTTTTTTCTACAACCATTTTTAATCGTAACTAACTTGTATATTTTTACCATCATTTTAAGTACTATTAGTGCCGTTCATTAATCGTAATTTGTAAAACATTAACACACACTTCCCCATCACATCTGGGTTCCGATATCCCGTCTCAGTCACTCTGTGTGGAGTTCTTGGTGAACGAATAGGAGCCATGTCGGATTTTTCTCGTGGTTTCTCACGTTTACCCCTGTTAAAAATCTTCATTCCACTACTTCTCATGCCATCCACTTCGTTCAATTTCATATAATCTGTCCCTGTGATGTTATGGCCGTCATTCTGGTATATCACAGATCTTTAATAATAGGGACTCATCTCATTCTTCGACGTGATATAAGGCAGAACACGAGTAGACGTTTTAACTTTTACAAACTAGTACGTACTGAATCTACATCTACAATGGCGTAACAACCCAATATTGGGCCTTAGCTTCTTCTTTGTTAGGAGTTACTAGACCAAGTTAATTTAGTTACTTTTAAAGATATTATGAATAGTTTTCCGACCCATTGAGACATCTAGTAGGCAACTAAGATATTGGTCGGATGAAGAAAGTCAGAAAATGTAGCTTAGACGCCTCTTTATTCAGGCTTAAGGATCTTTTGCGAGCCTGAAAATCTTCAGACTCGGTAACCACGGCTTAAAGTCCCTCCCAGACGATTTTCTACTTGGTTTTTTCCAACCTAAAAAATCCATCGACCCCGGCCGGGTTTGAACCAGCGATCCTCGGAACCGGAACATAACTACTAGTCCACCGCAGCCGAACAGCATGTTAATAATAGTAACTGAGAAAGTCCCGCTTGCCAGTATACATAAAGCTTTGTTTTATTACTATATTATATTTATTATAATTATTATTGTTATTATTATATATTTATTATTATTATTATTATTATTATTATTATTATTATTATTATTATTATTATTATTATTATTATTATTATTTATTATACATTTATTTCTTAGGGTGTACATACCTTGAATATTGAATGCGCCGGATGATAGAAATCGCCTGAAGCAGATAGCCCACTTTTAAGAAGTCGGTTAAGAAAATGATAAGTGCCTCTGGTCCAGGAGTCTGGTCTTGCCCCATCCCTGAAATGAACAGTCAACTGTTAAAAAATAAGCTAGCGACACACTGGCGGGTCATCAAAACTACCAGGCGCCACACTCACCCTATGCGGAAATTAAAGGGGCGGATAAATCCATCCCGGTCGTTGAAAGCTGACTTAAAGAAGTAGGAGTAATGATACGGCATTGTTGTTGCTGCGGGAATACTCTACTGCATTGACATAATTATCAGGGAATAACTGGAAATTTGTAGTATGACGAGGTGTCTTGATACACTCGAAATTTGTAACGAACACGCGGAAAGTTCACGGTCACAGTGTTCCAAATATTGTTCGGAATATTCGGAACTTCGCAAACAAGTTCGAAATGTCGCCATTAAAGTCTTCAAAGTCACCGAAACGCCACGAAAAAATGATCGGATTGTTATAATCTTCCCGGAAAAGTTTACAAATTTTCGAAAGTTGCAACAAATTATTCGAATTTGTTGAAAATTTACGATAAATGAGTCTGAATATTCTAAACTTACAGTTTTTGAAAATTCACAAAGAACACAACGCGCTTAAATTTCGTCCCAAAAATTGCGAGAAATTCGCGAAATGTATATGGGAGATACACACGAAAATATATCACGAAAATCTTCTACTGTAATTAAGTTTCTGATAATTGTCATTTCACTGGAATTGACAAAATTGTTTAATACTTCATAAACTTAACATGTATTCAATATAACAATAATGATGATTGAAGAATTTTCCTAGAAAAAAATTGTTGCTAAATTTGGAAACGCACTTTTTCTACGAAAAATCGCAGAAAAAGTTTTAACAAAGTATAATATTATATTTGATGTTAATTAAATACTTTTTAATTTTCGTAGTCGCTTAAAATATTTAAATACAAATATGAAATTATTTGACCACTATATTTTTCCACACTTTTTCCACAATCTTCTCGCAAAGTTTAAGCTACACACAATTTACGAGGTACGCTGTATATTATTTTAAACTTAGCATATACACGATTCCTGGAACACAATTATAATTTCTTATTCCTTTTAAATTTAATTTTTCAGTTAATTTAATACTGCAATTATAACTAATGTCATTTGACAAAAGATTAACAATGTCTCAAAAGAATGACAATTGAGAAACCCAACATACATTTATCTAGATTAGGAATTATGTAATTTCATTCAAATTGCACAATTGATATCAAATTGTTTTAACTTTATGTCTTCGTCAAGAAAAATATTTTTTTAGACTATAACAACACGATAAATCATATATAGAACACTATTTATTTTAAGGAAACTTGAGTGCTGATGGAAAACAGTGCTATTTGTCAGAATATATTATTTAACACAGATGTCTCTCGTATGAAAACACGCGCTTATTTTTATTTTTCAGATGTTGTAACTAGTAGTAAAATGTACATATAAACACTCGTGCTTTTCAAAATGTCAAAAAAAACATACACTATCAAAAAAAGTAATCTTTGCTTATAGGAAGATACGGAAATTATATGTTCTGATAACATAAATTATAATTTGTTTAAAACCTATATTGGTTAATGAAAATTCACTCAGAATTATTTTCTAACAAAAATAATGTCATATATAGGAAACTCTTCGTTGTTTATAAAAGTACTGTCACTATAAGACACGTTAATCATATACATAAATTCGTAAACACGATTTTCGACACGAAAACCCGATTATGGTCCATATAACCGCCTTTGTCATACACGAAAACACGATTATTTTACACGTAATACGACTATCGTTAACACAAAAAGGATGATGAATAATTTACGCACACAAATACCTTTATCTTCCACGAAAAAAGTTATCGAATTAAAAAAGAATTATTCATGTCATGAAAACACCGAGTGTTGTCCACATAAACACATATGCAGATAGTAATTGTCCACGAATGTAACTGTTAGGGCAAACACATTTATCGTTTCTTAAACGATAATACCGATACGAACCCACTGTTATTGTAACAATAACACATGTATCATACGGTATACGAAAAAAAAAATGTTATTGTCCACGTAATATTATTTTACGGAAACACGATCCGAACACACAAACACGATTCACGCGCGAAAACGCGATTGTTATACATTCGTTTTTGATAATACAAAAACAATTATTGTTCACGATTCATTGTTATTATTCCCGAACACGCGGTCATTGTTCATATAAAAATGATTTGTCGTAAGCTCATAACAAAAGACGAATTATCCACGAAATGTACTTATTATTCACATATGAAATTTCATATACGGAAACTGTTTGTCACTTGAATGCGTTTAATGAAAACACTTATACTGCATACATTAGCACATTTGCCATCTGGAAACACACTTAGTGTTTCATGTAAGTTAATATTGTATCTTAATCACGATTATCATTTTTCACAGCAAGTTTATCTTACTTGTAAGAAAAATGTTTATAAGATATTTTTTTGAAAGTGAATAACAGGTAACTTGGACAAACTGTTCTTTTTTTTAAATAATGGTTCGATTTGACAATACGTATACGATGTATAGAACGTAGCAAAGATACGCGAACCGGCTTTGCTAACGCGACGTGCACGCGCACGAAACTGGCATCTTTAAGCGTCTCACTGCTTGAAACAAAACAAAAAAAACTTCCGTAGCTATATTTTAACTTTTCAGAAGCGCCCCGTCAGTCTGAGCGCGCTTTCTTTTCTCGTATAGTTACTCTGGCCTTGAGATTCAGGTTTTTGTTTTAATGTCCTTACAGTTGCGGATACCAGCTATCGGGCTAATTATCGTCTTTGTTGCGACATAACACACAATTATATGTTATATTCTCGTTAAATTAACTCTAGTAGTTCTGTTCTTCAATTTCAAAGTCTTCTAGATGTTTTCGAGACCACGTATTAACGTACCTAATTGTTAGATAATAACTTCTTCATGGTCATCTAGGCTATTCAAATAAAAAATTAAAATGAGTATAATCATGCCTATTTTTCTTTTCTTTTGTCACTTTAATCAGGATTGTTTTCAACGGTTTAATAATATAAGAAACTTATTTAAGATATGTTATTTCTATACCATACCAATACATAAAAATGTCAATCCATATCAGGTATTAGAAGGACACGTGGCATAAATAGGAAATGAAATATGTGCACGGAAACTTCTTGTAAGAAAACCAGAGGGAAAATGCCCAGTAATTAGACCAAGAATGAGGTTGGAGAATAACACCAACCATCCCAATGTTAAAGCTTCCATTTCATCATCATCATCATCACTCCAGGGATTAGGCAATTGCCCGTTCCGACTTCACAATGTATCAGCCCAACGTCTTCTAGGTCTTCCAACATCCGGCTGATTTCCATGAAGCTTCTCAGTAAGATGAATGTCTCCTGGAAGCGTTACTAGCGCTTCGCAGGACAAGGATGGTGGAAGGGCTGCTTCCTCTGAGCCTCCAAACATATTCATCTGGGTATCCACCCCCCCAAGAGAGGGCTGCTTCTTCCGCTCTTCAAGCCCTACAAGTTTAGCTGTGCTATTTCTTGTCGCCCTGTTGACCGTTGAAGACCTGACGAAGATGTGGCCGCCCAATATGGATACAGACGCCATTCCCTCGTTGTGAGCTATACTTAGTTCCCCTCGCCTCTTACCCACCAGCAAGATTAACCTAAGTCAATCTTCCCCAGTAGAGTCGTCTGGTTCATCGGGTACTAAGCCCCCCACCACGTCAAGGTGATAGCTCCTGGGCGGGAGCTTCCAACGTAAAACCCAAAAATGTAAAAGGTAAAATGGGCCTTAGAAGGTTCTTGGGATATGCCTAGTAGAAGGTTAAGCCCCACTTTTCTAGATAATCGTTACGAGATAACGGCCGGATTGTCAGTCCTGAATGACGGCCATCTTTACCCCCAGGAAATGCGTCTGTTTCTCATTTCCATTAGAGGGCCAGTCGACATCAAGGCTATTTTTTTTATTTTATTTATTTATTTTACCTGATGAAGTTAAATTATACATAAGGTAAAGTGATCCCACAACAGGCCTCAGGAGGCCCTTGGGGTAGTAGGAGGTTAAGGCTCCCACTTTTTCTAGACAATCGGCACTTTATGTCAGCCGGGTTGTCAGCCCTGCGTGACGGCCGCCTTTACCCCAGAACAAGCGTCTGGTACTCATTTCAGTTAGAGGCTGAGTCGACCCCAGGGCCATAGTGCCGCCAGAGGGTTTTGGTCAGTTTAAAAATCCTGACCCCAACGGGACTTGAACCCTCGACCCTCCGGCTTGTAGCTCAGTGCCTTAACCACTACGCTACGGCGTGCCCTAAATTATACATACAATAAGAATTATGATTAATGATACATAATACTCGTAGATATGGACTACACAATATAAAGTTGACACGGACAAGAAAGAAAAATAGTAATAATAGTAATTGTATTAATAATAATAATAATAATAATAATAATAATAATAATAATAATAATAATAATAATATAACACAAATAATAACCTGTAATTAGATTAAGTAAATGGCTTGGCAAAGAAAGTTTAAAATATAAAGGAATAATAAAAGTATACATGGAACAGGGTTATATATTACATTGTCTAAGGAAATATGAAGTGAGTTTCTTTTTAAACTGTTTTTCAGTCGGGTAGTCCTTGATATATGAGGGGAGGGAATTCCAGAGTCGTGTGGCTGAAACAAGGAAGGATGAGGAATAGTGAGATATTCGATGTAGAGGAACAGCTAGAGTTAAATTTTCTCTCGATCGTGTATTTAAGTTATGGTGGAAGGATAGCGAATGAAAGCGAGTAGAAATATAAAGGGGTGATGAAATGGACATAGTCTTGTATAAGAAGTCTATCTTCCAATCGGAGCCAAGACAACATTTCAAATACTGGAGTAATGTGGCCTGATTTGGAGGTTGCATATATAACGTGAACAAGCATTATGAACGCGTTGCAGTCTTTGTCCGAATGTGATACTCATGTCAGTGAAGAATAAGTCACAATAATTGAAATGCGGCATAATCAAACCACTTTTTTTTTTCAATGAAGAAGGAAGGACATTTTTTAAACGTTTTAGGGAATGGAGCTGATGATGTAGTATTGTTGGCCGATAGCGAGGAGATACTAAAGGACAATACGCACACACTATTGAGTAACATTAAGAACTTAGGACTGGAAGTAAATATCAATAAAACTAAATATATGGTCACACGTAGAAATACATTATATAATGGAAATGGACAGCTAATGACAAATGAGGGAAATTTTGAGGAAGTGGATGAATTCAAATACCTAGGAACAATAATCACAAATAGGAATGAGATGCACAAAGAAATTAAACATAGGCTCAATTCTGGAAATGCGTGCTATTATGCATTGCAGAGACTCTTGATGTCCCAACTCCTTTCAAAAAACGTTAAACTGAAAATATATAAAACTACTATTCTACCAGTTATATTATATGGGTGCGAAACATGGACTCTTACTTTAAGGGAGGAAAGGAGATTACGAGTATTTGAGAATAAAGTACTTAGGAAAATTTTTGGACCAAAGAGAGATGAACAGACAGGTGAATGGAGAAGACTACATAACAATGAACTACATGGTCTTTATAGGAAGCCAGATATAATAAGAACAGTTAAGTCTCGTAGACTGCGTTGGGCAGGACATGTTGCACGTATGGGGAATGAAAGACTTGCATGGAAGCTTCTTGTAGGAAAGCCAGAGGGAAAACGCCCAGTTGGTAGACCGAGAATGAGGTGGGAGAATAACATTAACTATGATTTGAGGGAAGTAGATGATACAGGGAATGATTGGAAAACATTAGCTCAGGATAGGGATGTATGGAGAGCTTATGTCCGCGCGGCCATGAACCTACGGGTTCGATAGTGCCAGTGAGTGAGTGTGAGTTTAGGGAATGGAAGATTGAATATATTTTTTACAAGTTTATCTTAGATGAACCTGCCAACTAAGATTTTGGTGGAAATATACACCAAGATTTTATCACGGAGGGTTTAAAAGGAATTTCAGTTTGATTTATATTTACAGAAAATATCTATGAATAATCAATGTTGTTTAATAGACGTTGTTTGTGACTTCTCAGGATTTATAATGAGATCTGTTTGTTTTGTGCACGTTGCTATAGAGTCAAGGTCTTCATTAAGTTGTTTAATTGTATCGCTAATCAGTTCCGGTCTAGTGTGTATATAAAGTTGTTTAATTGTTCCATATTTGGTTCGTCTTCCGGGCTTATAGGCCGTGGTCTGGTTGTCTTCTTACTCGACGTTTCGTCTACTGCTGCGGTAGACATCATCAGGAGATACTGCGTGCTTTCTGTGAACTCCTCAACAGTCGGCTGCAGACTGGCTGGTCGTTGGAAACTGTCTCTCTGTTTATAGCTAAATCCCGGGTGGAGGGGAGGTTTTCTGCGCGCTCCGAGTTTTGCGCTGTATTGCCGTGTGCAGAAGTCATAGGCTTCGTTGTCGTGTTATGCAGTGCTGGGATCCAAATTTTGTTTATCTTCAAGGTTTCTTCTTTTTTGTTGAAGGAATTTTTATGTTTATATATTTCTATGGCTTCTCTGTATAGTCTGGTGTAGTAATGTGATGTTTGTGATAATACCTGAGTATCTTCAAATCTTATAATGAGGTATGTTGTTGGTTGTTCATCAAGTGTTCCGCTACGGCCGATTTTTCATTTTGTTTTAACCTGCAGTGTCTCATGTGTTCTTGTAATCGTGTGTTGATCATTCTTTTTGTTGTACCGATGTACACCTCTCCACAACTGCACGGGATACGATATATACCGGCATGACTCAAAGGATCTCTAGTGTCTTTGGCTGGGCGCAGTATATTGCTGATTTTTTGTGTTGGTTTGTAGGTTGTTGCTATGTTGTATTTCTTTAATATTCGTCCAATTTTCTCTGTTGTTGTTTTGATATCTCTATCTATCTTCGGGTTTTTACAGCTGCTGCCGTCTTCCCGTGCCAAACCTCCAAAGCCTACGGTCTTGGGCATCTTCGATGCTTAGCCCTCTAGCTTGCATTACTGTCTTCATGTTTTCCTTCCATGTTAACCTTGGTCTTCCTCTTTTCTTCTTTCTGTTAGGATGCCATTCATATAGTTGCTTCGGCCATCGCTCATCTTCCATTCTTAAAACATGTCCTAACCACTTTAATTCCTTTTCCTCAATTCTTTCAATTATGCTTTCTTCTGCTTCCATTTTGTTTCTAATTTCCTTATTTGTGACACGTTCTAATTTAGACTTTCTGGCACTTCTTCGTAAATAATCCATTCTAGAGCTATTAGTCTATTCTTGTAGTACTTATTGATTGTCCATACCTCACTTCCGTACATTGCAACAGATTCCACCAATGTTTTACCAATATATTTTTTTGTGTCTTTCCAAATATGCTTATCCCACCATATGGAATTTAATGATGATATTATTTTGCTACTCAATTCAATTCTATGTTTTATGTTCTCTTTGCCTATACCTTCGATGTTATCCATAATCATTCCCAAATATTTAGTTTGTTTCACTTGCTTTATTTGGATTCCATCTTCCAATACCAAGTTTTCTCTTTCATTGCTATTTATTGCCAGATATTCTGTTTTTTGTAAATTTACTGTGAGACCCCATGATTCATATGTGCTTTTCAACCTTTTTATCATGAATTCCATATCAAAATTGTCTTGCGCTAAAACCAGTTGATCATCGGCAAATTGTAATGTCAGCAAAAATCTATTGCCTATTGGGATCCCCATACCTTTGCAGCTTTGTTTCCATTTCGTTAATATAAATTCTACATAAATATTAAATAAAATTGGTGATAGACTGCACCCTTGTTTCAATCGCTTTGAGGTGTTTATAGGATTAGACATTATATTTCCCATTTTAACATAAGCGGAGTTATCTTATAGGTTTGTTTAATAATTTCTATTAGGTTTCTGTCAATATTGTATTTCTCCAATACTTCCCATAATTTTGTTCCTCGGAATTGAGTCATAAGCTTTCTCTAAATCTATCATTGTCAAATGGGTTTCCTTCTTCCAAAGCTATGTGCAATTCCGATTTTTTTCATAATAACTGTTGTATTTGCAAATAGAATGTCAACAAGCAAAAATGACCTTCCTGGTCTGAATCCATTTTGATCTTCTCCTAATTTGTCTTTAACATCTTTTTGTAACTTTGTTTTTAATAACTTCGTAAATATTCTATATAATGTGTTATTTATACTTATTGAGTTGTTTTGATATAAGGTAGGTAAACCTTACCATTTATCTCTTCCTTGTTTTCGTTTTCGGGCCTATATTTCTTGGGATTTATGGCTCGACGAAAATCTGTTTTGCTGTATCCATTGGTAAGCAAAGCTGCATGGAGATGATTGATTTCTTCTTGCAGATACTGTGGTTCCGAAATCCTTTTGGCTCGTTCAACCAGGGTTTTTATTATCCCGCGTTTTTGTCTAGGATAGTGGTTAGACTGTTTGTGTAGGTATCTGTCTGTGTGAGTATTTTTCCTGTAAACCTTGTGTCCAAGTGTCATGTCTTGGTTTCGGATTACCAAAACATCCAAAAACGGTAGACTGTTGTTATGTTCCTTTTCCAGGGTGAATTGGATGCTGGGACAAATCCCATTTATGTGCTTCTTGAAGTTATCTAGTTCCTCCTCACCGTGTTCCCAAATGACGAAGGTGTCATCCACATATCTTAGCCAGACTGTGGGTCTTAAGGTAGCATTCTCCAAAGCCTGTTTTTCAAATTTTTCCATGTAGAAATTTGCTATTACGGGACTTAATGGACTTCCCATAGCCACGCCATCTATTTGTTCGTAGAATATACCTCTCCATTGAAAATAAGATTCTGTGAGACATATGTTGTAGAGCGCTGTTATGTCTGGAGGAAAGAGTTCTTGTAAGTATGTCATAGTTTCTCCGATAGGTACTTTAGTGAATAATGCAACCACATCGAGGCTTAGTATTATGTCATTCGGCTTGAGTTTCATAGTGTCTATTTTTTCAATGAAGTGTGTGGAGTCTCTTACAAAGGTATCAGTTTTACCAATATATGGTTTCAGCACGCAGTATCTCCTGATGATGTCTACCGCAGCAGTAGACGAAACGTCGAGTAAGAAGACAACCAGACCACGGCCTATAAGCCCGGAAGACGAACCAAATATGGATCAAGACGCCGGCCGTGAAAGCCTACAATTATATTGTTTAATTGTATCGCTAATCAGTTCCGGTCTAGTGTGTGTATAAAGTTGTTTAATTGTATCGCTAATCAGTTCCGGTCTAGTGTGTATATAAAGTTGTTTAATTGTATCGCTAATCAGTTCCGGTCTAGTGTGTATATAAAGTTGTTTAATTGTATCGCTAATCAGTTCCGGTCTAGTGTGTATATAAAGTTGTTTAATTGTATCGCTAATCAGTTCCGGTCTAGTGTGTATATAAAGTTGTTTAATTGTATCGCTAATCAGTTCCGGTCTAGTATGTATATAAAGTTGTTTAATTGTATCGCTAATCAGTTCCGGTCTAGTGTGTATATAAAGTTGTTTAATTGTATCGCTAATCAGTTCCGGTCTAGTGTGTATATAAAGTTGTTTAATTGTATCGCTAATCAGTTCCGGTCTAGTGTGTATATAAAGTTGTTTAATTGTATCGCTAATCAGTTCCGGTCTAGTGTGTATATAAAGTTGTTTAATTGTATCGCTAATCAGTTCCGGTCTAGTGTGTATATAAAGTTGTTTAATTGTATCGCTAATCAGTTCCGGTCTAGTGTGTATATAAAGTTGTTTAATTGTATCGCTAATCAGTTCCGGTCTAGTGTGTATATAAAGTTGTTTAATTGTATCGCTAATCAGTTCCGGTCTAGTGTGTATATAAAGTTGTTTAATTGTATCGCTAATCAGTTCCGGTCTAGTGTGTATATAAAGTTGTTTAATTGTATCGCTAATCAGTTCCGGTCTAGTGTGTATATAAAGTTGAAGGTCATCAGTGTAGATATGATTGTGCCGCCGGAAGGTTTAGGCCAGTTTAAAAATCCTAATCCCATCGGGACTTGAATCCATGATCCTCCGGCTTATGGCGGATTGCCCTAACAAACTATACTACGACGTGCACCAGCACAAAAATGTGGGAGTTAGTTATTTATGTCTTTGTGCTGAAATTCTAGCTGCTTGGTGTGTTACAAACAAATATTTTCATCTCTAATAAATTACAGACATTGTGCTTTATTTTATTTTATTATTATTAGGTTATTATTAGTGTTATTATTATTATATTATTATTTTTTTCCTTATTGTGTCTAAAATTGGCCAGCATACAATTTGAGACAGGTAGACAAGGGTTGAACTGAGCCTCAAAAAAATTTTAATAATGCGTTAGAAATGCGATTATAGATCAATTGTGCAGAAATAGATGAGGTAGCAGAATTTCGATTTCTGGGGAGCATGATTAAAAAGAGGAGGCTCAGAGGAAGGTATTAAGGCCTTGATTAGAAAATCAAAAGAAGCTAAGTTCTCACAATTACCATCCATATGGATATAAAAAATCTCAAAATCAATTAAATTAACCTTAAATTGGCGAAGCTATGATTTCTCTTGATAGTTATTTAAATGTTTCGGACCGCAATGAAAACAAAATTATGTAAAACTGTTAGTTATTATTTTACATTATTGTGTAATTTGACACACATTTAAGTAATTCTACTCAATTATTTTGCTGTTGTTTAATAACCAATGCTAAATAAATGAAATCAATGTAGGCTATATTATAGGATACATTGCCAATTTAAGGGTTAAGAAGATTGGAGGTGATTTCAGAAACTTTACTATTAGAAGAACAAAATGGATTTACAAAAGTAAGATCTTGTATGGATTGTTTATTCTGTATATCACAAATCATTGAAAAATACAATGAATTTAATATGCCTACATACACATAATTTATTGATTTTTAAAAGGCATTCGACTCAGTAGACAGAAAAGAAAGGAATTATTATGGAAAGAAAAAGAATACCATTCATTACATATAATATTAACATAATAAAGCCCATAAATCAAAATTTTATAAAACAATGGCAGCCCCTGTCCTTTTTTCATGGGAGTGAATCTTGGACTATCACTATCAAACAAGAAAGTAAAATCCAAGCAGCCGAGATAAATTTTTTTTAAGAAGAGTAAAAGGATGCACTAGAATGGACCAGATAAGAAACGAGGATATCCGTGAGGAACTGCAGATCTAATCCATAAAAGAAAATATATTTAACAAGATTCAGTGGAACGAACATGTAGAAAGAATGGAAGAAAGTAGATTACCAAATAAAATCTTACATTATTTTCCGAGAGGAAGAAGAGATGTAGGACGTCCTCTGAAGAGATGGTCTTAGATCTATTAGTGAAGACGGAACAGGCAACTAATGCCTAAACCAGGAAGTGAAGAAGAATAAGAAGATAATATTAACAATTAAAATAATGTACTCATATAATACTATAAGAGTAAATGTCGGGAATGGAATATCTAAATATAACAGAAACATCGCCCAAGGATAGGTGTCCATAATACTTTTCAATGTAAACGGGAACATGTACAACAAATTAAGGAAAAAGCCTGGGACATTAAAAAAAAAGAAGGTGGGACATTAACAAATATAAAAGGAAGTTTCAAAAAATTGTATGAAACAAATAATACAAATTGCCCCACATATAAGTTATGCCTATTTTTATTCTTCTTCTTCTTCTTCCTCTACGCATTAAAGTTGGCAGCTTGTTGCGTGTTCATTCACTGCAGGTCCGGAGTATGATGACGTCCTTCCATCGTAGTTGTGGTCTTCCTAAAGGCCTTTTCTGCTGAGGTGTCCAGTCACGTACTTTCTTCTCAAATTTACTGTTCTTCATTCTATCTATGTGATCGTTCCAATTTAGTCTTCTATCATTTATCCAGAGGTTTATAGGTTCAATTTCACATTCTTCTCTAATAACAGAGCTGCGAATTTTCTCTCTCAGCGATTTTCCTTAAAACTTTCATTTCGGTTGTTTCATTGATTTCTTTTGTTTTTGAGTTTCTGTTCGGCATTCACGATATGTTAGAATTGGTCTTATGACAGATTTGTAAATTCTTACTTTTGTATCTATTCTTAAATTTTTATCCTTTCAAACAGTATTGTTTAAACATCCCGATATTTTGTTTGCATCATTTGCTTGATGGAGGATTTCATCTGTTATTCTGTTGCTGCTATTAATTTCTATTCTTAAATATTTGAATTTCATGACCTGTTCTATACTTTTCCCTTCTATTTCTAATTTAACACGTCGTGGGTCCTTGGATATTGCCATTCATTTGGTTTTATTTGTTGAGATTTTCATGTTATATTTTGCTGCAATGATTCTAAATTTGTGCAATAGCATTTGTAAATCTTCTTCACTTTGTGCAATTAGAACTGTGTCATCAACATAGTTTATTGTCTTCAGCTCTTTGTTACCTATTTTAATCCCTTTTCTAACTTCAACTTTTAGTTCTTTGATGATTTCATCCATTATTAGTGTAAAGAATTACTTACTCTTACTTACTTACTCACTGGCACTATCGAACCCGTAGGTTCATGGCCGCGCGGACATAAACTCTCCATACATTCCTATCCTGAGCTAATGCTTTTCAATCATTCCCTGTATAATCTACTTCCCTCAAATCATAGTTAATGTTGGTCTCCCACCTCATTCTTGGTCTAACAACTGGGCGTTTTCCTTCTGGCTTTCCTACAAGAAGTTTCCATGCACGTCTTTCATTCCCCATACGCGCAATATGTCCTGCCCAACGCAGTCTACGAGACTTAACTGTTCTTATTATATCTGGCTTCCTATAAAGACCATGTAGTTAATTGTTATGTAGTCTTCTCCATTCACCTGTCTGTTCATCTCCCTTTGGTCCAAAAATTTTCCTAAGAACTTTATTCTCAAATACTCGTAATCTCCTTTCCTCCCTTAAAGTAAGAGTCCATGTTTCGAACCCATATAATATAACTGGTAGAATAATAGTTTTATATATTTTCAGCTTAACGTTTTTTTGAAAGGAGTTGGGACATCAAGAGTCTCTACAATGCATAATAGCACGGATTTCCAGAATTGAGCCTATGTTTAATTTCTTTGTGCATCTCATTCCTATTTGTGATTATTGTTCCTAGTATTTGAATTCAGCCACTTCCTCAAAATTTCCCTCATTTGTCATTAGCTGTCCATTTCCATTATATACTGAATTTCTACGTGTGACCATATAATTAGTTTTACTGATATTTACTTCCAGTCCTAATTTCTTAGTGTTACTCAATAGTGTGTGCGTCTTGTCCTTTAGTATCTCCTCGCTATCGGCCAATAGTACTACATCATCAGCATAAACTAACAGCTTATTAATACCATTCAGTTGTAAGCCTTCATCATTATCTAAAGATTTAATGGCATGCTCTAGTACAAAATTAAATAGTAGAGGAGATAGTGCATCTCCTTGCTTCAACCCATTCTGGATTTCAAAAAGTGTCTGAAAACTGTTTGCCTACGCGCACCTTACTCTTTGAGCCATATAGACACATTCGTATAAGTCTAACTAACTTTTTAGGAATTCCGAACTCCAGCAGGATACTCTATAACTTCTCCCTCTTAATTGAATCATATGCTTTTTTGAAGTCTACATATAGTTGATGTACAGTACCATTATATTCCCATTTCTTTTCTAAAATCTGTCTTATACTAAAAATCTGATCTGTTGTAGACCTGTTTCTTCTAAATACACATTGATGATCTCCTAGAATGTCATCAATATAGGGAGTAAGTCTGCTTACTAATATATTTGTTAGAATTTTGTACGAAGTGAAAGTAATGAGATGTTCCTGTAGTTGTTGCAATCAGTTTTATCTCCTTTCTTATAAATTGGTACGATAATTGATTCCTTCCATTCATCTGGAAGAGCTTCTTTTTCCCAAATCATACTAAGCAACCAGTGTATCTTGTCCATCAATTTTTCTCCCCCTGATTTTATCAGTTCTGCTGGGATCTCATCTGAACTTGATGCTTTATACATCTTCAATTTTTCAATCGCCATTTCAACCTATAATGCACTTGGCTCTGCGACTAGCATTTCTGCTGTCTGTAAATTATCTTCCTCAGTGTCCTGTTCTGTATGTACATTTAATAGCTGATTAAAGTAACTTTTCCATCTATTTAATATACTCCTAGAATCTGCAATCATATCCCCATTTTCATTCCGAATTATGTTTGTTCTAGCCTGAAACCGTTTCTTCTCTATACTAATTCCCTAATATAATTCTCTAATGTTCCTATTTTTTGCATTCATTTCAAGAGCATTAATCTTCTCTCTCAAATATTCCCTCTTTTTACTCTTTAGTAACTTGGTGGTTTCCCGTCTAACACTACCCAATTGCTCTAAATTTACGTCATTTGGCTCGTGTAACCATTTCATTTTTGCTAGCTTTCTTTTCTTTACAATGTCGGCACATTCCTCATCAAACCATTTCTTGTTTTGCCTCTTTTTTAAACAACCAATGCTTTCTGATGCTAACAATTTAATAGTATCTCTTGTAGCCTCCCATTCTTTATTTATATCAGTTTCTTCTTCGTTTGCCACATTGTCATCTGAAGATTCCAGTACTTCAAATCTATTAGCAATTTTGATTTGGTATTCTTGCCGCATTTCATAATTTTTCAAAGTTTTGTAATTCAAATTTTACAGAATCATCTTTAGCGTTTTGTTCCTCTCATAAGCGATAGCCGTTGTCTGATTTTCTCTCTGACCAGATGATGATCCGAATTGCAGTCTGTCCCTCTAACTGATCTAACATCAATGATGCTACTGTGCCAGCGTTTATCCACTAATACATGATCTATCTGGTTCCGAGTTTCTCCATCTGGGGACGTCCAGGTGTATTTATGAATATCCTTATGCTGAAATGTTGTGCTCTTAACAATGAGATTCTTTGATGTGGCAAATGTGACTAATCTAACCCCGTTGTCGTTACTCTCTTCATGAAGACTGAATTTGCCTATTGTTGGTTTGAATATATCTTCCCGCCCCACTTTTGCATTAAAATCTCCTAAGACAATTTTCATATGATATCTTGAAATGCTATCAAATAAGCATTCTAATTCTTCATAGAACTCATCCTTGATCTTGTCATCTTTATCTTCAGTGGGGACATGTACATTTACAATTATAAAATCATGTCGTTTACCCTTTAGAATTATGTATGATATCCCATCACTAACAAACTTAATATCTCGGTTAGCGGATAGGATCCTCCTTCTGACTAAAATGCCCGTTTCAAATGCAGGTCTTTCTGCACCCCCATAGTATAATGCAAAGCTTCCTGATTCTTGACTACCTGCTCCTGGCCACCTAATTTCCTGTAAAGCGACTATATCCAAGGGCGATTTATCTAATTCCCGCGTTAATATCTCTAGTGCCCCGCTATTGTATAAAGTCCTAACATTCCATGTTCCTAGGAACATGTCCCTGTGTTTGAGCCTTTGGCATGGGTTCCCTGAAGTAGTCCCCGCCCGGAGAACCGAATGGGGGACTATTTGACCTCCGGAAAATTTTACCCCAGATGAACCCATGTCCGCATTTCTTGACGGTTGTATTTTTACGGTGAAAGATCGTCACTCTTTCGCCCAAGGTACTTTTTTCGCCTGGCTTATCACCTTCGACCAGTCCGGCATGGGTAACCCTATCGGCAGCAATGCTACCGCCGGTATAGCTCTCAGAATCATTTAAGCACGCAAACCACTCCATCACGACAAGGTAAATATACCATGGAGGGAGTGTAAACAATATGGGACTTAATGAGTCTCCTTGTCGTATTCTTTGCTGGGCTAAAATTTCTTTAGATTTTCTATTTCTATATTTGATAATTTTACTGTTTCCAGAACAAATTTCTTTGATGATTGCGATGAGGTTTTTAGATACATTCTTGTTTTCAATATGTTGAGTATGTCATTTAATCTTACCCGATCAAATGTTTTTTCCAGATCCACAAAACATAGGAAGACTGGGATGTTAAATTCGTTAGCTTTATGTGTAGTCTGTTTTAATATAAAAATGCTATCTGTGCATGATCTTCCTTTTCGAAATCCGTGTTGTTCATCTAGTAATGGTAATATATTCGATAAATGATTTGCTATAATTTTAGTGAAGAGTTTCAATATTGTGCATAATAGATTGATGCCTCTGTAGTTTTCTGGTTTGTTTTTATCTCCCTTTTTCAAAATTGGGATTGTAATATATTTTTTCCAATCATTGGGTATTTTCCAACTATTGCTTATGGTGTTGAATAAATTATAAATTCCTTCATGTAATTTTTATCCTCCGTATTTAATTAATTCATTCTGGATGTTATCTATACCCGCTGATTTTCTGTTTCTCAATTATTTTACTTGTTTTTAAAATTCTTCCTTGCTTATTTGAAATGTGTCTTTATTTCTAGTTTTCTCTGGATGTGAGTTCTCAGTATTTTCCCGTTCTGAGTAAATTTCTTTAAAGTAGTTTTCCCATTCTTCTCTTGATATATTACATAAATTTACATATTCGTTTATATATTTTCTCTGGTTCCTGATGAACCTCCATATTTGTTTCTGCATAAGATAGAAATAAAATTCCAGTCCATGAGAGTATTTGTCCCAAAATTCTTGTTTTGATTTCCTAATTGCTGATACAACTTGGTTTTTTTTTTTTTTTAATTCATCGTAATCATTTTGATTCCTTGTCTGTAAATATCTCCTGTGTAGTTTTCTCTTGTTTTCTATCAGTTCCTTTATCTCTTCATTAAACCAAGAAGTCCAACGTCGGACATGTTTCAGTTCAGAATTTCTTGTACCTAATTATTCTTTTGCTGCGTCAGTTATAGTAGTTTTGAGCATGTTCAATTTATCTTCAACAATTTCTTCACAGTTTTCCATCTCTGATAACTTGTTGTTTAATCTGTTCTGATAGAGTAGTTTTGTTGACTCATCAATAAATAATTCTACTTTTAACTTTTCATTTGTTTTTTATATGTTTTGTCTTTCTGTTTTTGTTTGTTTCTTAATTGGATGTTAAATCTGAATTGGGTTACCACAAGATTGTGATCACTTCCGATCTCAGCGGATGGAAAGACTCTGGTGTCCAAAATCTCTTGTGGTTTTATGTTTCTGTTTGTAGGTGTATAATCAATTGTTGAAGATTAACCACAAGAGTTTCGAAAAGTTATATTTTTCTGAATCTTATGAGAAAAAAATGTATTATTAATTCTCATTCCAGTTTCCGCGCAGAATTGTAACAATCGTTCACCATTTTTGTTTCTAGTTTCTTCATTATATTTGTATGTTATTCCAGGTTCCCAATTCTTGCATTAAGATCTCCTGCTATTATGATGTTTTCTTTGTCATTGATTTTCTCTACGTTTCCTTGAAAGGTATTGTAATTTTTTCTATTTCTTCTATTGTTTACCTTCCTCTGGTGCATAAATGCTGATGAACGTGAAATCTTTAGGTGCATTTTGGAATTTTACTTTAACTATCAGTTCTGATATGTAATAATTATATTCGATTATTTTATCTTTCAAACTTTCATGTATCAAAATACCAATACCTTCTCTGGCACGCTTGGATTTGTTTACTCCACTGTGTGTATATGTAGTCTTGTATTTGTGTAATGGATTTTCCTTTTTTCTTCGTCTCGGAGATTGCACAGATCTTTATTTTGTATTTATGCAATTCGTCTGTTATGTGCTCTTTACCATTAATCGCTCTAACATTCCAGCATCCAAGTTCCATTTTATTTTTCTTCCATCTCGTGTTCCTTTTTCGTTTGCTAGTAAGTTCCAATTTATCGGTCCGGCTTACTTCGTGAATGTTTCTATGAGTAATTGAAAATTTTACATCTTGGAAGTGAGTTACTGGCCCTTCTTCTTCGATGGGTATCTCTTTTAGTCTATACCACTCTTCCATGACCAGCCAGGTATGGGAGGTCCTGTTGATAGTTACACTACCGTCTGTATAGCTCATGGAGTCATTAGGACTCACAAGCCCCACCACCACGTCAAGGTACAGATACGACGGTGGGGCTATTTTTTATTATCCATTAAAATTACTTACTCAGCTACATTAATAAAAAACCACTAAAGTCATTATTTATTAACATTTAAAAACGTTTATTTATCGCTGCAAGGGGTATAAAAGTCCACTAACTAAATCTCTTTCATCTAAGTTCAAATTGTATTTCTCCACCGCCAAAGTACCAGAATCAGCAGGAAATCTCCGACATTGGCTGCACGAACCATAGATTGTCAATTTGAAAAAAAATACCAGTTACCAATATATGAGGATAAAAAAACAAAGAATATAGACCAAACAGTGCATCATGGTCATACAACTGGCGCTTTCTACCGTTAATATTTAAAATTACATATATAAAGAACAAAACGAAAGTTGCCATCCATAAATACATTGACAAAGCATCATCCCAAAAGCAGGACATTTGAGCGTCCCCAAGAAAACTTTCGGGACAGCGGGACATTTTTCAAAAAACAGGACTATCCCGGGAAAAAACAGGACGAATGGACACCCTACCCAAGGAGTTAGACAAGAATATCCCCTATATCCGATCCTATTTAATTTATACCTCGATGATATTGTTAGAATCTGGCTCGAGAAGCTACAACAAAACAATTATTTCAAAAATTGAAATAGTTGATATAGAAGCGACTACATCATCCACTTGCATAGGCTCGGCCTCCCCAGCTGCAGATATACTGACGCCATCGTTGATCCGCTCGGACGCCATCATTCTTTTACGTTCCCGGTACCACTTCACTATGTCATGGTGTTTTATGGGTACCACTGGATTGCTCTTGAGAAGCCCTTTCCAACAGTATAACATCTCTATATTTTGATTTAGCTTTTTGACGAGTATAGGCCGAAATTGCATTTATGTATTTTATTTTATTTTTTTGCTTTAACACCATATACAGTATATTCACTATAACTATTTCACACTAATGTTTTATATACGCAATCGATAGATCTTGACGAGAGCTGACGACTGAAATTCAATACGTCGTAATTTCTCTGAGTCAAATTTTATACTACGTAAACAAAAATTATGTGACGCAGCGAAACCACCTCAAAATTGCGGCGCTTTCCTCTCTGCCGCGCTCGATGCGTCACAGTCCACACTCAACGTAACGAATTCTTTGTTCCTTTATCTATCGAGTGGTATAATTACATTTTGGATGTAGATGATAGATAAGTAGCTGCAGCATCAAAATCTATCCCCCGATTTTATCAACAGTTTTCTGAATTGTCTCCCACTATAGACGCACATTTGAACATGTATTCACGTCAAAAACTGAGATTAGTTTGTAATTATGCAGCACAGTGCAGGCTTCTAGATGGAGACGATAGTCACATGACAAGAGCTATAGGCAAGGTTTAGTTACAGGTTATGATTTGTGTTACGTTAAGCTTGGCGGTCCCACTAAAACATACCACAGTAACGCCATCTATTCACCTAACATGGAACTAAATGCACGGAAAATACAGTGGATGCCATTAGAACATACATATCCGCCTGTTCTTATCCCTAATATAAAATCGAAATATTTGACAAGTTTTCGTTTCTGTTAACTACTGAAATTAATAGAATCAACATATTGCTAGTGAACCAGCCTCGTGGACTAGTGGTCAACGTTCCTGACTACAGTTCACGACGTCCCGGGTTCGATTCCCGGTCAAACCATAGGATTTTTTCATTAAAGGGAATTATTCCTGTGGTTGCCCACGGTCTGGAATGTAGATTAAGAACTCTCCTGGCGCTTCATTATCATTTATCGCCCATCATATCGTAACTATGTCTTCCAGGTGTCCCAACCTAAGAAATGGGTTACAATTCTGCCAATGCTAGGGGAGAAAGCCAGAAATGTCATAAAAGACAATCTGGCGGCATTAGACAGAAAAAAAAAAATAATGTTACTGAAGAAGTTATCCTCTTCACTCCTAAAATGGAACTGTGGAAAATAAAATCTTAATTTGATTTAATGGGTATTTTAGCGCAAACTAACAAAATAACTAACTCACCGACACTATCGAACCCATAGTTTAATGGCCGCGCTGACATAAGCTCTCATTACATCCCTATCCTGAGCTAATGTTTTCCAATCATCCCACGTATAATCCACTTCCCTCAATCATGGTTAATGTTATTCTCCCACCTCATTCTTGGCCTGCCTACTGGGCACTTTCCCTCTGATTTCTATAAGGACTTTCCATGTACCCTCTTTCATTCCGCATTCGTGCCACATGTTATGCCCATCGCAGACTACAAGACATAAATCTTCTTATTGTAGCCTATCTGGTTACCCATAAAGATCGTGAGGCTCACTGTTATGTAATCTTCTCCATTCGGCTGTCTGTTCATTTACTCTTTGGTCCAAATTTTTTAAGAACTTTTTTCTCAAATACTCATAATCCTTTCTCCTCCCTTAAAGTAAGAGTCCATGTTTGGCATCCGTATAACTGGGGTAAATAACAGTTTTATACATTTTCATAACTAATACCACGAGCGACTTCCAATTTATCTACAAGATTTGGAAATCAAGAGTGGCATTTGTTAGGACTATTTAACGAATAAAATTAAGCTGTTCACTCAAAAATCATTATTTAAATATAGTTATTTTAAATGATTTATATATTTAATGTAAACGGCAATGTTTGAAAACAAATGAGAAATGTTTGGTAATGTTTCATTTGTTCATCCACTGCAATTTGATCATAGTATTTATTGCCAAAAATGATCGCAATACTGTAAGAATACACCCTAGTGGAGAAAAAATTAAACACATTAAGTTGTTAGGAACATTTTTGGACCAAAGAGAGATGAACAAACAGGTGAATGGTGAAGACTACATTAACAATGAACTACATGGTCTTTATAGGAAGTCAGATATAATAAGAACAATTAAGTCTCGTAGACTGCGATGGGCAGGACATGTTGCGCGTATGGGGAATGAAAGACGTGCATGGAAGCTTCTTGTAGGAAAGCCAGAGGGAAAACGCCCAATTGGTAGACCAAGAATGAGGTGAGAGAACAACATTAACTATGATTTGAGGGAAGTAGATTATACGGAATAATTGGATAGCATTAGCTCAAGATAGGGATGTATGGAGAGTTTATGTCCGCGCGGCCATGAACCTACGGGTTCGATAGTGCCAGTGAGTGAGTATAATCAAAATCATTAATGTTTTAGGAAACAACTCAGTAAAATCATTATTTAAAAACACAATTATTGAACACATAATTATCAAATATGTAGTTCGAAGGAATCTGTTCATTATTTGATATATTCAACGGATTGTTTGGAGAGTCAGTCACTGCAAAATAATGCTCTGACCTGTTCAGAATATTAAAAAGGAGGAGCTTTCATTATTTTGATAAACAGAAATCGATAAACAGCGAGGTGAAACACGACTGTCATTGATTGTAAAACAAAAATTCATTGGAACGTGATTGGTCATTTTGACTCCCATTTGGGGCATGAGTTAAATAGTTTAATGTTATTTTTTAGAGAAGCTGGGACGACAAGAGTCCCTGTAATGGCTAGTAGCATGCATTTCCAGAATTGAGCATTTTAACGGAAACTAATATTAATTCTGAGAGTAAAAGTTGGAGAGTTAAATGTTTTACGTCAGTTATCAATTTAAAAAAAAACTATTTTGTTTTTTTCATAAACATGAGAGGTAAATTTTATGGCGATTGAGTCTGTAATTTATGATGCATTAGCTTTCTGTTAAGTTGTTTTTTTTTTTGCGATATATACAATGATATCGACTAGTCTTAGAAATGAAGTAAAAATATAGGCATGAAATACAGTTATGTAATATCATTATTTCGTCTTTGATCCGAGGCTTGATCCTTGGGACTGCGAGCAATGTGTAAGATACACCTTGAGTGGGTTGCTAGCCCATTTTCATGGTGGGTTTATTATTCAGGGTTTCCTCCCTAGGCCGATTACCTTCACCCAGCTCCAGAGCTCAGCCTGCCCCGTTTTATTTCAGAGTTGTCTCTCCTAGATTGGTTGTCTTGCAGGACTAATGAACCCCATCCGTCCGTTGTTATAGATAGACGAAAATATTGGAAGGGACATATAGATAGAATGGAAGACAACTGACTTGCAAAAAGAGCTAAAGAAGATAGACCAATGGACGGGAGAAGAACAAGAGGAAGACCAGCCATGAGATGGATAGACAGTGAATGCACATCCAATACGTCTTCCTCCGAGGAGTGATTTTGGAAATAAACAGAATGAAAATCCTACAAATTATGATTAAGAAGAAGAAGAATGTCGTTATAAAACCAATCCGAATGATCTGAGTTTTGTTTATATAGTGGGGGGGGGGAAAGTAAACCTGTCATGTAGACTATCATATCGGTTAAAAAGCGATTGTAGAGGATAACCGCACATGACAGGGAAAAGATTCCCGACTTCGCAAAAAGAGATAACGTCTTATTGTAAATGTTTTATCAACTTTTTTTATGTGTAACATATTTGGCGCTTTTTAACAGACGGCTTCACAGTCTATTTAGTATCTTTTAAAGTAGTTTATCTACACTCAGATTCAACCCAGGAAGTTACTGTGTGTTTGGACTAGAGAACTGGATTGCCATTTTAACAGTATTTTCTCGACAGAAACTGAAGATTGCAACACAGCAGGTACATAGTTGTAAGTTGTAGCCGTCCAAGTCACTGAGCTCGTGCGGATCTGTACTATATGTGTGAAAGTGTCTACTCTCATATTTACTATAAAACTAGTTTGCATGCCGTAAAAGAAAAAACTATCTTTTTTAAATGTATAGTACATAGATTTAGAAAAAATACTGCTAGCCTTGCCCCTACACCCCTCCCTAACAAACAAATACCGTTATGAGTTTTGCAACATCTCCCCTCTGTACATAGGGGGACACTTGCGTAGCCCATAAGGGTTGTACTAACTTCCTGGGTTGAATTAAAGTGTAACCTCTCTTTAATTCCCAAATTTCAAACATGGCAGAACATTCTAAAAATCAAATCAGTAGTCTATGAACTTTTAAGGACTTGAAAATCCTTAATATAGCTTCGTGTGTATTCATGGCTCGAAAAAGCAAAATTTGTCGCTCATATCACGCTCAGATTTGAAATGTGGCGTTAATGACCTGAGTTTGTAACACGTGTCATTAAATTAAATCTATGTTAGTGTATTTTTATTAATGTTTTAAGTAATACAACAACAGTAAAACTCCTTTATTCGCGGGGGAAATGTTCTGTAAATATGCCGCGAATACAGAAACCGTGAATATGGAATGATAATATGTATGGGAATATAGGGGATACATTCAAAGGTTCCAAATGAAATAAAAATTATCAAAATAAAATCAATTTAATGAGAAATTTTGAACAATTTATATCAATTATTATTCTCAAACTTAGACAAGGACTTAAAGAACTTTATTTATTTATCCCCCCCCCGTTTTGCCGCTTTTAAAAGGTCTTTCAATTCAGACTGATACTCAGCTGTGAATTCAGCGTTAGATTTTATTATTTTGTCTTCGGATTTCTTGATGATATGTACAGTTGATTCATTAACATCGAAACAGCGTGATAGATGCAAACAACTCGCCAATGCGTTAACGGTCAAGCATTTATAGTTTTACTTTAAGAGGCAACACTACTTTTTTCAGTTTCGGAACTAATTTTTCTTTCCTTTTATTCGGTGTTATAAATTGGGAACAAAGCAGAAGATCCACGTGTTATTCAATCGAAATTATTGCAACGAATGACAAGTTGAAACAATACGATCATAGCGAGGGCGGCATTTATCAACATACATAGCGGCATGTGAAATAGAATACAATAGAATAAAAAATATTTATTTAGCCTGGTGGAGTTAAGGCCATGTGGCCTTCTCTTCCATTCACCAGGACAAACATATGTTACATTTAAATACAAAAAATTACAATAATAGTACATACTAAACAATTAATTATCTGTCAAACTGAACAATAATGAAAATAATGTCTAATAATACAATAAAATTAAATACAATTAAAATTAAACTAATGAAAGATTGTATTCAGAAAGGAATAACAGCTCGAATCTACTGTACATAAAAAGAAAAGAAAAAATACAAAGAAAGTAATAAATTACAATTAATTAATATATCGCTTATAATACAAGGCATTACGTAGATATATTGACAAATCTTAAAACTATTTTTATTAAATAATGAAAAAACAAATTATTAATTCTTAAAAAGTAATATTAGTGAGTTGTTTCTGTCAATAATTTTATTTTCAATTTGTTTCTGAAATATGGTAAAGTTTGGCAGTCTCTGACACAGGGTGGAAGGGAATTCCATGTTCTAGCAAGAGAAACTGTAAAAGATTTCGAATAATAGGTAGTGTGATGAGGAGGGATATAAAGGACACTGTGCTGAAGGGATCGAGTATCTAATACGGCGGCGGTGGCGGCTTTTAACAACAAACCTTAGGCTTAGTGACAGTAAGGTTTGTTTTATTTTTATATTAATTTGTCCATTTGGTTTGAATCGCTCTTTGTAAAGCCGCCTTGGCACGTGCCTGCAGTAAAAAAAAAAAAAAGTTGCCGATGCGTTAATATAGGATACTAATCCTTCTTATATACCATAAATCTGCGAATAAAGAAATTTTTAGCCACGAATACAGGAACTGTGTCGCAATTTTTTAATCCTCGAATAATGAAACCGCGAATTACGGAACCGTGAATAAGGAGCTTTTACTGTATAAGTTTGAAATGTTGTACTGAACATAATAAGCTACCTATTTCACAAAATTAATTTATTATTATTATTATTATTATTATTATTATTATTATTATTATTATTATTATTATTATTATTATTATTATTACTTACTTACTTACTTACTTACTTACTTACTCACTGGCACTATCGAACCCGTAGGTTCATGGCCGCGCGGACATAAGCTCTCCATACATCCCTATACTGAACTAATGCTTTCCAATCATTCCCCGCATAATCTACTTCCCTCAAATCATAGTTAATGTTGTTCTCCCACCTCATTCTTGGTCTACCAACTGGGCGTTTTCCCTCTGGCTTTCCTACAAGAAGCTTCCATGCAAGTCTTCCATTCCCCATGCGTGCTACATGTCCTGCCCATCGCAGTCTACGAGACTTAACTGTTCTTATTATATCTGGTTTCCTATAAAGACCATGTAGTTCATTGTTTATAAGTCTTCTCCATTCACCTGTCCATCTCTCTTTGGTCCAATATTATTATTATTATTATTATTATTATTATTATTATTATTATTATATTGATATTTATGGGCACATAAGAATAATGCAACGAGAAAGGTTAATCCAAGAGATAAGAATCGTAGTGATATAGAATGGTTTGATAAGGATGAATAGGGAAGAAAAATAAATATTTATTCACAGAATGATGTGTAAATAAATAAATAGATATTATTATTACGCTGGAACTTACGAATTGCAAGCTGCGAGTTCTCAGTGTGACCCCAACGATTGCGTCACAGCGACAACTCGCCGGACGGGTACTTCGTTCTCTATGGTACTAAATGCCATTTGTTCTCTTTCTGTCCATAGCTTGCTAGAGTGGTACATGTCTATTTTCGATGCCCGTTGAGGAGGAGGGGTTAAAAATTTAAATTGTAAAATGTTCAATCCAGTGTACCAGATGCCTGGACAAACAATATACAAACCCGTAACTTCTCTTAAGGACAAGGGACTCCAGCTCGTTTATCTCACAGTGAACTAAACCTTCTGAGTTCCCCCCCCCTAAGCTTTAAGAAGGCCTACTCTTAAAGCAATGTTATTTTTTGCACATCTAACAATCTTTTTGCCGTATGTAACTAATTGCATCTAACATTGTCTTTATTCATTCTAGTCTGTCTTTGGCTTGTCATCCATTGTATTGATTGTGTCTTTCCCCGTTCCACTTTTGAATCCTGGCGCTTCTGGATGTGTCCTTTATTCAGCTTCTCTTTCTTGGTCCCTCATTTGGTACCTTGTCTTTCAATTTGATTTCAAGTTTTTTTCTCTCCATTTTTCTCTGGCATGTCTGCATCCCTTGTTTTTTGTGACATTAAATCTAGTTTGTGACTTCCGTAAAATAGTACTAGCGTATGGCATGTTTGCTGAGTTTCGAGCCTGGTAATGGGGCTGATGTATTTGTATAAGAGTGTGAATTTTAGATTCCAAAATTTATACCATGTTAGTTTTATTCTTCTTCGGAGCTCTTTTTCTCTGCTTATCCATCAGGCTGGCTGTCAGGGTATCTGTGTATCCCTAGCAGTGAACTTGTATCCACACGGGGATCAGAAATAGAAGAATGTTTGTGTCTACCCTTGGATTTCCTGTGTAGCACAATTGAGTAGTGCATCAGCGCTTAAAGCTGGAAATCTTAGGTACAAATCCCTGTTCAGGATTTTTTTCTTTAGATGTATTATTATTATTATTATTATTATTATTATTAATAAATCCATCGCTGTGGTTTCGAGGTAGCGTGATGCCTTGTCACGCAGCGGGCCCAGGTTCGATTCCCGGTCGGGACATGCTCCTGAGTGAGGTTTTTTCGGGGTTTTTCCTTACCTGTAAAAAAATGTCAGGAAGCTTAGAGCCCACGGTCCCGAAAATCATCCGGTCATCATCATCATCATCCTTATCATTATCATCATCATTTTTCACCGGTGTAGAAAGCAACGGGAAGCTACCACACCTATGATTCCCTAGTAAAGCTGCAAAGCATAGCATGAAAATGCTATGATTGCGGTGAAATACCTGTCCTCGTGCAGAACACTGTAGAATAGAATTGTTAGTCACTCCAAAATTCATATTTAACCCTTGTTAATCGTTAGATTATTTCACTCACTTAAAATTGTTTAAAACAGCTGCCAAAATCACTTTCACAAATAATTTATTCTCGCACAACTAACATTGTACACAATCTCTACGTGAAAAGGTTTCAGAAGGCATGTCTATCTGAAGTATGGGTGAGATGGCAGAGACGCAAGAAAGAGGAATTTCGAGTGCACATTTTCCATGCGGCCAAAAGACACATCAGTGAAGCGACGTATTTGACTTTCAAAGATTAGTACTTGGATTTCTAAGCCTACTTAATTTAATTTAATGTAGTTTGCCACCAGGAGTAAAAACGCGAGCAAGAAAATGAAATTTCCAAAATTATACTTTTTTAAATTGTTTATTTCAGACTTTTGGACAGATCTTGTTTCCCCTGACCCTATGCCACTGCATCTTACACACTTCTATGAACACAAGTACATTTGACGTACGTAAAGTAGTTTGCCGAACTGGTGTGTAAATTGAAAATGAGCCGCATTAATGGAAATTATTCGTTTAGTGCATACCCGAACCACAGAAAGTGCAGTGAGGAGCATTGGAACATGCTAAATTACTGCACATGTAAGTAGTTGATGGACATATTATGTTGTCTAGACATAAATGAACCAAACATTTTAATCTCGGCTTTTGAAAAATAACTAAAACAGCAATTGCAACATTATTAAAATTCATGATAAAACTCCGTTGAGGCATTAGTCACAAAATTAAATGTATAATATAAAATTATAATTATATGTCCGTTTTCTCAACTTTGTAAAATGTTAATTCTCTGTAAGCCTTTCGGGACTTGACCCATAATCAGCAGAAGGAAAAGGGGATAGATCTGTATCTACTGATCCTGAATGCAATACTGCATCAGTAGATACAAACCAATGGTTTGCTCCTTCTGCTGATGATGGGACTAGCCCCGAAACACCTGCAGAGAATTAATATTTAACAAAGACAGACGGACCTATACGGTAAAAATTTTATATTATAATTTAAATTTTCAAAAGAGTACCGGTAATATATTGTATAAAATAAACAACAACAAAAAAACAATGTTCCCAAAAGTAAGGACTAATTTGCTATATGCATGCATAGTCATCCATTGCACATTGCTTGTAACAATGGAATAAATAATGAAGACTGATTAAATCACATCAACACATTCTGAGTAACATGCATGTGTCATGCATCTCCCAATGGTCTGTATTAGATTAGACATACATATTGATAGAGTTAAATTTACCTGATTATGCTAATGTAGAGATTGTGTTTTGTGGGATTTCAGTATTAGAGATAACTGTCATAATATCTTGATAACATGTGGCAACATCTCTCTGATAAGATGAGCAATCATTTCAATTCTAGAATTGTTATGGTGAAGTGTTTCATAAATCTACCTGCGTGTTTCTAACCGTAAGTATCACATTCATATAATTATTTATTATATACTGTGTCTCATTTCAGTACTTTGCGATGTTATAAATATATATTACGATGCGAGGTTGGGAAGTGGTTTTTACAGAATTGAGGTTTTTAATTTCCGAAATTCTGTAAAACACTTCATAAACGTGCGTTGTACATTATTTTTTGCGCGATGGTGTTTTCAAAATAATAAATAGTAGTAAAATTATGACATCTTTGTTGGAAATATTTGCGATCATTATAAACAATTGATTAACGTTAACAGTATGGACAATGTTTATTAGTTGAAACAACAGGAGGCCGTGAGACCAGTTAATTATAAAATAAAAGGAGGCCGTGAGACCAATTAGTGCAAAATGGCGGCAAGTACGTATTTATTGTTTTATATTGTTTCAAATAATGTTCAGTTCATTTAAAATGCAGTGATTTGTTTTGTATAATGTATATTAACACTATATTTTGGATTTTTTTTGTATATACATTCTATGTAATACACATAGAGGGCAATGATTTTACTTCCAACACGCGTGTTTGTAATATCTAATATTACAGTATAAATATTGTATTATATTATAGTTATTTAGGTTGGCAACCCGAAATGTTGAACTATCAATCATGGTCGCCATTGCTGTAAGTACGACAAATAGCACTATCACGAAAAACGAACATTACATTACTATGTACTGTAATACTCACAAAACTTGTTAATTTACAAGTATACAAAGGCAGGATATGGTTCTCATTAATAATATGTCCATATCATCAGTAGGACAACCTAATTCACTAGAATGCATTATCTCTCTCTTCATCTTAGTTTAACCCTTTAGATGATTGTGGCGGTATTTACTCTGGTTCTTTTCGGGCCACGTTGCGGGCGCCGATATTTGTGACAGTGTTTCTTAGGTAATGAATTTCTTTCATTCACTCACTCATTCACTGGCACTATCTAACCCGCAGGTTCATGGCCGCGCGGACATAAGCTCTCCATACATCCCTATACTGAGCTAATGCTTTCCGATCATTCCCTGTATAATCCATTTCCATCAAATCATAGTTAATGTTATTCTCCCACCTCATTCTTGGTCTACCAACTGGGCGTTTTCCCTCTGGCTTTCCTACAAGAACCTTCCATGCAAGTCTTTCATTCCCCATACGTGCAACATGTCCTCCCTATCGCAGTCTACGAGGCTTAACTGTTCTCATTATATCTGGCTTCCTATAAAGACCATGTAGTTCATTGTTATGAAGTCTTCTCCATTCACCTGTCTGTTCATCTCTATTTGGTCCAAAAATTTTCCTAAGAACTTTATTCTCAAATACTCGTAATCTCCTTTCCTCCCTTAAAGTAAGAGCCCATGTTTCGCATCCATATAATATAACTGGTAGAATAATAGTTTTATATATTTTCAGTTTAACGTTTTTTGAAAGGAGTTGGGACACCAAGAGTCTCTGCAATGCATAATAGCACGCATTTCCAGAATTGAGCCTATGTTTAATTTCTTTGTGCATCTCATTCCTATTTGTGATTATTGTTCCTAGGTATTTGAATTCAGCCACTTCCTCAAAATTTCCCTCATTTGTCATTAGCTGTCCATTTCCATTACACAATGAACTTCTACGTGTGACCATATATTTAGTTTTATTGAAATTTACTTCCAGTCCTAATTTCTTAGTGCTACTCAATAGTGTGTGCGTGTTGTCCTTTAGAATCTCCTCGCTATCGGCCAATAGTACTACATCATCAGCATAAACTAACAGCTTATTAATACCATTGAGTTGTAAGCTTTCCTCATTCTCTAAAGATTTAATGGCATGCTCTAGTACAAAATTAAATAGTAGAGGAGGTAGTGCATCTCCTTGCTTCACCCATTCTGGATTTCAAAAGTTTCCGAAAACTGTTTGCCTACACGCACCTTACTCTTTGTGCCATTTAGACACATTCGTATAAGTCTAACTAACTTTTTAGGAATTCCGAACTCCAGCAGGATACTATATAACTTCTTCCTCTTAATTGAATCATATGCTTTTTTGAAGTCTACATATAGTTGACGTACAGTACCATTATATTCCCATTTCTTTTCTAAAATCTGTCTTATACTAAAAATCTGATCTGTTGTAGACCTGTTTCTTCTAAATGCGCATTGATGATCTCCTAGAATGTCATCAATATAGGGAGTAAGTCTGTTTACTAATATATTTGTTAGAATTTTGAACGAAGTTGAAAGTAATGAGATGCCCCTGTAGTTGTTGCAATCAGTTTTATCTCCTTTCTTATAAATTGGTACGATAATTGATTCCTTCCATTCATCTGGAAGAGCTTCTTTTTCGCAAATCATACTAAGCAACCAGCGTATCTTGTCCACCAGTTTTTTCTCCCCCTGATTTTATCAGTTCTGCTGGGATCTCATCTGAACCTAATGCTTTATACATCTTCAATTTTTCAATCGCCATTTCAACCTCTAATGCACTTGGCTCTGCGACTAGCATTTCTGCTGTCTGTAAATTATCTTCCTCTGTGTCCTGTTTGTTCTGTATGTACATTTAATAGCTGATTAAAGTAACTTTTCCATCTATTTAATATACTCCTAGAATCTGCAATCATATCCCCATTTTCATTCCGAATTATGTTTGTTCTAGCCTGAAACCATTTCTTCTCTATACTAATTCCCTGATATAATTCTCTAATGTTCCTATTTTTGCATTCATTTCAAGATCATTAATCTTCTCTCTCAAATATTCCCTCTTTTTAGTCTTTAGTAACTTGGTGGTTTCCCGTCTAACACTACCCAATTGCTCTACATTTACCTCATTTGGCTCATGTACCCATTTCATTTTTGCTAGCTTTCTTTTCTTTACAATGTCGGCACATTCCTCATCAAACCATTTCTTGTTTTGCCTCTTTTCTAAACAGCCAATGCTTTCTGATGCTGACAATTTAATAGTATATCTTGTAGCCTCCCATTCTTTATTTATATCAGTTTCTTCTTCGTTTGCCACATTGTCATCTAAAGATTCCAGTACTTCAAAACTATTAGCAATTTTGATTTGGTATTCTTGCCGCATTTCATGATTTTTCAAAGTTTTTTAATTCAAATTTTACAGAATCATCTTTAGCGTTTGTTCCTCTCATAAGCGATAGCCGTTGTCTGATTTTCACTCTGACCAGATGATGATCCGAATTGCAGTCTGTCCCTCTAACTGATCTAACATCAATGATGCTACTGTGCCAGCGTTTATCCACTAATACATGATCTATCTGGTTCCGAGTTTCTCCATCTGGGGACGTCCAGGTGTATTTATGAATATCCTTATGCTGAAATGTTGTGCTCTTAACAATGAGATTCTTTGATGTGGCAAATGTGACTAATCTAACCCCGTTGTCGTTACTCTTTTCATGAAGACTGAATTTGCCTATTGTTGGTTTGAATATATCTTCCCGCCCCACTTTTGCATTAAAATCTCCTAAGACAATTTTCATATGATATCTTGAAATGCTATCAAATAAGCATTCTAATTCTTCATAGAACTCATCCTTGATCTTGTCATCTTTATCTTCAGTGGGGGCATGTACATTTACAATTATAAAATCATGTCGTTTACCCTTTAGAATTATGTATGATATCCCATCACTAACAAACTTAATATCTCGGTTAGCGGATAGGATCCTCCTTCTGACTAAAATACCCGTTTCAAATGCAGGTCTTTCTGCACCCCCATAGTATAATGCAAAGCTTCCTAATTCTTGACTACCTGCTCCTGGCCACCTAATTTCCTGTAAAGCGACTATATCCAAGGGCGATTTATCTAATTCCCGCGTTAATATCTCTAGTGCCCCGCTATTGTATAAAGTCCTAACATTCCATGTTCCTAGGAACATGTCCCTGTGTTTGAGCCTTTGGAATGGGTTCCCTGAAGTAGTCCCCGCCCGGAGAACCGAATGGGGGACTATTTGACCTCCGGAAAATTTTACCCCAGATGAACCCATGTCCGCATTTCTTGACGGTTGTATTTTTACGGTGAAAGATCGTCACTCTTTCGCCCAAGGTACTTTTTTTCGTCTGGCTTATCACCTTCGACCAGTCCGGCATGGGTAACCCTATCGGCAGCAATGCTACCGCCGGCATAGCTCTCAGGATCATTTAAGCACGCAAGCCACTCCACCACGACAAGGTAAAGATACCATCTTTCATTAAATATTCTATTCCGTTCGTTTATTTATTTTTGCACCGGCATGTAGATCCCTTCGGAGGAGTCACTAATCAACACAATTATGCTAAGTAAAGAAATTTTGTAGTCAAATAAAACATTTACTTCTTCAATAAGTTATTTATTACACAATAATATTTGGCAATAAAGGTGAGACTTATGAATATCGTTTCTATAATTTGATCTGATGACTATATATGTATTCAGCTTGGTAGTATTCGCGATTTTATTTTCAATTATATTATTCTTACTTTAAATATGTTTTAATAACGTGTAATTATTAATATGAATTATTTTCATTAGTCGTATATTCACTTTTTTATATATACTATTTAATTTATTTATATATTACTGCACTATTAAATTATCTCAATTAAATTATTTCTTGTAATTTATTTATTTTTTATTTCATTAGACTCACGTCATTTCTATTTATGTTTTTCGTGTAGATTAAACCAATATAATTCAACATATCACTAATTATTTAAATTTTTATTTTGAGATGATTCAATGGCGTCGATCTTTTTCACATCTCTATAACCATCATCTTCTTGTTCTGTTGCAAATTATAATGTCAGTTTCTGATTGGTAATGACATCATCAAGAAAGAACACGATAAGCCCGTCTTCATTCCTCGATACCCAATCATATTTTTGATGTTCGGCCGACTTAAGACTACATTATTGAAACTTTCTTTTGTCGTAAACTTTTGTCTGTGAATTCTGTATCTATTGTTTATCACAACAATATATGTGACGTAATAATTGTTACATTTCACATTGATGTTACAAAAATCATCTATTATATTTAATAAAAAAAATATAACTCCACCGCTGTGGTCTCGAGGTAGGGTGCTGCCTTGTCACGCAGCGGGCCCGGGTTCGATCCCCGGTCGGGGCAGTTTTTCTGGGTGAGGTTTTTATCGGGGTTTTTCCTCACCTGTAAGACAAATGTCAGGAAAACTTTAAGGCCCAAACGGTCCCCGAAATCATATGGCCATCATCTTTATCATCATCATCCTTATCATTATTATCATCATCATCCTTCACCGGTATGGAAAGCAACGGGAAGCTACCACACCTACAATTCTCTAGTAAAGCTGCAAGTATAGCATGAAAATGCTATGATTGCAGTGAAGGACCTGCCTTCGGGCAGATATACTATGGATGGATGGATATTTAATATTGTAGAATAAATAATATTTAGATTTAAATTATTTAAATATTAATTTTATATTAAAATTTAATAAAAAGAATCCCCCAAATTATTATTATTATTATTATTATTATTATTATTATTATTATTATTATTATTATTACTATTATTATTATTACATTAGGATAACTTTTCCGGTTATAAAGTGCCCCTGGTATATTTTATTTTACTTAAATATATATACTAAATTATTAAGATAAGTTTCATCTTCATTTTTGAATATGAATATCACAAAAACACTTTACAATAATAATAATAAAAAGGAAATTTGATAAAGTAAATTATACATTGAAAAAATAGATTTGACAATTACATTTTTAACATATTCATTAACAATCTATTTAAACATATTTTGTTTATTACTATTTTGTTTCAATACTAAGTTTAAATGGTTTCAGTAACTCTTTAGAATACATTCTTATTATTTTGTTTGTATTTTTGTCCACTAATTCGTAAGTAGTATTGTTATAATTTGTATTTATCATATATGGACCTTTAAATAATAATTCCATTCTATGATATCTTTTCTTTAAGGCATCTGACATTGAAATTTCTTTAACGAGAAATTGGTCACCTATTTCAGGATTCCATTTTCGTTTATGTCTTTTTATTTTTCTATTTCGCTTTTCAGCACGGATTTTTAATCTTTCTTTAACTCTTTGACATATTTCTTCATAAGATTCACATAATTTGTTACCTTCCATAATAGGTTCAGGTAAGTTTGCAATTAAGTTCTCTGACTTTTTAACTGTCATTAGATAAATAGGAGCTTCTCCAGTATTTACGTTTATAGAGTTATTCATGACTTTTTCTATAATATTTATACAGTATGTCAATTTGGTATTTATACATAGGCATTTTTATTAATAACAATCCAATTTTCAGAAAGTTTTTAAAAGTAAAGAAAAAATATTTATTGTTGTTTGAAGGAAACACTAAGTTATATCTAAATATGTAGTTCAAAACTTAATTATAAAATAAACATAATTTATAAAAATAAATAATCTTTATTACACCCAAATACAAGCCAATTTGCTATTCATACACTAAAGAAAACACCGCAGTGTATTTGCTTGTCTAATTTGCTTAAACATTAATGCAACACGAATACTCTTAAGTTGTGCATTTGTTTACATCTGCCTACTGTGCTGGTTGTGTACACTGGCAGTCAGTCGCCTCCAAAATGGGTAAATGTAAAGAACTCAGTACTGATCTTAAGGATACAATTGAAAATCTTGCACTTAAGGGATATTCTTTGAGAAAAATAGGGCGACTGATAGGCAAATGTCATGCAACAGTACAGTATATACTAAATAAATTCAAGTATAAAGGTTCAGTAGAGAATGTTCCGAGAAAACCTAAACAAAAGATGTTAAGTGGAAAGGAAGAGAGAACCATTGTGAGACAAGTGAAATTCAACCCTAGAATTAGTGCTCCAAAATTGCGGTCTACCCTAGAAGTTTCTATTGGTAAAAAGGTATGTACTGAGACAGTTCGGAAGGTGTTACGCAGAAATGGCTATCATGGAAGAATGACTAGAAAAAGGCCGTATATAAGTAAGAAGAACCGTGTTCTAAGACTACAGTTTTCAAAAGAACATGTAAATAAGGGGCAGGCATTTTTGAATAATGTTATCTGGTCTGATGAGACTAAAATCAACCTGTTCGGTTCAGATGGCGTTCATAGAGTCTGGAGAAAAGCCAATGCGGATAATGATGTGACCAATACAACACCTACAGTAAATCATGGGGGTGGGGGTGTATGTCGGCAAAAGGGGTTGACAATATACAGTTCATTGACAATGTTATGGACAAATTTATGTGTAACGACATTCTTCGTAAGAATGTTAAACAAAGTGCAGCAAAATTGGATATGCTCCCTACGTACATGTTCCAACAAGATAACGACCCCGAACATATGGCGGACTTAAATAAGACTTGATTGATATGAAACGTGCCAAAGCAATTGAACCCCCTCCTCAATCTGCTGACTTAAACCTTATAGAACATTTATGGGTGTTTTTGAAACCTAGGGTCCGCAGCAGAAGCCCTTCTTCCAAAGAAGAATTGAAGAAGGTGGTTACTGAAGAATGGTTCAAAATCAGTCCTCAGATATGTGATAGGCTTGTTAGATCCATGCAGCGTAGATGTCAAGTTGTTATTAAAGCTAAAGGTTACCCTACAAAGTATTAAGGACAGCTCTTTTTTTTTTCTTCATTTTTTTTTATTCTGACTGTATGAAAAGAAAAGCGACTATAAAATTTACAACTTTTAAAGTTTTTTAATATATCATACGTTAAATGTTTATAGAATTTGTTGATTTGTATATATTATGTAAAGAAGTGTACCTGAATATTTTTAGTTAATGGCAAAATATAATTGCAATATTCTGAGAATTAAAATTGTGCTATTTCGATTATAAAGTCTAAGTGTATGAATAACAAATTGACATACGGTATGCCTTAACCAGTCGGTATCCTTTTTATGAATCAGTATTCTTAAGCATGTTGTGATTTCTCTATTGATTCTTTCACATGGATTACTCTTAGGATGGTATTTGCTACAATTATACTATTTTATTCCCATATATGTGAGTTTGTCTTTGAATTTCGGACTAGAAAATACCCAAGTGTTGTCACTTAGAAGTACTTCAATATGTCCATAACTTGGTATATAGTCCCTTACTATTTTTCCAAGACATGATCTACTTGTAACACTCCTTAATGGATAAATCTTCACAAATTTAGAAAAGACATCTGCTAACACTAAAATATGTCTATATCCAAATTGAGTTGCTGGCATTTCACCATATGTATCCATTACAACAAGACTATTAACTTTATCTCTTAAAATGTTTTGAGGAATTATGTCATATTTTAATTCATGCATTTACCTTTCTGACATATTAAACATGAAGAAGTAAATCTCCTTAGCTTCTTATCAAGATGCTTAACATAAAAGAAATTTCTGATATTCAAAAATAACTTTTCACATCCGGCGCGATTTAATGCAGTGTGAAATGTTCTGAACAAAGGTTCCATATTCTTCTGGACAATTGCCTTCCATTTCTTCGTATCTTTACCATTGAGTTTGTATAATACATTATCCTTAATACCTATCTTACTACCTAAGTTATTATTTACAAATTCAATATGGATATCTCTCGCGCAGTACTTGAGTTTTTTACCTCAGGATCTGCCTCTTGATTATGTACAATATTTTTCATTAACAACGAAAATGCTTTATCCTTATACATATTTACATTAAACATTACAATTTCATGTTTGGGAGTATGTATTGTCTCTGGGATTTTTCCCACATTTCTTAATCTAGAAAGGAGATCTGCGAATACATTTTGAATTCCTTCTATGGGACATTCCATATCAAATCGGACAGCAAAAAATCTTGCAATTTATTTTTTTAATTTTATGTATCCCTAAATATGGTGAATACATTTATAAACGTATTAATACAGAAATTTAATTTTTATCATTTATAGGTTCGTAGTTATAATGATCTAAAATTATCGTAAATATGATAAACTAAAACGTTTACTAACTAATATTTCTGAAACAGTAAACAGCAAAAATTTGTTTCAAACATATTTATATAGGTGATATCATGTAGTTTAAGGGTGTTATTTTTATAATTAGGATATTTTTATTTTCGGTGTCAATTTTCTGTATTTTTGGCGTTTTACTGCAGTACATATCAAAAAATGAAAACGGAAAAAATACAGGATACTATTCACGTAATAAGGATTAATTTTCAGCAATTACCCTTTTGGAGAGTTGAATAGTTCAGACAATATAAATGTTTTTTATTCTATTTTCGTAAAAAAACTCGCGGGTCCACGGCGCATCAGATTCATTTCACGACCAAGGTCGCGCGCGTACTTTATTAAAAGAGCTTCATCAGTGACTTTTTCAACTGCCATTAAATCGAATAAATTATTATATGTTGTGCTTAATGGAACAGTACCGTAAATTTATAAAAGTGGCGATATTTTAATTCTTACGCAGTAGATATTTATTTATCAAATTTTATTGCTGAAGTGAGAAGTAAAGAGCTCTGTTACTTACGTTTACTGTGAATTATTAAACAAATTATTTATAACTAACTCACTCACTGGCTCTGTGGAACCTGTAGGTTCATGGCAGCGCGGACATAAGCTCTCCATACATCCCATCCCGAGCTAACGTTTTCCAATTATCCTCTGTATAATCTACTTCCCTCAAATCATGTATAATGTTATTCTCCCACTTCATTCTTAGTCTTCCAACTGGGCGTTTTCCTTCCGGTTTTCCTACCAGAATTTTCCAAGCACCTCTTTCATCCTCCATACGTACCACATGACCTGCCCATCGAAGCCTACGAGACTTAACTGTTCTTATTATATCTGGCTTTCTATACATATCATGTAGCTCACTATTATGTAGTTTCCTCCGTTCACCTGTCTGTTCATCTCTTTTTGATCAAAATATTTGCCTAAGAACTTTATTCTCAAATACTCGTAATCTTCTTTCCTCCCTTAAAACAAATTATTTATTTTGTTACAAATTTTTCATTTCAATTAAATGAAATATAATAAAAACTCTTACACCATTAATTGAATAAACTGGTATAGATTTTTATTATGTTATAATTACTAATTTCAATCTTAAAATAATTTTTATTGAGTGTACTGTATTGTACCCTGGAAACTATGACGAAATAGTGTTGTTACAAGATATCACTTCCAAATAAAACCGAATGTTTTAATACTAGTACCACTTCCTAACAAACGAATGAAATGCTGAATCAGCGCGTCTTCTTAAAACATCTGTTCCTCTATCAACAATTCTCAAGTTCAGATTATTTACTAGACAGTAGATTTAAATCAGTACGTGTGTTTAGTGTGTCACCTCATTATTTTAAGTATTACAATCAAATTTAAAATAATCTTTTATCGTTTTTAACTAACAAGTTTGCAGATTGAAGTGTTTTATTTTATTACTGTACATATAATTACACTGTCTATTATGAATAAGCCTAACTGGTGTTATGTGAATGGAAAGTGTTTCAATCCACTCGGACGACGACATAAGAGTAGTTTAAAAAAATTCAGATCTATCCCTCCATGGAACTGTGAGGAATTCGGGGTACCCCAAGAACACTGGCTCTCGACAAAAATATGTAGTAATTGCAGGCTAATTTCAGAGGGTAAGACAAATGTTGAGGATGTACAGCCTAACAGAATAACTAATACTGAAAATGAGGAATCCGATGTAACACAACCTAGTAATAATAACGATAGTAGTTCCGACATCGTTAAAGAATCGGCTATACCAACATTAAATGAATCATTTAAATTGATAGGGGAAAGTCCCATTAAGAGAGCAAAAATGTCTCCCAATAAATATGTGAAAAATAAATATAAAAGTGTAACTGAGGCAATTACAAATAAAATTTTCCACCAATTTGACTCTTCAAGTGAAGAAGAGGATAAATATGAAATTGAGGTTTTGGAAAATCTTAAGAAGGCGTTTGCTGCTAGCAGTGATAAAAAAGATAAAATCAAAATTCTAACGTTGCTTCCACTCTCCTGGTCAGTAAGAAGAGTACAACAGCATTTTTAGCATCAAAACATAGCATTAAAATAGCAAAATAGCATTCAGAATTGTTACGCCTTTAAAATTCCATTGATTCCTATTGAGTTTGAACCCGCAAACCTCGGAATCGGAGGCGTGCAGAGTAACCACTAGTCCACGATGATGATGATGATGATAATGTAATAATTGTTATAATGATAATAAAAATAATGTAATGATGATAATAACAATAAAAATATTTGTTAGTGCGCAAAGGACTATTACCAAGTAGTTCCGTCATTGTTTGTACGAGCGAGCGATCTCCACTCTCGCGAAAGGTATTGCGGGCAGTCTACACATAGGAGATTTTAGGAAAAATAATTATTTTTGGTAGTTTCCTTTCAAGACTCCACTTTAATACTAATTGCAAAAAATTAACTGGTGTTCAGGTAATAATGTGGCACTTTTTGATTTTATAATTTTTTTGGTGAGGAAGGTCAATTGCATATTAATAGCATTTACGCCCTTCAGAAAAACGTAAATATTAACATACTCATTTTCACGCGATAGAGCATAAAATCATCTATAATGTGACTATCTTTTCAAGTTGAGGGAATAGCCATACTTCGAGAAATGTATTTTATAAAAGAGACTATTTAAAACAATACGATAAATTGACAGCTCTATTACTATTTAATTACACCAAGCGAAGACTTGAAATTCGGTACAGATATTCAGTATATCATAAAGTTTCACTGTAAAAAAAATGGTAAACTTTTAAAGATGTGAGTTCATTTTTCACATTTTTTTTGCCGATTTCGTATGGAATGTCCCCTATATGTTTTATCTCTATGTCATATGACATTATCTCCATAATCATTCTACTTAACTTATTATTTGAAAGTTTACATTTGCTTATAAAACTGAGCGAAATATGATCGCTATGAATAATTATCTTATCCTTATACACATAAATTCAAAATTTATTTAATGCATAAAAAATAGCTGTCAATTCCAATTCAGATACAGTATAGTTCCCTTCTATAACTGTAGTTGAATGTGATGTAGTGGATACAACATATTGTTGCCCAACATCATCGAACTGAGTCAAAACGGCACCGAGTCCAGTCTTGCTCGCGTCTGTGTAGATGTGAAATTCACGATCCATGTTAGGTCGTTGTAGTGCTATACAATTAGCAAATAATCTCTTTACATTCTCAAAAGTAGTTTGATATTCCTCTGTCCATTTCCATTTGACATTCTTTTTCAGTAGCCCTCTCAACTCGCGTAATTGATAACAAACTTCGAGTAATAATTCAGGATTCCCAAGAATCTCCGAAGTTGTTTCAAGTTCTTAGGTGCAGGAATTTCCATGATTCCTTGTACCTTGTCAGGGTTTGGAATAATCCCTTTATTAGAGAACCGATATCCAAGGAATTGAACCTCTGACTTGACAAACACAGACTTTTCCAGGCTTACTGTCATTCCACTATTTCTAAGTTGAGTCAACATCATATCAATATGGGATAAATGATCCTCATAGTCATCAATTATAATAGCGTCATCTACATAAATAGTACAATGTTTTTTCACTTCTTCAGATAGAACAATGTCCAAAGCTCTCAAAAGTGAACTTCCGCTATTTTTAAGCCCAAAAGCACATCTCGTAAACTCATATACACGTCCATTATGTATAAAGGCAGTATAAGGCCGAACTTTGGGATCTAGCTCGATTTGCCAAAATAATGAAGTCAAATCTATGGAGCTAATATATCTCCCTGTTTTCATGTTCGCGATTGATGCTTCGATGGCTTCGGGTCTGTAATTATCCCGTACCATGAATGAGTTAGTCCTTCGACTATCTAAACATAGGCGAATTTTGCCATTAGACTTAAGTACCCAACAGATATGATTGGCGTAAGGTGAACTTGATTTCTGAATTATCCCTTGGGATAACATCTCTTCAATCATCTCATCAGCCTGTTTTCTTATAGCAATCGGAATTGGTCTACTCTTTATCTTTATTGGAAGATGATCAATAACTTTAAATGAGTATTGGAAACAATTACAAAGTCCAGGTTTTGATGAAAATGAATATTTATTCTTCTTTAAGATCTCCAATAGCATGTCTCTCTGTTCATCAGCTATATCATGAGTATCATTAACTTTCTCAGTTATTAGAGCATCTACATCATCATTATTATTGAGTTCGTCATTTACACAATATAATAATAGAGGAATTTTATCTTTATTAACATATCAAGAAACACATTCAATATCATTACATTTAAGTGAGACCTCTTCGTCCACACAAATATCATTTTTAAGGCTTTCATTGCCCTCGACTTCCTCGTCGGTACAATTATAATTATTCATATCTTGCTCATGGTACACTCGACCATTTATGTAATCACTATTCTCGTGAATTACAATATTTTCTATAAAAATATGTTCTTCAGCTAAGCCTGCTTCATATTTACTTAAATTCTTCGTTTCCTCATATTCATCATTAAATGGAACGACGACTCTGATATTCTCATCATATAAAGTAAGATTTTTACTCTCAAAATCAATAATAACATTATATTGCTCTAATAGATCCAATCGAAGGGACTATTATTATGCTTTCAAGTCTTATATGAGAATTTCCCATAAGGGAAAATTTTCTATAGGATCGTAACAGGCCTTGGCCTAATACTTGAAAGGAAGAAGAGAAGAGATCACAACCAATAAGCATATCCCATGATAAAAATGGAGAAATAAGACAAATTGCGTTAAAGCAGTGTCCTCCGATCTTCAATTCTAATAAGCATTGCATCTTTATGGCAGCATCTTCTTACCAATAGCTAGAGTACCGTATACACCGCAAATTCTGATTGACATTATTTTGTTTCCATTGTTTATTAAATAATCATATAATCTTTGATCAATTGTTGAATTAAAGCAGCCACGATCAGCTATACATACTATATCATTTCCGAAAATATTAACTTTAATTCTGGGTGGACGCCCTATAATATTCAATTCTTTATTTATAACAGGCTCCATATTACTATCTCTAGTAACATTCATATCATTATTCAATAAGTTACTTCTTGAGGTATATAAATTACATTCTCCTATCAAATCTGTTTGTAAAATTTCTAAATTGTGGATACCATAGAAGCTCTTATGCTGACCCCTAAGTTCGAATAAACTGAGGTACATTGCGGAGTCTCTAATGCACCTAATTTGCGTTTAAAGAACGAGGCACCCTTAACTCAATCTCGGTTTCACCTCTGGGATTATCATTTACAAATGATATCGTCGCATTTTCATTATTTTGACTAGGATTCTGGATATTCCTATAGTTTATCGTTTCATTTTCAACAGTTTCATTATTATTGGGTTGGCAATTCTGTTATCTTTGGAAATAACCTTCCCTATTGTAATCTCCATAAGAATTTCTTCTTCTTTTCCATCTTCTAGGAGACGTCCAATATTTATTTCTGTCTTCCTCTGCTCTACCTACTTCCATATAATTTACTTGTCTATTATGGTCATCATTTCTTCTTGACCATGTATTTTGGTTATGGTTCTGGAATTTTTCATTTTATTTCTGTTTTTGTTCGGACTATTCTTATCCTGAACAAATTTATTATAGGGTTTGGAATATTTATCTTTATTATTATTTTGATAGTCTCCTGTTCTCTTATATTCATTATTGTTTTTCTTATTGTCGACTTCTGCCCCTTCCCCCAACAAAATTTCTTCTCTCACTATTATCAATTTCCCTTTTATTCTCCAATAAGGACAATAATTCCAACATTTCAAATATATTTGGTGGTTTTGCTACTATTAGGTGATGTCTGATTTCATCAGGGAAATGATGAGATAGCATCGACATTAGAGTTTTCTCTTCAATGGGAGGTTGCAATAAAGAAGCCATCTTTGCCTTTACAAGGAAATAACTGAGGTAACTCTGTTTTCCATAATTGTTAAATATACCACCAGTTAGATCTAGTCTTAACTTATTTTGTCATTCAGGTCCCCAAAAATAACGTAGGAATGCATTTTTAAAAGTGTGATAAGACATTAAATCATGGCATGTGATTTTAAACCAGGATTCAGCATTTCCTTTTAAACTTTTCTTTACAAAAAACCTTTTTTTTTTATATCTATCATCCATGTCTTTTGGTAAACTCATTTCCTCTATCTGTATTACTATGTTTATCAGAACTATTTTGATATTTATTTTTTAAATCAGTAATTTTGTCTATCCAACTTTCTACCTTATTATTAATTTGTTCTACATCATTGGCAATCCTTGTTTGAATTTTATTACAATTTTTAGTTACATTTTCCTCTGATATTTTTAACATATCATTTACCTGAAAACTTAATTCATCTGTTTTCTCTTCGCAAGTTTGCTTAACTTCAGTTATGGAAGTTTCAATGTGATCAATTTTATCATTATAATGAATAATTTTATTACTACATTCCCATTTTTCTGTTCTAACCTAATGTTATTTTGATGACATTCAAATATAATATTTTCCAATTTTTTATCTAATTTAACATTATTATCATTAATTTCCTGTTTAAGTTTAAAGAAATTATCCTCCATCTTGTTACTATTTTCAAACAAATTTTCTTCCAATCTGCTACTATTTTTATCTATCTTGTTATTAAGATTGGAGATATTCTCCTCTATTCTACTATTATTTTCTTCCAATCTGCTACTATTTTTATCTATCTTGTTATTAAGATTGGAAATATTCTGTTCTATTCTACTATTATTTTCTTCCATTTTGTTATTAATTTTAGACATATTTTCCTCCATCTTAGACATTAATAAGTTTAACCAAGGAGGTGGTTCAACACTATTAGAATTATTGCTAGTATTTACAATATTACTGTCCCTATCCATTTCTGACATAGTATTTTCTTGGATTGACATGTCTGATGTAATGTTACTAGGTTCTAAAATATCATCACTATCACTGATATTCGTAGCCATATTTGTTTTATCTCCAACTATCTTTCTATTTCTTAGTAGCATAAATGATTATGAAATTACACATATGTCTACCAAATATAAATTATTCACTTTTTACAATAATGATTAAATAATTCTTCTTTCTATGCCACTCACCAATTGTAGAGATTCTCGACTCTCGTGGTTTTGTTTCATAATATCACCAAAATCCAGGTTGCTGGAATCACAGGATTTTTATTACTCCAACCTTGCTAAACATACAGGAATTTCCAGGCTCCGAAGATGTAAGAATTATTAGAATCTCCGTACTCCAAAGTTGGAAGAATTACAAGAATCTTCGTGCCTCAAAGTTGGAAGCGCCAATATTTGTGGCGGTATTCACTCTGGTTCTTTTCGGGCCACGTTGCGGGCGCCGATATTTGTGACGGTGTTTCTTAGGTAATGAATTTCTTTCATTAAATATTCTATTCCGTTCGTTTATTTATTTTTGCACCGGCATGTAGATCCTTCCGGGGGAGTCTCTGATCAACACAATTATGGTGAGTAAAGAAATTTTGTAGTCAAATAAAACATTTACTTCTTCAATAAGTTATTTATTGCACAATAATATTTGGCAATAAAGATGAGACTTATGAATATCGTTTCTATCATTTGATCTGATGACTATATATGTATTCAGCTTGGTAGTATTCGCGATTTTATTTTCAATTATATTATTCTTACTTTAAATATGTTTTAATAATGTGTAATTATTAATATGAATTATTTTCATTAGTCGTATATTCACTTTTTTATATATACTATTTAATTTATTTATATATTACTGCATTATTAAATTATTTCTTGTAATTTATTTATTTTTTATTTCATTAGACTCACGTCATTTCTATATATGTTTTTCGTGTAGATTAAACCAATATAATTCAACATATCACTAATTATTTAAATTTTTATTTTGAGATGATTCAATGGCGTCGATCTTTTTCACATCTCTATAACCATCATCTTCTTGTTCTGTTGCAAATTATAATGTCAGTTTCTGATTGGTAATGACATCATCAAGAAAGAACACGATAAGCCCGTCTTCATTCCTCGATACCCAATCATATTTTTGATGTTCGGCCGACTTAAGACTACATTATTGAAACTTTCTTTTGTCGTAAACTTTTGTCTGTGAATTCTGTATCTATTGTTTATCACAACAATATATGTTACGTAATAATTGTTACATTTCACATTGATGTTACAAAAATCATCTATAATATTTAACATTGTAGAATAAATAATATTTAGATTTAAAATATTTAAATATTAATTTTATATTAAAAATTAAATAAAAAGAACCCCCAAATTATTATTATTACATAAGGATAACTTTTCCGGTTATATGATCCACATCATTCGGGGCTTACATTCAGGGCTTGTAAGAGAAGACTTACACTCTCGATCACACACATACATTACTATTCTGATATCACAAGGATAAGGAGAGCCTCCCTGGATGAGCGATCAGCTCAATACTAGGCCAACCTCCGAGACAACATGGACATTTAAGATAATACACGCCACTCACTCGTACATTCATACTAAACAATGTGAATACGATATGGATGATTGCGTCGGCGAGATGGTATTCGGCGACTATTTAGGCCTTAAATTTCCTGACATTTTTCTTACTCTAAAAACTATTTACTCCTTGGCGCGACAAGCCTAGAAGACCTTGCAGCAACCAGCCGGCTCTGGCCTTACATCTACCTGTGTCAATCACAGATTGAACGAGCATCTAGTCAGTATAAAGGTGACTTATAGTCAGCATGACGAGTCCCCGAGTCGTTTTAGATGGTTATTTACCTGTAGCCGTTACTTATTGTAGTTACTCAAATTTAGCTACGACGCTGGGCGGACATCGATTCCGCATTAGCCGAAATTACATGAGAAAACGTCTTCTTCTACCGAAGGACATTTGTCTTACTGGTACAAAAAAGCATCGTCCCTGGCTAAGTATACTAGCAATATAGTAATTTCTATGTTGAACAAATGTACATTCATCTATAGTAGGCCTATGAACACACGATCGAGAGAAAATTTAACTCTAGCTGTTTCTCTACATCGAATATCTCACTATTCCTCATCCTTCCTTGTTTCAGTCACACGACTCTGGAATTCCCTCCCCTTATATATCAAGGACTGCCCGACTCAAAAACAGTTTAAATAAATATGAAATTATTGTATTGTCACGGGTCCTCTACAAGTATACAAAGTTTCAAGTCGATCCAATGATTTTAAGTGAAAATTGCGTTGAAAGATTCCGTTACATAGATAGATAGATAGATAGATAGATAGATAGATAGATAGATAGATAGATAGATAGATAGATAGATAGATAGATAGATAGATAGATAGATAGATAGATAGATAGATAGATAGATAGATAGATAGATAGATAGATAGATAGATAGATAGATAGATACAGGTCAAGCTAATATAAAGCGTGTAAAAAGAAACTCACTTCATATTTCCTTAGACAATGTAATATATAACCGTGTTCCATGTGTACTTCTATTATTCCTTTATATTTTTGAACTTTCTTCACTAAGACATTCATATAATCTAAGTATATGTTATTATTTTTGTTATTATAATTATTATTATTTTTCTTTCTTACCCTTGTCAACTTTATATTGTGTAGTCAATATCTATCATGATTCATTTATTATAATTCTTATTGTATGTATAATTTAACCCTGGTGAAGTGGAAGAGAAGACCTTACGGTCTTAACTCCATCAGGTAAAATAAATAAATAAATATTTTCATCAATTACTTCCCAACTTGTTATATATCTCCAAAATTTCCTCTTAACCAAGATCGATATTCCTCTTTGAGCACTTTTTTTTTCTTTTGGAACTTCATGGTACAGGTGCAAGTATGGTCCTTGCATTTCTAAACCACTTCTCTTTTTCTTCCTGATTCCTACATGTTCCTAGAAGAATAGTACTTTTTGTTAGCTTCTTTCGTTGTTTATTAAATCGGTTCGGTATTTCATTCTTGGCCATTTAGGGTTGTACATTTTTTTAAACGAACAGGAAGCTAGCATGAAGCGTTAATCCCAAACCTGGAGGACCAGGAGATTTTTAATCAAGGTTCTCATCCTTAGTCCTTGACGAACGTCTAACTAGAAGGCAGCGGCAGGGATCCTCACAGGGTACTATCAGCTGGGTGAACTGAACCCCATTTTTAAAACGATGTTGTTACTCCTCCCCCTCACCCATTTTCAACCTGGCTTGGGAAAGGATTTGGCGAGTGATGAAACCCATCTCTAGAGTAAAATGGGAAAATATTGCATTGATTTTGGGGTTTCTGAAGGTTAAGACAAGAATGTTGTTTATCGCCGACGTTATTCAAAATTCATCTACAAAAGTCTTAAGACGGTGGAAAAACAAATGTCCACTTTTGGAATAAAGGTAGAAGAAGATTCAGTTTATTGTTTGTTATTTGCTGATGATAAACTACTAACGACAGAAGATTACAAATATAGGCCTAAAGAGTACATGGCAAGAAAACTTAAGAAGGAATGCGAAAAATGGGGATTAAAAATAAATTTGGACAAAATGAAGTATAAATATGATATGGGATAAATCAAAATACCACTTTTTAGAAGACGGACATAGAAAATAAAATCATGTAACTAATATGTATTTTGAGGACAAAAATAAGCGCAGATGGTTAACTCGTGATGCTGAAATTAACGAGAGCATAAATAAGGGCAAATCTGCAACATTAAAATTAAATAATCAATTGATTTGGCGTTTACTTAATGAAAATCTATATTAATTTAATTTAATAAAAATTAAATTGTATTTTATGGGATAAAATCATAAGTTCTAAAACAAAAATAAACACTTTTAATACAATGACACACGGTGCAGAAACTTGAGAATTAAAATCTATAACAATCAGTATATAAAATTCTGCAGAAATTAATTTTTTAATTCGTTTTGCTCGAATTTCTAGAAGTGATAAAATAAGAAACAGAGCAAAACAATTAAATTAAACAAAATATGAATGTTCAAACTTCAATATCATGGATTCCATAAAGGAAAACAACGATTAACACGGTTTGGACATGTGAAAAGAATGACAGAAGACAGATTCCCAACAATAATACTAGAATGGGTACCACCTGGTAGAAGAAGAAGAAGCGAGCGGTAAAAAAATAACGCAGTTTGATGTTGTTTTGAGAGTTGGACAATAGAGAGGAGAATGAGAGTAGATTAATTGGGCGCAGGAAGATATTGTGAGACATTGTAAATCCTGATAAATAATATATATATATATATATATATATATATATATATATATATATATATATAGGCTTATGTTAATGATTTAATGACCCCATTTTTTCGGGACCAAACTCGGTACATTGTCGTTAACCAGCAAAGCTTGGACTGTTAGAAGTGAAGGTTCACTTGAAGAAAAATTTTAAAAGTCAGTAGCGGCCGCATTTTTCGATTTTTCATAACGAAATTCGATAAATGCCGTTGAAATAAAACGATAATGGTATTCTCAAAATATCAGGGAAGTCTGACCATTAGGAGTGGAGGTTTACCTAAATGCCTTAATTTTAATCTTTTTTCCTCGCAACATAACTGGATAATACGGTTTAATTAATGAACAGAAGATATATCCGTAAACAAGCCAAATCGGACCATAAATTTTACTTGCTGAGAAATTCGCTTACCTTCCGCAGTTCCTGCATCACGGACTTTTTAAGTTGAAAAAATAACAACAGACTGATGTCGAACTGTGTAAGTGAAAATAGTTCAGCGACTTCTACATAATAACCGTTAATTAACTAAAGTAACACTTGCAAGTATTTGTGGTACACCCGCTCGCGCGCACTTGACCTGTTTACAGGCGCTCGTGCGGACATGAACAAAACTTAACCGTTTCGCGAGCAATCGATACCTTATCCTAGTAGACATTGTGATAATGTACTTTGATTTGAATGACTGCAATATGTAAAATTGTACATTATTCTTAATATAATCGTCTCTGTTGTAACAATCACTTGCCAATATAACACATGAATCTCAGGATATTTCTGTACAATATGTTAATCATGTAAAAAATAAAAAATGGTTCGAGGTTAAGGCTTCCCATTTCTAGACAATCGACATCAGATATCATCCGAGTTGTCAATCCTGCGTGATGGCCGCCTTTATCCTCAGAACATATGTATGGTACTTCATTTATGTTCGATGCTGAGTCTCGTCCATGGTCCCGCCAGTTTAAAAATCCTTACTCCATAGAGTCTTGAATCCGCGATTGTAGCGTATTCCATTAAGCAAATACAGAGCTATTCAGAAAGAAGGAACAGACTTCAAACATTTATTTCTTCCAAACTACAAAAAATAGAAACTCAATTCCAACGTTCCTGGAAAGAGAAAAGTTCAAATTTCACTATATGCATTCAATATGAGCACCATGTGTTACACGATAAATATCAAAACGGTGGCTCATTTCTTGTCACACTCGAATCAGCTGGTCTCTAGTTATCGAATTCACAGCTTCAACGATTCGATGTCGCAGATTTTCAAGAGTGTCAGGCATAGGGGGCAGTCTTTTACGTAACCCCACAGATAAAAATCACCCAGGGTTAGGTCTGCTGACCTTGGAAGCCACCAGTAATAAAGTTGATCTTCTGCTCCTCCTCTTCCAATCCAACGTCTCGTTGTGTCTCCATTTTATACAAACAATCAGCATGACAAGCAACAGCGCCAATGCGGCCGTGATAGGAACTTCAAACTTTTCTCTTTCCAGGAACGTTGGAATTGTATTTATATTGTTTATAGTTTGGAAGAAATAAATGTTTGAAGTTTATTTTTTTCTTTTTGAATAGCCCTGTATGTTACAACGTAATAGCATGTCATGCATTTAATAGTCTATTTTTGCACTCCATGGCGCGACAGACCTAGAACGCCTTTTGTCTTTCAGCAGGCTGCTAGCCTCACATCCGCATGTGTTAATCACATAGGTAGACGATCATCCAACTAATGTAGGGGTGACATGTGGTCAGCATGTCGGGTCCCTAGTCGTTTTAGCTTGTTTTATCAAACTGCAGTCGCTACTTAATGTAGCTACCCAAATCTCTCATGATGGTGGGTGGACACCGGTCCCATACTGGCCGAAATTCCATGAGAAAATTTCTTTCCCCATGGAGATCCGAATCAGCGCAAGTCCCATAGCTCTGCACCAAGGAATCTTGTTTTAACCACTCGGCGACGGCGCGAGACCATTTAATTAGTACACTGTGCTGAAATTTCACTGAGAATTTATTTTTCTTCTCTTCCGAAGGGTTTTTATGCGCTTTAAAATCCATCGAACACGGTCGAGTTTGAACCCCCGAACCTTTGCACTATACAGTATCCGAGCTAAGTTCCAGTTGTACTGTAAACAAACTTGCATAAGGTATTACTTCGCAGACACCATCTATTGGGGGAACCGTGGTGCCACTTTTATCCACCATATGACTGAATTGTGTACGGAACTGTCATCGAGAGAAACATTGTTCTTAGAAACATCTTATTTTACGGGAAATAAGACTGAATACAAGGTAAAGTATTACCAATAATTAGGAACTTCCATTCTTATTTATTTATGACAAAAATGTATATATATGGGCTTATGTAATCAGACGTTTACGCTTTTTCCATGATATCGATAGATATTACTTATTTACAATTTCATTACGAGCAGAATTTATGCTCCATACTGACTCACCTGCAAATTGTTTTGTAACTTTCACCACGCCCTCATGGCTAATGTAGGATAATTTTCACTACACCGTTGAAAACATTCAAAGTAATTTGTTTCTCTCCGCTTTTCAAATGCTTACCTTCCCAATGTTTTATAATTATACAAGAACGGCCATCTGAAACTTCAACGTATTCTACATTGCGCATGCATAAAAATAAAACAATCCTTATTTAATATATTAACATTGTGTTTGTATATTTTAGGATTCTCCTATATAACTTACATAGACATGTGCTAGATAATACATATTTTTATTATTTTTATTTTATCTATTTCGAGTGTTAGAGAACTATATTTTCTTACACTCTCAAAGGTAAAAATCGTTATTTGACCAATGAAAATGCTGTCTTACATCAGCTTTATTTACATTACAACTGGAACTTAGCTTGAAGAGGTACAGAGGCAAGTATTGTCCTCCGGAACCTTCACACAATTATGTGGAATGACCAATTTTAGGACTAGGAGTTCCTGTAATTCTCGCAGTTATATTATGTGGATGCGAATCATGGACTCTTACTTTAAAGGAGGAAAGAAGGTTAGAAGTATTTGAGAATAAAGTTTTGGACCAAAGAGAGATAAACAGACACGTGAATGGAGAAAACTACATAACAGTGAGCTACATGGTCTTTATAGGAAGGCAGATATAATAAGAACAGTTAAGTCTCGTAGACTGCGATGGGCAGGACATGTGGCACGAATGAGGAATGAAAGAGGTACATAGAAGCTTCTTGTACGAAAACCAGAAGGTAAACGCACAGTTGGTAGATCAAGAAAGAGGTGGGAAAGTAACATTTTCCATGATTTGGGGGAAGTAGATTATACAGGAGATGATTGGAAGACATTAGCTCAGGATAGGGATGTTTAGAGAGCATATGTCCGCGCGGCCTTGAACCTACGGGTTCGATAGAGCCAGTGAGTTAGTTTGTTAGTTGGAATTTGCTAGATTCGGGATGTGATTAAACGCAATCTTTGAAAGGGCAGAAGTAATACCGTGCAGGAGATAATGGATTCTTTATATGAAAACAACCAGCCAACATCCATAAATAATATGTGGACATTTGCTGATATTGTTTTGAAACTCTGTAATGTGGCTGAAAGAGAAAGGACAGGATGCAGATCTAGTTTTGACGGTCATAAAGATCGCGAATTTGTCCTTACTGAAGAATTATTTAACTGGAGACTTTCTATCCGTCGGCGTTTTCAGGCCGTAAAACCGCACGTTGGCAGCAGCAAGGATCGTAAAATTCATGTTGGTATTTATCTCAGTGTCAAATTCCAACGCATGTTGGGCTAAAATTTCAAGAAAATAAATGACATTTAATTAGTTTCAGTATTTTGTTTTATTTCTTTATCTGCAGTAATCTCGCCAGATGTTTTGACTTTAACGATAAATTTTACAAACGACGAAATTTCAAGTAGGTTTACAATATTTATCTAGAGAAAATCAAAACTCATGTGATTATTTGACGAGACTATTTCATAATTAAAAGAATAATGACTAAAGATTAGAATTACTAATTCTGATTGAATCATAATAAAATATAATTGAAGTACTAAACTTTAAGGAGAAGAATACTAGACCTTGGAATATGCTAATCAGACCATGTCTGCCTTCCACTAATGATTTTGTAAATGTAGAGCCATTTTCGCTTATGCAGATCAAGCGATCCGTATCAAAATCATTAGATACAGTACATTTTGTGAAGGCTGTAGGAGAAGTGAGAAATAAAATATTTCCTTTACAATTTTTCAATAAATTACACAATAAGCCCATTTTTCACTTATATAACAACAATACTTTCTTACTTACTTACTCACTGGCACTATCGAACCCTTAGGTTCATGGCCGCGTGGACATAAGCTCTCCATACATCCCTATCCTGAGCTAATGCTTTCCAATCATTCCCTGTAAAATCTACTTCCCTCAAATCATAGTTAATGTTATTCTCCCACCTCATTCTTGGTCTACCAACTGGGCGTTTTCCCTCTGGATTTCCTACAAGAAGCTTCCATGCAAGTTTTTCATTCCCCATACGTGCAACATGTCCGGCCCATCGCAATCTACGAGACTTAACTGTTCTTATTACATCTGGCTTCCTATAAAGACCATGTAGTTCATTGTTATGAAGTCTTCTCCATTCACCTGTCTGTTCATCTCTCTTTGGTCCAAAAATTTTCCTAAGTACTTTATTCTCAAATACTTGTCATCTCCTTCCCTCCCTTAAAGTAAGAGTCCATGTTTCGCATCCATATAATATAACTGGTAGAATAATAGTTTTAGCCTATATATTTTCAGTTTAACGTTTTTTGAAAGGAGTTGGGACATCAAGAGTCTCTAGTATAACAACAATAAAAATGTTAATTTAATTTATTTTTACACGCTTTATATTAGCTTGACATGTATCTGTCTATGTAACGGAATATTTCAACACGATTTTCACCCACTTAAAAACATTGGATGGACTAGAAACTTTATATACTTGTAAAGGACCAATGATAATAGAATAATTTCATTTTTTTCTAAGATCCTGCCAGGATCATCAGGACATCAAAAAATAAAGACCGGTATAATAGGTTGCGGACGTATCGACTTTTTAGTCTATCGTTGTGGTACCTCAGTTGGTAGAGTGGTGGACTGTAGTGGTATATAATTTCATAATATAGGTCGCTGATTCAAAACCGGGCCGGATGATTTTTTAGAAGAGTGTTACTTTTAGCTCATACTATAATAGTATCGAATTTAAAGATATTTAAATTTTAAAAAACAAACTAAAACATAAAAAAATAAATAATAGTTTAAAAAACTAAAACAACATGCTTTATTAGAAAACCGAACTAAAAAATGAAAAATAATTTTAATTTCCAACACTCTTGGGATAAAATTAAAGTGGTCAACAAAAAAATCATCTCCAACACATCTAGAATAAAACTAGAGTTATTTACAAAAAAAATAATTTTACCATCAAAAGCGTGTAGTGCTCTATATCAATTAATATATTTGATAATAAACAGATATTGGTAAAAGTAAAGTCTCTAAGAAGAAAACGTAAAAACCTTAAAAAGCACCCCACGCTTTTGATGGTAAAATTATCATTTTTAGATGTGTTGGAGATAAATTGTTTGTTGACCACTTTAATTTTATCCCAAGCGTGTTGAAAATTAAAATTATTTTTCATTTTTTAGTTCGGTTTTCTAATAAAGCGTGTTGTTTTAGTTTGTTTAAACTATTATGTATTTCTTTTAATTTAATTTCTGCTAAATCAGACCATGGAACCAAAAATTGCTAAAAGAAAAAGGTTGTTCTATTTCACATCCCCTATGCACTGTATGAAATTCATACCAATATTCATCATTTAAAAGTAATGCACCAATAAATTCCTGTACGAATAGTTTTCTGAGAAAACTGTACATTTGCGGCTCGAAAATGTATAAAACATTTTGATATTTTCCACAAGGAATACATATTTAAAATCTGCGCACTTATATTACTTCCATCCTGCATATGTATATATATATTTTTTTTGCTCACTTGTTATAGTAGCCACTAGAGGGCAGTAAGGTCGAGTTCCTGCTACTTCTCATGATAGAGAATATTTATATGAAGGAGAAATAAATGTTTGTACTAGGATGCCTGGATAGCATAAGTGGTAGCGCACTGAGGTATTAATTCAGTGATCCGGGTTCAAATCCGCGTCCAGACGTTTATTTTTATTTTTATATCATATAACTTGTATTTTAAACTATTCAATCTGAATCAATTTTGAAATATATATATATGAATGCATATATGTAAATGCCCCATACGTCCCTCCTGGAGACATGGATGCTTCCCTAGCGGGGAGTTTCTTGACCAAGCTACTTTAATTACGTTTGTTTCCCCAGTGAGTGTGACATGTAATCAGCACATTGCCTCAATGAGATACCTAGTAGGTAACTAAGGTATTATTTGGATGAAGAAGGCCGCTTAAATTCTGCTCAGATGCACTAATTTAGGCTTGAAGTTCTTTTACGAGCCCAAAAATCTTCAGACTCGGAATCTACAGCTTAAGGTACTTGTCCCTTGTATTTATCCATCCTAAATGTCCATCGAATCCGACAGGGTTTGAATCCCGGAACTCGGTACTAGAGGCAAGGAGCATAACCACTGTATCAGCAAGGTCGACAATTTTTAAATAATTCCAGAAAAATCACATTTTTCTGCCCATTGTTACACTTTGTCAGGAACTACTTTGATATAGTGCTATGAAACTGTCAGGGCACTTTACTCACTGTATGATGAAGCTCCTGTAAAAGATTAAATAAATAAACTCCATAGCGCGACAGGCCTACCAATCGGCTGTTGGTTTCACATCCATATGTGTTAGTCACAGATGTGAATGATCATATAGCCAGAATAGGGGTGACATGTAATCAGCATGTCCCCAACTGTTATAACTTATAGCTGATTTTCTCAACTTGGAGCCGCTACTTATTGCACCAGCGCAGCGCAAGTCCCGTAGCGCTTCATCAATGTATCGCCTTAAACCACTCGTCCATGGCGTGGGACATTAAGTAAAATACGTACTCCTTCAAAAACCACATTTTTATGATTTTATTTTAAAGTTACTTCAGTTGATTTTGACCTAGATGGACGCGGATTCGCCTCGGCCACACATAAATACCGTCTTTACCATAAGAGCACAGAGGACCCGTGCCAAGGGCCCCCATCGTCACGGGGGCCCCGAAAGGTCGATATATTCGATTACACTACGCTACGCTCGGGATGATAATTAATCTCCACTCGTTCTCTTGTCACACAGCACCACCCATCGATTCGTTCTGGTACTCATCCATGCCATAATTGGCCACTTCTTTGTCTAGTAGCATACATAGCTAACTACACCATCTAGTGGTCACCTACACAAACTAGCTAACTACACCATCTAGTAGTCACCTACACAAACTAGCTAACTACACCATCCATTACAGACTACAGCAAAGACTAAACCACCACTAATGCTCAACCTGAGTGCACATTTATTATTATTATTATTACACCATCTAGTAGTCACCTACACAAACTAGCTAACTACACCATCTAGTAGTCACCTACACAAACTAGCTAACTACACCATCTAGTGGTCACCTACACAAACTACTCCGATTGCAAAGTCGAGCTTGCACAGTCTATGCAACACCTATAAGTTATATAGATTTTGTTTTGTTTACATCCATCCATAGTAATTCCGCCCGAAGGCAGGTCCTTCACTGCAATCATAGCATTTTCATGCTATGCTTGCAGCTTTACTAGGGAATTGTAGGTGTGGTAGCTTCCCGTTGCTTTACACACCGGTGAAGGATGATGATGATGATTATGATAATGATAAGGATGATGATGGTGATGATGGCCATATGATTTCGGGGACCGTTTGGGCCTTAAAGTTTTCCTGACATTTGTCTTACAGGTGAGGAAAAACCCCGATAAAAACCTCACCCAGAAAAACTGCCCCGGCCGGGGATCGAACCCGGGCCCGCTGCGTGACAAGGCAGCATGCTACCTCGAGATCACAGCGGTGGACTTGTTTTGTTTAATATAAATTAATTAAGATAATAGAAGTGTTGACGTGTTCGTTTATAAATCATTTCTTTATGTCGAAAAGAACATATCTAAGTGACTCACAAAAAAGAAAAAAATGTTTGAGCTCACCTCAAGATCAAAATACTTCTGAATATTGAAGAGGGACTTTTTGTGAGGTTCCATTAGGTTACTTGGATAAAAGCCCCACTGTTGGGAGACAATATGAAGAAGGATATTAGTGGGGATGATTTGGATAGTTGAGGATTTGGTGGGCGCTGGATTTGTAAATGGATTTCCCCGGTTTACTGGGGAATTTAGGTATAGGTTCGCTCAGGTTGGAATATCGGTAGGCATGAGTTCTCATCCAGGGATTCCACAAGGACCTCGTCGGGCAGAATTAATGTTGTGTAGAGAAGTTCGTTTTAATGTATTTTATTCTTGTCTGAAGCACACGAAATGATGGAGCACTGTACAATCTTTGGTTTGAATTACCTCGCACTGATCTCTAATCGGCGAGGTCGTCAGTTGTGGGTTTACCCCGTTAGCAATTCTACGATGGGCCTACTGAATCACAGATTTACTGACTTAAATTATGAGGCCTAACTATTGAGGAGCTTAATAAAAATAATGTACAAGTTACACTATTCCGAAAAAAAAGGCTAAGTCCAAAATTAGCGTTAAGTTTCCATTGGTGGCCAGGCTGCCAGTGTGTCGACGAGTATATGGGTATAGGCGAGGTGACTTGTAGAAATGTATAACAGAAGTCACTATGTGTAATTGTATAAGAGAAGTGACTTTGTTTAAGTTTGTGTATGAAGTGACAAGGAGAAGCCTCTCTCGCCTATTAGGTAAACTCGTTACTCCCACTACATCGATCTCGTGGACCTGAGATCAGTGCTTAGGCACATATAACAAAACATATCATTGGTTAACGAACTCTCCTATTTTAATCGTGGGGGTGTTACAAATTTATCATTGGCGATTTACGCCATTAGAGGTTGGACCTTTTTCCCGTGCTGGCTTCACGTAAAGTCGGGTCACAAACATTAGCTAGGCTTGGGTTTTTCCTAGGCTTCAGACGCTAGAAAATTGCCATATTCCCATACTTTTTTGCTATCGTTGTTTGTCTCAGGGTAAAACCCCCGCTTGTAAATTTAGCTAATGAGTTATGGTTGTCCACGATAAATCAGTTAACTGTAGGCTTGGAAGATATTTCTACTCAATCTGTCGAGCAAAGGATTTTATCAATACTTACTTACTTACTTACTCACTGGCACTATCGAACCCTTAGGTTCATGGCCGCACGGACATAAGCTCTCCATACATCCCTATCCTGAGCTAATGCTTTCCAATCATTCCCTGTATAATCTACTTCCCTCAAATCATAGTTAATGTTGTTCTACCACCTCATTCTTGGTCTACCAACTGGGAGTTTTCCTTCTGGCTTTCCTACAAGAAGTTTCCATGCACGTCTTTCATTCCCCATACGCGCAACATGTCCTGCCCATCGCAGTCTATGGGACTTAACTGTTCTTATTATATCTGGCTTCCTATAAAGACCATGTAGTTCATTGTTATGTAGTCTTCTCCATTCACCTGTCTGTTCATCTCTCTTTGGTCCAAAAATTTTCCTAAGAACTTTATTCTCAAATACTTGTAATCTCCTTTCCTCCCTTAAAGTAAGAGTCCATGTTTCGCACCCATATAATATAACTGGTAGAATAATAGTTTTATATATTTTCAGCTTAACATTTTTTGAAAGGAGTTGGGACATCAAAAGTCTCTGCAATGCATAATAGCATGCATTTCCAGAATTGAGCCTATGTTTAATTTCTTTGTGCATCTCATTACTATTTGTGATTATTGTTCCTAGGTATTTGAATTCAGCCAATTCCTCAAAATTTCCCTCATTTATCATTAGCTGTCCATTTCCATTATATAATGTATTTCTACGTGTGACCATATATTTAGTTTTACTGATATTTACTTCCAGTCCTAATTTCTTAGTGTTACTCAATAGTGTGTGCGTGTTGGCCTTTAGTATCTCCTCGCTATCGGCCAGTAGTACTACATCATCAGCATAAACTAACAGCTTATTAATACCATTCAGTTGTAAGCCTTCCTCATTCTCTAAAGATTTAATGGCATGCTCTAGTACAAAATTAAATAGTAGAGGAGATAGTGCATCTCCTTGCTTCAACCCATTCTGGATTTCAAAAGTGTCTGAAAACTGTTTGCCTACACCCTACTCGTTGAGCCATTTAGACACATTCGTATAAGTCTAACTAACTTTTTAGGAATTCCGAACTCCAGCAGGATACTATATAACTTCTCCCTCTTAATTGAATCATATGCTTTTTGGAAGTCTACGTATAGTTGATGTACAGTACCATTATATTCCCATTTCTTTTCTAAAATCTGTCTTATACTAAAAATCTGATCTGTTGTAGACCTGTTTCTTGTAAATGCACATTGATGATCTCCTAGAATGTCATCAATATAGGGAATAAGTCTGCTTACTAATATATTTATTAGAATTTTGTACGAAGTTGAAAGTAATGAGATGCCCCTATAGTTGTTGCAATCAGTTTTATCTCCTTTCTTATAAATTGGTACGATAATTGATTCCTTCCATTCATCTGGAAGAGCTTCTTTTTCCCAAATCATACTAAGCAAACAGCGTATCTTGTACTAAGTTCAGTAACTGCTTCGTTCAATGATACTGTAATTGTTTCTGATTTTTATTGCAAATTGGGATTTATTTATAGAGTTACTCAGGAGGCTGAGTGAATGACTTGCCACAATATCAACGGGAAAAAGAGCTTACGTGTGACAAAAATGTCAAACACACATATGTTGAGCTCTCCACTTCAAGCTACTGTGAGTTAATAACTACAGCTTGGAAAATACATCTCCTAATCCTGGTACGTACGTGATGACATTTTAATGGAAGATGTACGCGATATTAGGATTCGAAAAGGGCCAGAGTTTTTCCAAAATAAAAATTGTGACTTCTCCGAAACTTCTGCAAGTTTTCCATATCCAAAAGTTAAAACAAAAACTAGATACTCGACTAAAAATAGTTTCACCCGAAAATTGACGAATGGTATGTCTTTAGGGGAAAAAATGGCTCCTTTATTCACCGTCGAAGAAATCTGTGTGCTGATATTGCTTGCCGTCTATTTAATGCTACTGCTGGTACTGGACATAATTTAAGTTCTCCGAATGAATATAAAGATTGGAAGCATATACGAAACTTATTAATGAAGCATGACAACAGCTTACAGCACAGACAATTAATAATGAATTATTTCGGAAGAGGCAAAACTACGATACGAATTGACAGTGATTTGCAGTCCCATATAATATAGAAGTCAATTATTGGAAGAATGTACTTAGAAGAATTGTTGCAGTAGTGAAATGTTCGACTAGAGAGGTCTTGCTTTTCGTGGCGATAATGAGACATTGGGGTCTCAAAACAACGGGAGTTATTTGGGATGCTTAGAACAGATTAGTGAATTTGATCCATTTCTTACTGATCATATACGAAACTGCGGAAATCGTGGGGGGAAAAGTAGGCATCATAAGTGTCTGCAAATATTTGTAATGAATGTGTTAATACAATTGGACAGCAAGTTTTAAAACAATTGTTAACGAACTAATATCAGTAAAAATACTAATCTATTAGCGTGGATTCTACCTCAGATCTCTCCCAAGTTGTCCAACTGACCTTCATCGTTAGATACATGAAAGGCGGAGAGCCTATTGAAATATTTTTTTATGCTATTTTTACCTATGATTGAACATAATAGACAATACATAGCAGATATAATTTTAAACTTTTTTGAATGCCTTGATATTCCTACAAAATATTGTCGCGGGCAGAGTTACGATAATGCTTCAAATATGGCTGGATAGTATTCTGGTGTTCAGTCAAGAATAAAGGAAAAATGTGAATTTTCTCCCATGCGCAGCACATTCGCTAAATTTAGTAGATGTTTAGGCCGATGAATATGTTTCTGAAGCAGTATCATACTTTCGGTTTATCCAAAAAGTATTCTTTTTTTTTCTCTCGGCTTTGACCAAACGATGGAAAATCATGACAGATCATTTGGTTGCAAATAAAGTCCTGAAATTTCTTCTGGATACTTCATAGTCTGCACATGCTAATGCTATTAATGCTTTGTAAAATGGTTATTTAAATATTTCTGAAGCTTTGTCATCAATTGCAAGTGACATTAATCAACCAGGATAAACAAGAAACGAAGCCCAAAGCCTAGGAAAAGAGAAAGAGAGAGAGAGAGAGAGAGAGAGAGAGAGAGAGAGAGAGAGACTGTTCTTCTATAAGAGATATTGAATGATCTTATGGGAATTATGAATAAAACAAGCTTGTTTACAAAATATCACTATGACAATCCATCCATAGTAATTCTGCCCGAGGGCAGGTCTTTCATTGCAATCATAGCATTTTCATGCTATGCTTTGCAGGTTTGCTAGGGAATTAGGTGTGGTAGCTTCCCGTTGCTTTCCACACCGGTGAAGGATGATGATGATAACGATAAGGATGATGATGATGATGATGGCCATATGATTTCGGGGACCGTTTGGACCTTAAAGTTTTCCTGACATTTGTCTTACAGGTAAGGGAAACCCCCGATAAAAACCTCACCCAGAAAAACTTCCCCGACCGGGGATCGAACCCGGACCCGCTGTGTGACAAGGCAGCACGCTACCTCGAGATCACAGCGATTGACTATGGACGTTGCAATAAAACTTGACGCAACTCTAATCGATTATGTCAATAACGCACGCAATAATTTCGATCAGTAAAGATCTGCTAAAGAAAAAAAATCCAAATGTTGACAACGAAGATAAGTCTAAAAGAAAAAGAATTCGCAGCACACGCATCACATTTTTTGAAGCATAATCAGAGACTGTACAGTTGAATGGCAAAGAAAAATTTTGTGTAGATACGTTTACTCCTATAATGCCACATCATATGCACATTTAAAAAATCGATCGGCAGCATGCCAAGAAATTGACTATCATTTTAGTTTTCTTTGTCAGTTAATAACAATAGATTCTGACGAGTTGACAAAAAATGCAATTCTATCACAAAGACATTAATGCATATGAGCTAAAATCAGAATGTTTTCATTTAAGGCAGTATTTAAAGAACACAGCAAAGAAATCAGATGATTTGAGTAACTCGACCTTGCATAACCTAATAAAGTATGATAAATTGAAGAAACTTTTCCAAATGTTGAAGTTGCTACAAGAATATTCCTCTGCTTAATGACAATACCAATTGTAGTGGAGAGCGCTCATTTTCACAGTTAAAGAGAATAAAAAATTAATTACGAATAACAATGTTGCAAGAAAGTCTAACTAATTTGTAAATATGTGCATAGGAAGTGATATCCTTAAAAAACTTCGAGGTTATAATAGTTGATTTTGCACAACAGAAATCCAGAAAGAAACCATTATCGTTATCGTAACCAATTCAAACCAGCAGCATACTTATCCAATTACTAACACATGTATATTTGATTTGTACCAATTAACCATAATAAATATAAGATCATAGCAGTTTTTCTTTGTCATTCACGTTTTTTACTTTCCAACAGGGCCCCATATTCCTGTGTGCCCAAGAATCCCAGCAAGCCCTAAGATGGCGCTGCCTATTCCGCAATATCAGGTTGATTAAATAACAGTAATCATTATAAGTTAAGTAATCTAAACATTGAATTACTACAAATATTCTTAGTGATAAAGAAGATAATGTTAGTGCGGTGAAGGAACATTTCTACCGTGAAAACTGAGTTTAATTGGAAGAATTAGCATCATCAACGGAGTGATAAAACATAAACTATTTATCCTACATACTTTTTATATACTACAAATGAAAATATCTTCGAAATACCTTGCAATCTCCCTGAAGGGAACCTCATTGCAAACCCAAGTGATAACCAACACTTGAAACCTAACCGGAAGATCCTTGAAATGTTATCATCTCATATTAATTCCTTCAAGTAATATAATTCCTATGAATTTGAAGAATAACATTTCAACGAAGCCGGTGCAAATATTTAATGAACTTGTAGAAAATCGAGAAGCAAAAAATGACTGGTAAGTAAAGTAAAGTGATCCCACAACAGGCCCGGAGGCCCTTGGGGTAGTAGGAGGTTAAGGCTCCCACTTTTTCTAGACAATCGGCACTTTATGTCAGCCGGGTTCTTAGCCCTGCTTGACGGCCGCCTTTACCCCCAGAACAAGTATCTGGTACTCATTTCTGTTAGAGGCTGAGTCGACCCCAGGGCCATAGTGCCGCCAGAGGGTTTGGGCCAGTTTAAAAAATGGTTGGTGGTTATCCCAAACCTACAATTATTTTGGAACCCCCAAGATAACATAACATCACGTTAACCCCCCCCCCTTCATTATGTCACCACAATGTAGAACAATAGTTTCTCAATACAACTCTGCTGCAATATTTCTCTCAGGTAATTATTCACACACTGCAGCAATAAATTGTGTGTTTTTTTTTTTCGTTTTTTTATTTGAATTTATGTAGGTAACATGGTGGCATAGAATCCTCCCATATTATAAAATTTCAGTTTCCAACTTAATATTAACCATTATATTGAATTTTCGTATATAAAACAATTCTATAGATAATCCTTTGGCGGTGTGTTTGCCCACACGTTTTTGTTCACTATATACCTAATTTCAATTAAATTGTGAAAAAATGTACTTCAACTATTTATTATAAAGGATTAGAAGAGCGCAAATACCGATTGAAAGAACATCTAGACAGAATGGACAATACAAGATTACCCAAAACGATCAACACCTACAAACCGCATGGAAAAAGATATTTGGGACGGTCAGGAAACGATGGACTTGAGACCGGAACAGGTCGCATTGACCTAATCCTGGAAAGGAAGAAGATGAAGAAGAATATATATTTAATGTAAACGTCGATGTTTGAAAACAAATAAAAAATGTATGGTTATGTTTCATTTATTTATTCACTGCAACTTGATCATATTATTTATTGCCATATAGGATCGCAATAATGTAAGAATGCCCCATAGTGGAGGAAAAATTAAACACGTCAAACTTTATATTATAACCAACATTAATCTATAGGTTATTAATTTATCTTTTTTTAGTAAACAACTCGGTAAAATCATTCTTTAAAAACCAAATTATTGAACACACAATTATCAAACGTGTAGTTCAAAGGAATCTCTTCATTATTTGCTACATGCAGTATATTTGTTGGAGAGTCAGTCACTGCAAAATAATGCTCTGACCTGTTCAGAATATTAAAAAGGAGGAGCTTTCCTTATCACAAAAGCAGGAGTGGGAAAGATAATTCGACAAAGAATGAGTGAAACATGACTGTCATTGGTTGTAAAACAAAATTTATTGAAACGTGATTGGTCATTGACGTCCATTTGGGGCATGAGTTAAATAGTCAATCATAAAATCGTTACCTTTGGATGAAATTCTGCGGACTTATCCTAGAAGACACGAGAATATGCAGATATTATCAACAGGCGCCAATTCAAATTACCCATATTATCGAAATGGATATGAACATTGTCGCATAATTATGTGTTCCTTATACTAATCATGATGACAGGGGATGAGTTCGTGTATATGAAAATTAACCAGGTTTATTTTTTTTATTTTTTAGTGTTCTATAATGCGCCAGAAGGCCCTGCAATTTTCATCCGAAAAAAAGTTTTCAAATTTTTATCAACTGAAAAATGCCGTTGTTTTTCTTTGTTGTTTGATTTATGATATTTTAACAATTTTAGGTAATCCATCTTCCGTCAAAATATTCAAAAGAATTCAATTTTGTAATGTTTCTAAGATTGGTTTTGCATATTCATTGTTAAATGATTACTTAGAGTGCTGGATGATAGCTGGGGAGTGACCAACTACCTTCTGCTAAGGATGGTACTCGTCCCGAAAGGCCTACGAAGTTTGATTAATTTTAACACTTGAGGAGACTGAAAAATAAGGTACAATTTTATAATTTCATACTATGATTTTATATTATCCGCTACTTATTGTAGTACCCAAATTCATGACGATGCTAAGTGGACATCGATCCCAAACTGGCCGAAATTCAATGAAACAATTTCTTCCCACATGGGAACTCGAACCAGCGCAAGTCCCTTAGCTCTGCACCATTCCTTAAGCCACTCGCTTGCGGCGCGCGACTACGTACCATCTTCTCCACAAAACCATAATAAACAACAGTCAGTAACATAACACATTCTGCTATTGATGGCACCGGATTCAGAAAGGTTTTAATCAAGTTTAGGATGATGACATATTACAGGTATTAATTTTATAATTTTATATTGTATTAGTTTAGATAAAGAGAAAAAGCCCAGTTGGTAGACCAAGAATGAGGTGGGAGAATCATATTAACCATGATTTGAGGGAAGTAGATTATATAGGGGTTGATTGAAAAACATTACCTCTGGATAGAGATGTATGGAGAGCTTATGTCCGCGCGGCCATGAACCTGTGCCAGTGAGTTAGAGTTAGTTCATTAGGTTATTTAAATGTCATATATTTTGTAGGCCTATTATATATCAACATATGCAAATCTCCCGCGCCGTAGCCGAGCGGTTTAAGGCATGATGCTTTGGTGGAGAGCTAGGAGATATGCCCTGGTACGAGTCCCCATGAGGAAGAAATTTTCTTATGGATTTTTTGCCAGAATGGGATCGGTGCCCATTCTTCATCGCGAGGAATTTTGGTAGCTAGAATAAGTGGTGGTTCCAGGTTGAGAAACCATCTATAACGGTTAGGGGATGATGATCACAAATCACCACGATACTGGCTAGATGATCGTCCACCTCTGTGATTAACACATGTGATTATGAGGTCAGTATAACATTTAATAGGCCCACATTAATAATTAATCTCCGTATTCCCAGCCGATCATAAACTACTCTAATGGCTTCAAGGTCTGTCGCACCATGGAGTTTTTAGAACAATAAATATATACAATTTTCTAATATTTAAAAAATGTACGTTAAAATTTGAATCTGAAATAACATTATCCTCAACAGATTAAAACTATTAAAATAGTGAAGACTTTTCAGAACTTCTTGTTCCATCTTCAGCAGCTAGGTAGATACCCTGCTGAGGATAGAACAAGAACTTCTGAAATGCCTTCACTATTTTAATACATTTTAAATTGTCGGACGACTGTTATTTCATGTATAAATTGTAATATTTAACTTCTTATATAAAAACTTCAACGGTCGTTCAGAATGAACTTTAAAAGTATTGAAAAAATGCGTTATTTCAATTTACTTCTCTATGTGCCTAAGGAACGATTAGAGCCTACCTGATAGTCTAAAAATAGAAGAAAAAACTACTGACCTGACCTCACTACTAACTTAGTGTCATCAAATAACCTCTGAATCAATCAATCATAGTTCAAAACAGAACATGGTGACACAGGTCAACTCCCTTCCAAGTTGTTCATAACCAGCCTTGTGATTTGGTCATTTGCAGATTAATTTACGACGATATGTCAACTGTAGGGTTAAGCGTTAGTGATTATTATGGATTGAACTGAGGCCTTGTGAGAGGGAATATTACAGAGGAAAGGATCCTTTCTATCCTACGTTCACGTTCTCCATGCTTGGCCAATCATCATCATCATCTGCCTTTCAAGTATCAGGCCCAGTGGCCCGTTACGGTCTCCCGCCATCTCCGAAAAGGTCGACCCACAGATCTTCTGCCTCGAGGAATGTAGTGAAGAATTTGTTTTGGTATTCTGTGACGATCCATGCGCTGAATATGGGCTAGCCAATTGTTTTTATATTCTTGGAGGTATTCAGATATAGGTACGATGTTTAACTCTCTGGCTATTGTTGAATTTCTTTGGTGGTCTAGAAGGCTATAAACTGCAGTTCGTCGCAGAAATTTCATCTCCGTGGCTGTAATATGACGATCATCCTGAGTTCTGATGGTCCAAGCTTCACTGCCATAACAGATTATGGGTCTAGCGAGAACTTGGCCAATAGAGAATACAATTCGATGTAATTATTTAATGCGGATTTGAGGGCAGTAAACAAGCTAGAAATCTTTAAAACGAAGATCCTTCTCTTCTTCTCTCTCGTCTGCATCGTAGTTAATCCATTTGCCTCAGAAGACGAGGTACATTCGCCGGCAGTTAAATGGCCTTCACTTCAGAAGAAGAGGTACACTCGCTTAACTCTGCTGTTATATATTTTGCAATATTTTGTACATCCCTTGGCAAGATAATATGTTGTTAGCATTTATGAATAGTAGAGGAATGTGTTTTGGCCTTCACTCTTATTGAGATCTCAAGTACCGTTATTTTTTGTTCGTTTTGAATGTCTGAAAACAAACAGTAACTTATAATTTACGGTAATTTAAATACGGTTTCTGCACTGAGCGTTTAAACTTGAACCGAATGGGTTAATCTCTCACCTGCATTTACATGCCTTACTGTCGAGAGAGGGATTTTAAACTTTGAGTCACAAACATAATTTCGACCACACAAAGACATGGAGGGCCTCCCCGAATAATTGATCAGCTCAATCAATGGCCTTCTCTGAGACATCACAAACATTTAAGACGAAATACATAACTAACTCACACATTCTTACTAACATGGAGTATATGATAATGATGATTATGGTTGTCATATAATGTGAGACGAATATGATACGGCCCTAATAGTGATTAAGGAATATAAGAAATGAATAAATAATGAAGGAATAGAATATAGTTAAAAATACATTAAGTTTCATGTTGGTAAATAGTTCTCACAAGAAGCGGTTGAAACCCTAAGTAAAAGAGGTCATAAACATGTAACTCCTCAAATTAGACCTGAAATGTTTAAGCTGGGTCTAGCTTCTAAAATCACGTTTGGGAGAAATGTCAATCTCCAAATTTACAATCGCGTAAAGCCCAAGCTGGCAAACACTCCCTAGCCGTGAGAATAAAATCAAAAGGTAGGTGGTGGTTTAAATAAAATAGTTACGCCCTTGGATGACATGTGATTAAATATTCTAACCAATCAAAATCAGAGTTAGGGTATAGATCATATATGGGAATAATTGGTCCTAACTTCGATACGGAACTCATGAGGACAAAAATTTAATACACTCACACTTATACTCGACACTTAGAAGGAAGAAGATCTTGAATGTATAGTAAAAAAAAAATATCTTGTAACGACGATTATGGACTTAGGGAAAATCTCCCGAACTCATAAGTCATTTGCTAGTCCTCATTAGCGAAATATCGAAGGCCAGGGACAGAAAAGTTTTATTTTTACTGTGTAACGTTCATTTAAATTGGCAGAGATTAATTAAATAAAATAATTCAAACAATTAGTGATTGTCTGTTCCCACGCAATTCTCCTTCCGAACCCTATATAGATAGGAGTCTCAGCGCTCACCCTGAAACCGACTAGCTACCGAGGAAGGGCAAGTAAATTCACAATTAAATCAAAGTGAAACCCTAGTGACATTTAACAGCCACTCCAAAATACTGCCCCAAAGTGTCGCCCAACGAAAGGGTCTTTTTACTGTGACAAAGTGTTTTCAACGTGAGTGCATTCAAAATAAGAGTGACTCACGAAAGTATGGACCGAACATCATGATCCAGCAACAGTGTGGAAGACAACATTCAAACCACGAGATGGAAGGTGCAGCTAGGAGTGGACAACAATCCAGGAGCAGATCAACCTAGATAACCGATGGCGGATCTCTACAAACCTGACGTAAGACAAACAAAGAAGATATACCAAGGTAAAGTGACAGATTTGTTTAAAAAAAATAATAGAACATGAAAGTTGTCAAAAGAGGATAAATAACTTAATGTGGAAAATCAACGAATTAAACGAAAGTGTTAGAGTGCCGAATCACACAAAAATATTTTTTGTGAATAGAAAATAAATATTAATATTAATAAATTGTAGAATTAAATAAATAATGGAGGGAAATAATATAAATTTAAATGGTGGAGGAAGTTTGTTAGAGGGTCAAAACAAAGAATCAAATAAAATAAATATGACCCAAATTAACCATGAAGATTCCTTGATGTTTTTGCATGATATTAAGAATATGCTAGATTCATTGGGAGAAAAAATGAAACAATGTCATAACGAAATTATTGAAGAAATGAAACAAGGTCATAAAGAAATTAGGGAAGAAATGAGCAAATGGAGATTAGCAATAAAACAAACTGGAGATTCTTTAAAATCAGAAATTCAGGGGACAGGAGAAAAATTGACCACTAGTTTAGCAGGAAAGGGTGAGATAGGTAGAAATAATTATGATGAAAGGGAGACAGGATATGAAACTCCCCAAGAAAATAAATGTAAAAGTAACAATGATATTTGTATGGTAGTTACTACAACAGGTGAAAGTACTGTAGATCAAACTCAAAGGGACTCAGATAGGGAAATGACACTTCAGAATGAGGGAAAAAAATGCGAGCCAACTATTATAGATGTAAACAAAATACCTCAAACCAATGATGATGAATTACATGAAAATATATTTAAATGCAATAATGAAATGCATGTTATTAATGATGTTAAATTAAATCAAAATGGAACAACTGACCTGATGATTTCGGTACAGCCAAACATCCGCTCAGTGTTCCAATTTGAAAATTTGGATATGCAAAGTAGATGCATGGGAAAGATACGAACAAAATATGGAAAGAAAAACAAGAAAAAGGTAGGACGTAAAGAAAATATGCTTAAGTCATACCGAGTAATAAAGAAGCGCCAAATAAATAGGAGAAAATGGTCGAAAAACAGTCAATACGTTAGATTCAAAGGTAACATAATGAAGTACTGTACTAAATTAGTGCATGATGAGAGAAAATGTTATCTAGAAAAATATCGTGCTGAAATATTTGATCCGGGCGCGAAATTATCGCAAAGTGGTAGAATGCAAAATTCATACTATCCTGTTAGAATGGATGTAATATCAGTTAGACATTAACATGCATCTGCATTGTATGCACAACAATTAAATAAATGTGTAATTAAAAAGTAAGAATATATTAGTATGATAAATGCAAGAAGTGTTGGTCATGCATATGTCAGATTAGTATTAGGAAAATTTAATGAGAAATAGTTTAAAAGGGTCTTATATTGGTACTCACTAGAAAACATAATGAGACTAGATAAATGTTGACGAAAACAGAGGAAGAAAATTTAAATTTACAGAGGGAGCGAGAGGCACCACCCCGCTTTATAGAAAAAAAAATAATAAAAATAATTAGCATGTATATTTGCCTTAATCTAAAGCGTGAACAATAACAGAGACGATGATAATAATAAGTAAATTGTGAAAATTACAAAGAAATGAACAGCTGATCGTAGTGGGAATATTTAAGAAAACGTTGAACCCAGTCTAGAATAGAGATAAAAATCAGTTCACTAAACTTAAAATGTTTGTAAAAGATGAAAGAGTGCGAGTGAGACGGAAATAGGCACACCCTTCACAGGTACAAAATTCATTTGTCGAAAACAAGTTACTTACCCAAATACGATGTGAAACGAAGGAAATGAATGTTTAAACCAAACTTTTAAATATAATTGAAAAAAAATATATATATACAAATTAAACATGTGCTATTATAACTTCATAGTTAATGTTCTTAAAAATCTAATATTATTCTTGAGGAATAAAATGGAAGCGTTATGAGCATACGAAAATTTAAGAAAGAGGTTAAGGCATCGTCCTTTTAACAGTTTATGATTGGTGACAGATAAAAAAATATAGCGTAGACAAAGTGAAAGAATGAATTAATACAGGATCAAAGCCCGAAGGAGGCGTTTATATTATGTCCTTTTAAATGATAAACGTTCGCTCATATGGTAGCGAGAATTGTTATGGGTAGATAGAGCGACATGATTTTGATTCGACCGGTGTTGTCGAGTTGTTTACTGATGAAATATAAATTGTCGTCAAAAACGAAATTGACGAATATGAGCTACGATGATATAAAATTCTGTATACAACGACGGTTCTGCGCGTATGAAATGTGATATTATGTTACCGACAAGTAAATAAATAAGGATAATTTCCACCTTAATCGATTGAATAAAAATAATATGCGAATGATGAATAAACGAGTTCTATAAAGAATAAATAGATTATCAAGGTATTGTGAAGATCAGTCAGTGAACATGCTGAGAATAAATGTTTCAATGACCACAGCTAAGGGAGCGCCTATATATATATATATACAGTATATAAAAAAAAAATATAAAAAAAGATAGATGTACAAATGAATTATTATGATGAATCGTGAAATGTTCTGAAAACTGAGATCGCGATATAAAACATATATGATTATTATTAAACACCAATATACTTATTTATAAAGGGTGATCATCGAAAATTACATAGGAAACTAATTAGTAAAGTTACCATTTGATTAAAAGAGGGCAAATATGTTTACGGCAACATTAAGATCTATGTCTCATTAAATAAATAAATGACCCAAATAGAATAAATTAGTAGCTAATTAGAATAAAAAAAATGTTAGTTTATAATAAGTGAGTTCCAGTGCATATGTAAAGTGTGAACCATGGAAAGTGCGAACGATATAGAGGGATGATAAAAAAATAAAAAAAAATGTGCATGACATTGCAAAAATAAACTGAGTGATATATGGAAAACGTATTATGCGAAATTACCTAGCGTGTGAGTAAAAAGTGACATAATTAAAACAGAAACAAACGTATAATAAAGTGAAAAAAAAAACGAGAAGATGTATGGGATATGATAAAGTACCCATAGGGTTAAAATAAGAAAAACATTTGTTGATTATAAAAAAAAATAAGTAAGGTGAATCACCGATCGCAAATTGAGTTTAAATGTACATGTTTTTTTTGTTGTTGTTCTAGTGGTAATATGCAGAAAACTGTAAGTAAACCAGGGTGATATATGTTCAATAATATAATCTATTTGTTGTTTGTAAAAACATTTCCATATATGGTACTTGTAGGAAAAGTAATAGTTTAATACATTTTGGTTTGATGTAATTAGCATATTTAATTACTTCTCTTCTAAGGGGAGCTGTGTTAAAAAAAAAAAGATATTTATAACTTTACGTTAGTATTTTTTTTTTTTTGTTTTAACAAGAGGCATTGTGAGACGAATATGATACGGCCCTAATAGTGATTAAGGAATATAAGAAATGAATAAATAATGAAGGAATAGAATATAGTTAAAAATAAATTAAGTTTCATGTTGGTAAATAGTTCTCACAAGAAGCGGTTGAAACCCTAAGTAAAAGAGGTCATAAACATGTAACTCCTCAAATTAGACCTGAAATGTTTAAGCTGGGTCTAGCTTCAAAACTCACGTTTGGGAGAAATGTCAAACTCCAAATTTACAATCGCGAAAAGCCCAAGCTGGCAAACACTCCCTAGCCGTGAGAATAAAATCAAAAGGTAGGTGGTGGTTTAAATAAAATAGTTACGCCCTTGGATGACATGTGATTAAATATTCTAACCAATCAAAATGAGAGTTAGGGTATAGACCATATATGGGAATAATTGGTCCTGACTTCGATACGGAACTCATGAGGACAAAAATTTAATACACTTACACTTATACTCGACACTTAGAAGGAAGAAGATCTTGAATGTATAGTAAAAAAAAATATCTTGTAACAACGATTATGGACTTAGGGAAAATCTCCCGAACTCATAAGTCATTTGCTAGTCCTCATTAGCGAAATATCGAAGGCCAGGGACAGAAAAGTTTTATTTTTACTGTGTAACGTTCATTTAAATTGGCAGAGATTAATTAAATAAAATAATTCAAACAATTAGTGATTGTCTGTTCCCACGCAATTCTCCTTCCGAACCCTATATAGATAGGAGTCTCAGCGCTCACCCTGAAACCGACTAGCTACCGAGGAAGGGCAAGTAAATTCACAATTAAATCAAAGTGAAACCCAAGTGACATTTAACAGCCAACTCCAAAAAATACCGCCCCAAATGTTCGGGGACCATTTGGGACTTAAAGTTACCTATCACTTATCGTACAAATAAGGAAAAATTCCGGATAAAACCATCACCCAGTGCCCCATCCGAGATCGAACTCGGGATCGCTTCGTACGAGATCACAGAGATTAACCGAAACTAGGATCCTAAGGCGAATATTCGTTATGAGTTAGATCAAGACTGAATATTCGTTTTCATAACGTACTAGCTAATACCCGGCGTGCGCTGCTACGCCTAAATAATGATGTGTTTTTTACGTTTAGTAAAGTTGAATAAGTAAAGGAAAAATAATCATAAATTTATATCGTTATTATTTTTAAATACCCCGTGCTGATTACCCGGCATTGCCCGGGAATCTGTGTATCCCGATGTATTTCGCATAAATGAGCTGAAATACAAAATTCGTTATTTTGAGTTATCCGTGCTGCTGCTTTGCTTGCCCGGGAATCTACTTATCCCGATCTTCTTGGCATCAATGAAAGACAAGAATGGCTATTGTTAGTTATCCATAAAAGATAAACATATGCTGTCGCGGGATTTTTGCAGAGTTTTTTTTAGATATTAAATTCTGTGTACATATTAACTTGGTGTATTTATTATGGTTTAGGCAGCGTAAGCCATTTAAGCGTAGGCTACCCAAAAAGTCACTTTATTTTACTTTTTCAGTACAAAGGGTGATTTTTAAGGGTGAAAGGCTTGAGCATTAAAACTCTCTTATAGCCTATAACCGTCCCGGGAAAACCCTGAACATTTTACAAAAAGCCCCAACACAACCGAATGAATGGTACAGCAGTGCACGCTTGTCCGGGAATCTACTTATCCCGACATCAATGAAAATAAAATGGCTATTGTGAGTTATCCATAAAAGATAAACATGTGCTGTCAAAGACTTTTTTGTAGTTTTTTTGAGATATTCAACTCTGTGTACATAAATTTTGTGTATTTGTTATGGTTTAGGCAGCGTAAGCCATTTAAGTGTCAAAAAAGGATTCTTTACGTTTTTCACAACAAAGGGCGATTTTGAAGGGTGTAGGAATTGAGTATCACAACTCTCTTATAGCCTATGTTCATCCCGGGAATCTCCTGAAAATTTTTCAAAAAGCCCCACCACAATCGCATGAACGGTATGGTAGCGCATAAAATACGAATAAGCAAACAAACATTCATTTTTATATATTAGACTAACTAATACCCGGCGTGCTCTGCTACGCCTAAATAAATGAAAAATCAATGTGCTTTTATGTTTAGTTGAATAAGTAAATGGAGAAATGTATATCGTAATTAATTTTAGATACTCCGTGATGTTTACCCGGCGTTGTCCGAAAATCTACTCATCTCGATCTTCTTGGCATAAATGAGCTAAAAGACAAAATTCGTTATTGTAAGATCCGTAAAAGAATAGCCGCCATGTGCTGCTATGCTTGTACAGGAATTGACGTACTTGTCTCGATCTTCTTGGCATCAATGAAAGACAAAAATGGTTATTGTGAGTTATCTGTAAGAGATAAACATATGCTGTCGCGGACTTTTTTGTAGACCTTTTTGAGATATTCAATTCCGTGTACATTAATGTTGTGTATTTGTTATGGTTTAGGCAGCGTAAGCCATTTAAGCGTCCAAAGAGCTACTTTTTTCACGTTTTCCACTACAAAGGGCGATTTTTAAAGGTGTAGGAGTTGAGTTTTCACAACTCTCTTGTAGTCTATGTTCATCGCGGGAATCTCCTGAACATTTTGAAAAAGCCTCATCACAATCGGATCAACGGTATGGCCACGCATAAAATACGAACAAACAAACAAACATTAATTTTTTTATAACTTATTAGATTAATGAAAATTGCCTACATGATAAAAAGCTTCAAGTTTTTATTTGTAAATAAAACAATAAAAGCAATCGTCAAATTAAATCGTTCTGTAGAATTTACGCATTACACATATTGGTGTATTTTACATTGAACTAGCTGTTTTCATGCTCGCCTCTTTTTCCATGCCGAGATAAAGACGTGACTTCTTTGCAAGGAAATTAAAGTCATGGGCCAAGTTTCGTAAATGTATAATAATATTAATAATAGCAATGGTAGCTTTATTTTATCAGGGAGAGTTAAAGACCTGAATGCCTGTTTTTATGACCCTCAAAAGAAACTAAGCCTGAAATGAGAGGATTGGGAAAAGTTTGTGGGTCCTTTCACGTCCTTTATGAATTTTGATGCTAGTAGCGTCATTAAATAAACAACTAGCACCTTCGTTTGTACATGAACTAATAGAGTAAAATATACATTTTTTTAGAGCATTCTGAAAATTAGTAAATAGGCACGACCCTCCAAACCCGAGGTTGATTTTAGCCATATGATAACGGATATTTCCTTTTCGTTATAAAAATACAATCTTCCCAGAAATTGGCAATTTCCTCTGTCAACTTTTCATTTAGAAGAATCGATTAACCGGCACATTAACCATTTTTCTTTTGAGAGTTGTGCTTTCTACTCGGAAATGTTACCATCAACATCCTCTTCACAATCACCAACATCTGCTAACTGTAAAACAAAGCTGTGGCTCTAAAAATAATATTTATTTATAGATTTTCTTCCCTTACTTCTCGGTACCATGTAGAAAGTGAGAGTTTTTTCAACTAGCTTCAAAATGCCATTGAGAAAAAGTGGAACATGAAACAACTTGGGATTTGTTTATTTTCAGTGTTTATCAAATTATTTCACGACCAGAGTCATTATAATATCATTATTAATTTATACATTTTTATTGAATTATCATGTTCTCCCTCTTTTCGTTAATTTAATCTCTTTAACAGTCATTTTATGTGCCACCCGCCTCCAGGGAAGGGAAAGGATTTTTAATTCTCACAATAAGCGTAGGCCTATATTGTGCATACTGCTTTGACGACACAATGATACTGAGAGCCTTCACGGATAAGTGATCAGTTTTATACCGGCACCTTCGAGACAACACAAACATTTGAGACAAGACATTTTATTTACATGTTCATACTAAACAAGACGAATATGGTGGGATGATTATTATGACCAGAGGGTATTTGGGGGCTGTTTGATTCTCTAGAGTTTGACGTTTGTCTTAAAAGGTAAGAAAAAGCTAAACAGAACTACAGAAAAGAGGCAGCGATTGCGATGAACCCGGGCCCGCTGCTTCCGAGGCAACATGTTTCCTCAAGACCACAGCGGTGGATTTTATTGACAAGAAATTATAGTTAGATAGGAAGCGTTTCCGTAGATGTCCAGGTCATCGTCCCTAAATGTGACACTGGAACATTTTCTGGAATTTTATATATTCCACATATTTAAACATGTATCTTTGCAAGGAAGATTTTTCCTCCAATGATTGAATAACCAAGTTGTGTGTCCTCGTACCCCTTACAGTAGAGATGCGTATATTCTCCAATTCATCGCAGGTATCTTACCTCAGCAACTAATAACCTGCTGAGATATTCTTGCTTTAGATTCCAAAGCTTGCATTCATAAAAAAATTGAATACGGAGTAGTACAAAAGTTTTGTACAATTTTATCTTGGGATATTTTACCAAATTTGGTTTTAAAGGGAAGCATATATATATATATATATTATATATATATATATAATTGGTAGTTTTAATATTTGAAGAAAAAAAATTGTATTTTTTAAACTTACGGTTCACATCTTTCCTTTTCGTAAGAAATTTACATATCAAATAAGAAAAATAATTTACCGATCTTGATCTAACACATTGTTTTAGATTACAACTTTGCTTGTAATTGCGTTTATACATTTGAATCCCACTACTTGTGATATTTTCTTGCCATTTTTTTATGATTTCATTCGTTTAAATAAGCTCATAATATGTAAACACTTCTCAGAATTTCCCATTAGAACAGTCGGTACCATAAAGAAATTATCATAAGTAATGCCACGAGTGATTTCCAATTTATCTAGAGAATTTGGAAATCAGGACTGGCATTTGTTAGGACTAGGCCCTATTTAACGAATAAAATTAAGCTGTTTACTCACAAATCATTATATAGTTATTTTAAAATATTTATATATTTAATGTAAACGGCGATGTTTGAAAACAAACGAAAAACGATTGGTACGCTTCATTTGCTTCTTTTGTTCATCACTGCAACTAGATCATAATATTATTTATTGCCAAAGGATCGCAATGTTGTAAGAATGCACCAATTTATAACCAACATTATAGGTATGAATTAATTTGATGTCCTATGATGTAAATATGACAATTATATTTTTCTGGAATGTTATACGTGGGAAAAAATACATTTAAGAAACTGCAAACACTGTTTTTCTTGTGGTATAATCAATTGTTACAAATGTTTTATATTAACTCCCGAATGCACTATGTGTTGACATTCATGCACTATATATACAATCTGATAGCCGTATTTCTTATAGGGTCAGTCACTGCAAAATAATGCTATGACCTATTCAGAATGTTAAAAAGGAGGTGCTTTCTTTATTATGATAAACTTTAGTTGGTAAATTCTAGGCGAAACACGACAGTGATTGGTTGTAAATAAAAAATCATTGAAATGTGATTGGTCATTGACTCCCATTTGGAGCATGAGTTAAATAGTCAATGTTATTATATCGAAAACTACTTTCAAATGTTGTTGATGAAGTGATCATCTAGTAAAGATCATATGTACCATAATCAACTGCGAGTTCAAAACGCAATTAATGGAATATTTTGTAACGTGGCAGCTCAGCAGTAGTACTTGCACAACCGCTGCCTCCCGCATTTTGCTTAAAAATGTACAACATTGAATGAAAATGGACAAACACGACAGGAATTTACAACTTCTGGATACTTCTTCTTGTTCTTCATGGTTTAGGCTTATTTATTAGCCTGTTCCGGCTCCAAATTGCTGCTCTTTCCATATTTTGGTCTTCCCAAACTTCTTCTTCCTCGTGGTGAATAGCTGTATTCTGCTTTTGGTATTCTATTCTCAGTCATACTTGCCAAGTGTTTCTTTCCAGTTTGTTCTGTATTTCTGTATTGTCTTGTTTAATCCCTCTACTTTTAGTTGTTGTCTTATTTCTGTGTTATGTTTTTGTGTGTTCTTTGATATCCTGTTATTGGTCTGAGGAATCTCATTTCAGCAGCTTGTATTCTGGCAGATGTTGTGTTGTCACTGTCCATGTTTCGGATCCATAAGTAATAATAGGCACTGCCATTCTTCTGGATACAATTAAAGATTTTTAGACATGGTGTGAGCTAGCATGTTAAGTAGATAACACTATAGAATGTAGATAACATACAGATAAAATGTCAGTAAATACAACACGAACTGGCATAATAACACCGCCATAAGGAAAAACAACTACAGTATGTTGATATTATTAACAAAATCTTAAGGAAAAAGCTCTCAGAGCAAAGTACCTGCGCCCACGAAATACAATACGGTGATTATATGAGGATTATGGAGATTATTTCATGTTGGTTTAATTTTTTTTCTTATTTTCTAAACATAGGTCTATGTATTTTGCGAGTACTTGTACGTGCTCCACGGTCCCCGGGCTTTACAGCGACAGAAACGATGGGAATTTTTAACTCTGGTTCACATAAAATGAGGATCTGTATAGCCTACTTTTTTTTTATCACAAAATAACATGGAAAGCCTTCCCGATTGAATGATCGGCGTTTTTACTTATTTAAGACATATAAAAATACAATTTGAACACATTGTAAAATGTTTTTAATAAACTGTGCCAAAAAATAAATCTATCAATATTCGGAATTATATAAAGCCTAGAGCAATTTTTAGATTTTCCCTCGCTCTACTATAAGTCAGCTGACATTTAGTAACCGTGGTAAAAATACAAGTTTTTACAACAGTACGCTGTATATTAACACAGTGATTACTCACACTAACTTAAAACACGTACAGTGCAGATTACAGAATACTTTAAACTGTGGACTAGTGATTACAATCCTTGCATCTAGTTCAGAGGTCTCCGGGTTCAAACTTGGCCTAACAACAAATTTTAAAGGGGTAAAAATTATCCCCTTCCTTCGTAAATGAAGTAAAGTTATCCCGAGTGTCATAGATTTATGACACATAAAAGGACCTCAATTCTTAAAATACTCCGGGCAGCTGAAAACTACGATTTCTTTTTGTGAATTTAGATTCTTTGAAATCTCTTATTTTAAATGATATATGTTGTACGTGCATTCTCCCGTTATTAAATAGTTTAATAATCATTTAAACATATCCATCACATATTGAAAAACAGAGACCATTTCCCGTAAGTTGTGTTTTTTTTCTGTAAACTGTACCTTTTCTCACGTTCTATTGATCATTGAGTTCAAATTTTCAGGTGTTATTAACCATAAAAATGTCAATAATTTAACATGAGGGTTTTGTGATTTTTAATTTTATACATGACTTAGAGATAAAAACATGTATAAAAATATTGTTCTCATGCAACACGATGGGAACAAATTAACTTTATACTATGTGACATATTTTGAATTTTTTTTTCAATGCATCAGGTTGTCATTTCGACATTTCTGGTGTTCTCTCCTGGCATTGGCTTTATTGTAACCCACTTCTGAAGTTGAGGCGTCTGAAGTTGGGGCGCGTGGAAGGCATAGTTACGTTACCCCGATGATATAATGGATGATAAATGATAATGAAGCGCCAGGAGAGTTCTTAACCTAAATTCCAGACCATGGGCAACCACAGGAATGATTCCCTTTAAGGAAAAATTCCTATGGTTTGACCGTGAATCGAACCCGTGACCTCATGAACAGTAGTCAGGAACGCTGACCACTAGCCCATGAAGCTGGTCATATTTTGAAAAGTTAATGCTCACATTAGTATCACGAACTCCAACATTTCATGGTTCTACTTCGAGTGAATCCTATGAAAAGCTACTGTTAATTTAAGTAAGCTAGAGCCTGTGGGAGTGTCTTATATAAGAATTCTCTGAGCAAAATTGACCTATGACGCTAATGATCTGAATTTTTAAATAAAATACAGACATCTAAAATTCTTACTGTTACGGCGGAAGGTCAAATTCCAAAAGAAAATAACACCTGTTTTGTCTTATTAATTAATTAATTAAAGTAAAAAGGTGTTTTGTTATAATAATATAGCCAGTAAACGCTTATGCAGAAATATGTATTAAAAATCTATTTTCTCATTTTAATAGCAATTCAAGTCAATAACCTTTAATTGTAATGCGCTTCTTTAGAATAAATTCTCATTCGTTGCGAGGTGACTGTCTTTTATTAATGGTATGGCAATAAAAATATAGATATGCGCTTAACCAAATTTGCACAATTATATCAAAAGCGGCAACAATACTGCTGATTTATACAACTGCGGAAATACATCGTTTTCTGTTGAACATTGAAATACCCTAGACTAAAATTATTTGATCTTTTCGTCGTCTCGAAACTGCAGTGAAATAAGGACAACATTAAATAATAATAAAGATATTTAAAGAAAATAGTTTACAGAATCATAAATAATTACAACAGGTTCACCAACTTACACCATTAATTTCTCCAGTGTTAATTTAAGACGTAACCATATAAACAAAGATTAGTTTACAATAATAAGTTTACATAAAACAGTTGTACCAATAATACAGAAGAAAATTTCAAAATGTCACATGTTTCTGGTTGTAATAGAGTACAAGTACGAGTACTTACATATCAGTGTTGACAACGGAGAGTTGCAACAATGCACCCACAACTTGTACAGTGTTGCCAACTGGAACACATACAAGAGAGTAAAAATAGAGATCTCCCGGGAACGTGTGGAGCTGGCAAAGAGGAAACTTGTGAAATTACGAGGAGAGAGCGCTGTTCTGTAAGTATAGAGTAATCATTGTTTATCCTGCTAACTCGCTTCGGGTAGTTATAACAAAAGGCGTGCACAATACAGCATTGTCATAAGTCATCAATTAGATTCCATTTATAAACTAAATTCTTTGAAACTTCATTTCTTCTAGATATTTTCTTAACACAGAGTTATTTTGGATTAATTTAAATATATATACTAACCTGAATTTTAAAGAAAAAATCTAATTTGATTTGGACACATAAAATATTATTAAAAATTTACAATTGGTTAATTTGGAAAACTTGAATTACCGAATTTGTTAACTTTCGAGTATTTTAAATATTCTTGTGTTTTTATTGGATTTAAATGAAGCTTGTAAACACACTAGTTTTGCGTTCCTTCGATTGACTTAAGGAGTTGGTATTTTATTTAACGACGCTCTCAAATAATTCTCGTCATTAACATAGCAGTTTAGATTTGAAAGTGAAAGTTTGTCGATTAGATTTATCAACTTTAAATTGTTCTAATTTTTCATCCTCGCTAAATATTTTCTGAAGAGAGTGTTATTTTAGGTTAATTTAAAAATAATCTACTACATTTATAGGCCTCCATTTTAAAGAACATTTCGAATCAGATTTAAACACTTAGAATATTAAAATCTACGGATGACTAATCTAGAAGACATGAATTATCGAATATTTCTAACTTTCGGTTATTTTTATTTTTTACTCTCTTTAACATTCATATTAAACTGAGATTTCATTTTTCGCTTCATCATACTTCAGCAGAGATTTTAAACAGCATTTTTAATTTCCATCCTTAAAGATTTAGCATCTAGCATAATTAGTGCTGCAGTTTAAATCTGGGAATAAAAGGGTTGAGATTTTTTTCTGAAATCCATTTACTTCAGATTTAAGATATTTACAGCAAACTGTAAATTATAACCAGGTCATTAAAACCCTAAATAAAAGATTTTTTAAATGTTAATTATTTTAAATACTTTCGAATAGTTATACATATTTAAGCACTTATTTTATTTTCGATTAATCTACGCGAGTTTTTAATTATCATATGCCGTGACATTTCTATTTTTAACTCTGGGTCGTTCAGCACATCCGCATCCATTTCTACCAGACCTCCAAATTTGAGCCTCTTCGATTTCTCTCCAGTCTACACCATCCTCATTGTTTTGTGGTCAGAGCTTCTGAATACAGCTCATAAGATTCCGGATTCGATTTCCGATCAGACCAAAGATTTATGGGAATTATTCCTGTGGTCGCCCATAATCTGGAATTTAGGTTTGAGTTTAGATTAAGGACTCTCCTGACACTTCATTATCATTTATCATCCATCATATCAGCGGAGATGTCCCAACCTAAGAAATGGGTTACAATTCCGCCAATGACAGGGGAGAAAGCCAGAAATATCATAAAAGACAATCTTCTAATAGTATAATTTCAGTGTTCCTTAATTTATCTCTTCTCAAAAATGTCTGCTCTGTCGTCTGCATTCTACTCATATATTTGTTCGTCCATACTCATATTCTGATTTTTTATACTATACATAGGTTATTAGGTTTATTTTCAATTTTTCCTAATTTGAGCTGATATGCTAGCCTTATATATATATATATATATATATATATATATATATTTTGTTTAACTAATTTAAACTTTTTAAATATTTTTTGTTATATATATATAATCTATCCATGGTAATTCTGCCCGAAGGCAGGTCCTTCACTGCAATCATAGTATTTTCATGCTATGCTTCCAGCTTTACTAGGGAATTGTAGGTGTGGTAGCTTCCCGTTGCTTTCCACATCTGTGAAGGATGATGATAATGATACGGATGATGATGATGGCCATATGATTTCGGGGACCGTTTGGGCCTTAAAGTTTTCCTGGCATTTGTCTTACAGGTGAGGAAAACCCCCGATAAAAACCTCACCCAGAAAAACCGCCCCAACCGGGGATCGAACCCGGGCCCGCTGCGTGACAAGGCAGCACGCTACCTCGAGACCACAGCGGTGGATATATATATAATTTGCATCATGAGGAATTTGGGTAGCTACAATAAGTAGCGGCTCCAGGTTGAGAAAACCAGCTAGAATGACTGTGGACCCGGCAGCTAACCACATGTCTGGTCTGCCTAGATGATCGTCACCTCTGTGATTAACACTTGTGGATGCGAAACCAGGAGCCGGCTGTTAAACTAAGGGTCTTCCAGGCCTTTCGCACCATAGAGTTTTCTGTATAATTTAATCCTGGTGATATATTTATTTATTTTTATTTTGAGTCATTATGCAGATTGTATGTTCGACAACTTTAAACAGATAATCTAATATATAAAAATGAATGTTTGTTTGTTTGTTCGTTCGTATTTTATGCGCGGCCATACCGTGGATCCGATTGTGATGGAACTTTTTGCAAAATGTTCAGGAGATTCCCGAGATGAACATAGACTATAAGAGAGTTGTGAAAACTCAACTCCTACACCCTTAAAAATCGCCGTTTGTAGTAAAACGTGAAAAAAGTAGCTCTTTGGACACTTAAATGGCTTACGCTGCCTAAACTATAACAAATACATAAAATTAATGTACACGGAATTGAATATCACAAAAAGCTCTACAAAAAAGTCTGCGACAGCATATGTTTATCTCTTACGGATAACTCACAATGACCATTTTTGTCTTTCATTGATGCCAAGAAGATCGAGACAAGTATGTAGATTCCTGCGCAAGCACAGCAGCACATGGCGGGTATTCTTTTACGGATCTCACAATAACGAATTTTGTCTTTTAGCTCATTTATGCCAAGAAGATCGATATAAGTAGATTCCCGGGCAAGACTGGGTAATCAGTACGGATCTTCTTAAAATAATTACGATATGCATTTATAATTATTTTTTATTTTACTTATTCAACTAATCATAAGAAGTACATAATTTTTGTCTTTCAGCTCATTTATGCCGAGAAGATCGGGATGAGTAGATTCCCGGGCAACTCCGGGTAAACAGCACGGAGTATCTAAAAATAATTACAATATAATTTTTTCTTCTCACTTATTTAACTAAACATAAAACATTCATTTTCGAATTTCAGCTCATTTATATCAAGAAGATCGGAGTAAGTGGATTCCCGGGCAACGCCGGGTAATGAGCACGGGGTATCAAAAACATATAAATTTATAATTATTTTTCCTTCCACTTATTCAACTAAACATATAAACACATTAATTTTCATTTATTTAGGCGTAGTAGCGCACGCCGGGTATTAGCTAGTTCCTTATAGGAGGGTATCTCGATCAAGTCAAATAAAAAGTGCCTAAGAAACCAAGAATATTGTCCGTCACTGAATTTACCATAAACCTCAAATACAACATCTTAAACGACCGAGCGAGTTGGCTCAAGCGGTAGCTGGGAGATGTTAAGTTCAAATACCGGAGTCGACCTATCCGATAGAGGTTTTCCTATTTTTTCTCAGTCGACAAGACAAATTCTGGATTGGAATTTCATTGCCAAGACTAATAATCATAATAAAGATTTCATAATACCATTAATATTTTACAAAACATAATACACACGCACGCGCGATCTTATGTAATAAATATTCTAGATGCTATTATGACTTTAGATGTTAAAACGTCTGTAAATAATAATCATTATCGTCATCATATTTCACATACGGAATTAGGTCATCATTGACCTGTTTCGGTTCCAGCTAGACAGAGTCTAGAAGACATTTCTGTAGACATCTAGATCGTCGTCATCCTTGAGGATGGTACTAACAAGGAACTGTCAACAATTGCATACCGAAACATACCTTGAAATTTCTCCCAGAGAAGCGTTATGTTGTACCAAGGCCGTGTCCAAAAAATATCTTCCGATTTTAACTGCAAGGCACAGAACTCGAAGCCAGAATCCAGCAATTGCAACCCACTGTACGGATATCTGATGGACTCCTTGCATGAGTAAAGAGCGGAATGGTGTAAGGCTGATCGCGACGCGGAGTGAGGATTATCTATTCTGCCAAGTCGTTAATTGAATTACTTACTTGAATTACTATTTATAGTTTAAATTAGATATTTGGTTATGGATTTTAGTACCTTACAGTTAGAGTATAAGAGTGACATTGATTCAAAATTACAAAAATATAATAAAATGAATGGGGTAATACGAAGACTGCAAAACTAAGATTACATAACATCACATCAAAAGCTGCTCTAAAATACGGAAGTGAAATTTGGATTTACGATCACTGTTGGGAGTTAATAGACTGGATCACCAAAGAAACACTATTATCAGAGGAAAACTTGGAGTAACAAGTTTAAATGAAGATATACAAAGATACCAACAAGAATGGAAGAATCATCTGAGGAGAATGACAAGAAATAGACTTCCAAAATTGGCATTCCAATATACCCCAACTGGACATAGGGACCAAGGAAGACCAAAACATCGGTGGAAAGATCAAAACCATCTTCGCTAGGTTTACCGTACAGGCCACATGGCCTAAAACGAATTTGTTCATGATGATGATGATGATGATGATGATGATGATGATGATGACAGTTAAAAACAGTAGATTTTTTTGGACACGGCCTTGGTACATCACAACGCTTCACTGGAACAATATTTCAAGGTAAGTGTCGACATGAAATGGTTGACAATTCCCTTGTGAGGTGTCCTACCTAGCTACTGCCTTTCGAGTTAGGCCTACACGTTGAAACCATTTATCTGTGTATGTCAAGATTTTCTCCTTCAGTGGTTGCATATTGAATTCTTACAGTATCACACCATTCCTCTTACGGTTGAGAAGTGTATGCCTATACAGTATTCTGTATTTTGTTTCAGCAGCTCCTATCATGTTGACATCTTACCGTTTGCTTTTAAATAAGCATGAGACAAAACGATCTGCGTATTCTGAATTAGGTATTGCAGACTATTATATTTTATTGTATTTTAGGTCTTTATTATAAGTCTGCCCCATTACCAATGTAATATTACATGCCAATACATCTTGCTTTAACATTTTGAAATGATCCGAATGTGTACTATCGTATCTTACGTTACCTATTATTACCAATTTATTATAAACTATATACTATTGTATACATCTACTATATATATTCTATAAGAAATTCAAATATATTGCTCTTATTTATCTGACCAACTTATGAAAATATTTTTAAATTGGTCCATTGTTTGTACTCAGCCGTTTTTCACCATGACTTCTGTCTATCTATGATGAATTACAAGAAATGTGAAATAGAATATATAGAGCAAATAAGGCATATTATGGGTTACTTCCAATCCTAAAATCCAAAATTATCTTTAGGTAGGTTAAAATAAGACTATGTAAAATCTGCATATATCCAATATTGGTATATGGAAGTGAAACCTGGACTATGACAGAGAGCTCTGAGAATTTAATTAACACTTTTGAAAGAAAGATTTTGAGAAGGATATATGGACCAGTAAAAGAGATTGGAATATGGAGAATGAGGTATAATAGGGAAATCTATTACCTTCTTAAGGAACCTGATATATCAACTAATGTGAAATTTTAAAAAATTCAATGGGCCGGACACGTTCAAAGAATGGACAAAGAATGCATACCTAAGGAAGTTATGACGGAGGATATGTTTGGGAAGCGGCCAGTAGGAAAACCTAAGAAAAGATGGTTGGACTTAGTGAAGGCAGATTGTCATCAAATCCTGAACTGTAGGAACTGGCAACATAGAGTATTGGATAGAGAAGATTGGAGGTCTCGCATCAAGAAGACCCGGGCCCGCTGTGGGCTGTAGCGCCATTGGAAGAAGAAAATCTATCTATAATGGCGTAGCCCAATGTTGAGCCATAGCCTCTTCTTTATCAGGAGTCACTAGACCAAGTTAATTTAGTTACTTTATTTCCACATAGATGTCATGAATGGCATGCAGTCAACATACCGATTCAATGAGACAACAGTTGATTTATTTTCAGAAGTGCAGTGGCTGCAACAAAGCCTAATTACAAAATTGTACCTGTTGAGCGAAGTCCACTGGCTGTAAGGCTTGTACTTTTTGCAGATGAAAGGGATAGAGCTGGTCTTCATGCATGATTCCCATATACTTTGATGGTTCGTGCCCATTACACGTGGAACAGCACAAGTACTATTAGTAGGATCATCTTTCGCCCTATGAAGAACATTTTCTTCGAACTCCGCAGTGCGGCGCCTACGTCTTTAACCGGCGTCTACTCTGTTTACCTTCAATGTCCCATGCTCCCGCAAACTCCTATCAATAAACTCTAAGGTTGTTCGGTGAGAATGGCGTCTATTCGGATATGGCAGCAGCCCTTGCACCATTACCTTATGCTGCACCATAAATCAGATGCATTTCGGCAAATTCATCGTAAGACATTAAATATAAAATTGGTACCTGGTAGGTCAGGCGTCCTCAACTAAATTATTAAAATGCAGAAAATGAAACATTGTTTTTGAAAGGCCTCCATATTGGAACTACTTAATAAAGTTTAATAATTTAGTTGAGAACGACAGACTTACCAGGTACCAATTTTATATTTAATATCTTATTACATAACCTCGACAGTGCTTTAATGTGAATTTTAAAATGTTGAAAGTTCAGCATAAATGTAAAAATGTTCCATGATGCTTTCATGTACTGCGACTGATACTGAAGTAACTTCTAATCAGATGTTAATGTAATGTAATGTTAATGTAATAATAGGTATTTTGCGCATGCCTATACTGAACAAATTTCAGTGTAAATATAACACAGTGCACAAGCAGGGAAAAAAAAAAAGAATAATGAAAGGAAAAAAAGTGGCCTGCCGTGATTTGAACCATCAGTGTTCGAACTCAAATAACATCGCTTTGACCATAAAGCCACACGTTAACTACACAGATTCTGCGTTCTAAGGCTCTCTTGTATCGATGCTACTTTAACCAATGCAGTGGCGTGCAATCATATGCTAAGTTCGAAATTTTAAGGAATTTGATAACCCAATATTTCAGTAATTGATGAATTAGCAATCAGGATCTCGGAATTATTACCAAGATCTGAAATTATTCTAGTATAATTTTCTCTCCTACTTTGCTCTCCTATTGATTTATTTGTATTAATGTCGATTACTTTGATTCCCTATAACTAGTCAATTTTCCCTCGTAGACCGTTGGTTCCCTATTTCAAGTTACGTGTATAATACCCCTCTGTAAGTAGTTAAATTTATGCGGTATAATTCATTTACACCCTGTATATATATGGAAACATTTTAACATGATAGTCATCGCACGTATGGCATAGTAGTGTAAACAGTTTGTTTTATAAAAATTAGTAAAACATGTGGTTGTATAAAAGAAACTGCATACTGTATTTTTGATAAATCAACAAATACGTAGTACATTAGTTTAGGATAATATTAAGCTAACTTGATTCTTCACTAATAAAATTCATATCAAATTCCGTTGAGGTGAATAGTCATAAGATAAAAATTAAAATGTACATGTTGACAGGTGCCGTCATCCTCAACTATCTTAAAATAATGTATTAAAAATATTATTTGGAGGCCTTTCGGAAGTTAACTTCCATCATCAGCAGGATGAGTATGTACTACTAATTGATGTATCTAAAACGTTGTAGACGTTGATGGTCTTGATGTGTCGTTAGTAGCAACTGACTGATTTTTAACTATCTCGTATAATGGATTGTACGTTAGGGATGTGTTCTCATTTAGTAGTAAGGTGTTGTTGACTTCTTTTATTATTTCAAGTTCCTAGTAGAAAATCTTCCGGCTAAAATAAATCTACTAGAAGAACTTGAAATCATAAAATAAATCAACAACACCTTACTATTAAATGAGAACACACCCCAAGCGTACAATCCATTACAAGAGATAGCTAAAAAATCAGTCAGTTGCTACTACCGACACATCAAGACAATCAACGTCTACATCGTCTTAGATACAACTAGTAGCACATACTCATCCTGCTGATGATGGAAGTTAACTTCCGAAAGGCCTCCCAATAATATTTTAAATACGTTATTTCAAGGGAATTGAGGACAACGGCACCTGCCAACAGGTATATTTTAATTTTTATCGTATAACTTGATTCTTTGTACACTGACTAATAAAACTTTTTTTTCTAAAAAAAGAAGATAAATGATTTAGTTACACCACTATACCATATATCCATTCATATATAAAAAAAGGATTTTGTTTTAATTTTCCGCCCTTTTCTTAAATAATCCTTGAGTTGTGGTGACATAGTGATATGCTGTCTCGGTGTTCGCGTGGCTAGTGCGCGCGGCTACCCAAACTAAGATCTCAGTTTTGAATCCTGGTGGAGAGACATTTATTCGTGTTGGACCACACCGGGATTTTTCAAGTTTTTTTTTTTTTTTTTTTTTTTTTTGTGACAGCTTCAATAACGTTTAAACCCATGTTTGAACTCTAGCACCCCTAAAGAAGAGGAGTGAGAAGGAGTAATAAATATTTACAAATTGATCGAGAATCCATAATTCTTTTGCCACAAGCTGATTGAAGAAGGTTGGGACAAATAACTAACCGAGAATGGCCGGAAATTCAGCTAGTATTCAATAAGTGTATCAGAGTGGCTCCCGTCTAGTAACATTCTGCTGACATAACTATTGCGCGATATGTGTTTTGTCGTACTTACAGCAATGGCGACCATAATTGAAAGTTCAACTTCCTACATTTCGGGGTTGCCAACCTAAATAACTACACTATAATAAAATACATATACTGTAATATTACCACATTATAAAACGCGTGTGGGAAGTAAAACCACTGTCCTATATGTAGGTGTAGTCTACTATATTACATACAATGCATAGGCCTATACAAAAAATATCCAATAGGTAGTGTTCATATACATTATATGAAACCAATCACTGCATTTTAAATGAACTGAATTTTATTTGAAATAATATAAAACAATAAATACGAACTTGCCGTCATTTTAACACTAATATTGTATCACGGCCTCCTGTAGTTTCAACTAATAAACATTTCCCACACTGTTAACGTTGGTCAATTGTTTATAATGAACGCAAATATTTCTAACAAAGATGTTATTATTTTACTATTATTTATTAATTTGAAAACATCATCGCGCATGTTTGTGAAGTGTTTTACAGCATCTCGAAAATTCAAAACCTCACTATCGCTCAGTTTTTAAACATTTTTCTCAATTCTGTAAAAACCACTTCCCAACCTCGCATCGTAATATAGTACTATAATCGAAATTAAGAATGCAACAAGATGTTCGACCCTAATAATTAATCAGAGGACAACAGGATGACATAAGAAAGTCGTCATGTGATTAAATGGACGCATGTTTACAAAATAACGTCAAATGTTTTCAATTTGGCAAAATTCCCAAAACACTTTGTGGGAAGTGCAGCTTCCAACTGAAAACAATTATATGTTATATAATATTATTGCTACATCATGAAAAAACGTGATTATACTCTGATAGGTAGACATAATTTTTATGCTTCAAGGGCATAATGTAACGCTTAAGTCAGTGGAGTTCAAATATAATTAACTTATTTTGGCCAAATAAGATTCCCTCTTAGCGAATTTCGAAGGAATGAAACTACTGAGGTTGTTCTCATGAAAATATATATATTTTTTATTTTACAGATCATCGCCGATCCTACCGAAAATAATCATGGTGAATATAAATATATATCCATTAAACCTCTAGCGGCCACAATTTTTTTTTATCGAAACAAAACTTGACATAAAGGAATTAATTAAAAACAGTAAGGTCGAGATCGTTAATCAGCAAAATCGGAACATTAGGAGTAGCAGATCAAATGAAACGAAAATTTAAAAATCAGTCTAGCGGTAGTAATTTTCTATGTTTCAGAACGAAACTCAGTGTATGCTATTAAAAGAAACCGTGGAATATATTCTTCAAAAATCAGCGAAATCCAACCGTTAGAAGTGGGGGTTTACCTGAAACTCAAAATTAAAAATTGACTAGCAACCGCTTTGTTTGGTTCGTCATAATGTAGGCCTATACATTTTAGTTAACCCTTAAATTGGCAGCATATCCTATAAGATATATTTCTTCATTATCATCATGAACTTATTTAGAGCCTCTTCCTATGAGATCTCAAGATGTGGTTGACATTCCTCTATCTCGAATAGGCGTCTTATTAAAAATTTCATGTTCTTTTACGTGCTGTAAATTACTATACGGGATCCAAGGCATTACTTTCCTTCCCAAGGAAGCATTATTTAGACTTTGACGCCCTGAAAAACCCCATCTGCCCCTAATTAATATTTTAATTAACACCTTCTTTAACAACATAGGCAATTCAAATCTAGGCGTGCCGACATGGGTATCTTAATTCAGGCTTGAGGTACTTTCACGTACCGTAAATCTACGACACGGGATCTCTGGCATTACTTCCCTACCGAAAGACGCCATAATCAGGAATTTATGCCCTTAAAAATTCACCGACCCCGGCCGGGTTTGAACTCGCGAAATTTGCAACGGCGAGCATGATAAATACCAGCCCACCAGATTCGAAAGACACTGAGATTAATCCTCTGAGTTAATACATATTTTTTGGAGGCTTTTCTTATTTAGTCAAAATTAATTACTGTAATGCGATGCTAGGCTGAAATTCTAAATATTGGAGTATTTCCAGGGACGTGCTTTGCGTATCCGAAGACTTTTTTAATACGCCACTAATTCCTTTGAATTAGAACTTCCGCTCCCTTTCCCTTCCCGTCGTTCTTTCCCGAAATCGAGCTTATGAATACCGTGTAAGAAATAATGCCATGAAAGTAATTTCTAGTAAAATTTCATTTCTTCTAAGCTTTTTTTTTTACTTTGCTCAGTCTCTTAAAGCAAATACCGGTTTGAAATTATTTTCCTACCCACTCTGGATTTTTTTATCCCCGTATAAGTTTGTGTCACATATTAGATGAATATCCCTGAGTTTGTGATATCTTTATAAGACAGTCCACATGGGACATCCTTGTTCTTATTAGTAAATACTATTTATGATTTTCCTCATTCTAGGAACAAGTTAGTCTCATAATGGGATATGATTAAGGAGAAAAGGCAGATAAGCTATTTTATAGTTTCTTCAGCTGCTATTATCCAGGCCTATGTAACAACTTTTAGCAATTCAAAATGTGATTTTTAAAGGTTGAACCTCTGATACGCTCTGGATTTCATAGTTTTATTTTTTAATTCACATAGCATAGGTATTTAAAGTAGATAAAAGTAGCATTTTATTTAACGATCGTCTCTAATATCTCAGGTCATTAATGTCGCAGTTCATATCTGGGCGTGAAATAATTGACAAATAATAAATCACGTGAGTCTGGTTTCACAAATCGTTATAGGGCTATCATGTTTCAATATCACCATTAGCTTGTCCAGACTCGATTTAAACGATTTATGAGGTAAGATGAAACCAGATTAACCTTATTTATTAAGAAGAATCTCATAAAGTTACTTCATATTGTAATTTATTTAAATTCGACTAACTTTGCTCAAAGGATTTCTTTTTCAAGTTGGGGTTATTTTACGTGCCGTAAATCTACGATACGGAACCTATGACTTTAGTTCCCTTCCGAAGAAACCCCTTCTCAGGATTTTACGCCCTGAAAACAAATCCATTGACCGAGGTCGGGTCTGAACCCGCGTACCTCGGAAACAGAGGCGAGCCATTTGCACACTGCTCCACCGAGAACCCTGGAGTTTCGAGAACGATTAAAAAAAATTACGAAATTAACATTTTAAGATAATTACTGTACATTTGAAATAGATTGAGAGAGGGATGTGAAAGTAAAGTTGGAATTCGGTGAGGGGTAGAAATCTAGGAGAGAGAAATAAATTTCATTGTCGGAGATGCTGCGTTGCGGGTGATCGTACATTAGGAGCCATCTTTCGGCCATTTAGAATAAATGGTGGGACTGCTATTGAACTGTCAATGTGTGGAAAACTGGAAATAGCTTTCGAGGAAGTTAGAAAAAAACAACCAAATATTAATCTCGTGTTTGTTTGGAAATGGCGTATTTCATTTCCTAGTGCAGTTTGTTGGGAATAAAAGTTGTTATATACTTTATTTCGAATGCTAGATAACAAATTTAAGGCTACGCCCTAGCAGACGTCGATTTCATCTGATGAACCACATTGTTCATATAAATGGAGATTTGTCAATCGATTTGATTTGTTACTGTATTTGAAAATAAAATTTATATCCGTGAAAAATACGAAAACAAAACTTGATAGTTATGGATATGTTTATGATTCGTTGTTGTGTCTGGACGGGATCATCCCCTTTAATTAGTATTTATTAATTAATTTATACATATATATGACATATGATAATGATTCAGATATGTTATTTATTATTTACAATACTGACTTATGTTACTGGACGGTTTTGACATTCGTAAAACACTAGGGTGATAATAGTGTATGAAATAAGGTTAGAATTAGTAATTGTTCAGTAAACAAAATGTCTGGTGGGGAACGGAAAAAAAGAACATCCCGTGGTCAGGGATGGGAAGAAGCTGGTGCAGAATTTTATCAAGAAAGTTATCCAGCTGATGTTGATTTGGAGGTCTTGCAACGGGACCCATCACATATTGCAACTCTATTACCAAGCAAACAATCTAGAGCAGGTACGCTTTCTTTTTACAAGTTTAACAGAAAAAAGTGAGGTTATATTAACTGTAAATCTTAATGGATAAAGTTAATGGGTGAGGTAGGTTATATGCCGGTCACAATTCAACATACATTCTTATGCCACTGATGCACTAAAACACTTGTAACACTTTTGTACTGTTTTAAACATTTTGTAACGATCTTCAAGCTTTCATTACAATATTTTATATTTACGTAAAACATGATTGTGGATACATTACTTACTTGCTACTTTCCCATGTTGTTCCAACGTTGCCACCATTTGAAAATAATTTCAAACCATATTTAGTGTTAGTGTATGTAAAATTAGTTTATAGTTTATTAAATAGTATGCATGTAAATTGTTTTGTTAGGTTAGGAAATGGGAAGTTGCTTTATGTCCACTTTTTTAAGCATTTGGGAATAAATAATATGCATGTAAATTGTTTTCTTTAGTTAGGAAGTGGCAAGTTAGTTTACGTCCATTTTTTTCTTTTGCATTTGGGAATCTATTCCCAAAGTTGGTAATGCCGACTGCAGAGCCATCTACCGGAGGCTACATTAACCATTATAGCAACTCACGCATGCGTACTGCGATTCTGTGGAACTTTGAAGAATTTGTGTCCGGCATATAACCAACTTTTTCCAAGTTAACTAAGCATGAACTACTTTGGTTGGACCAATTGAAGGAAAAACTTTATTTGATTTCCACCATAAACTTTCTTAGCCCTACAGAATAATAGTGCGCATGCGCAAATGTTTATAGAGTTAATGCAAGGTGGAACCACATATCTGTGAAGTCCACAAAAAGTTTATAGAATTGTCGCTGGATGGAACACTCTGTAGCTGTGAAATCGATATGTACAACCTTTGCAATAAATTTCCAAACGTTTATTAGAAATGGATGTACACTAACTTCCCCTTTCCTAACCTAACAAAATAAATTACATGCATATTATTTAATGAAGTGTACAATAATCTGATTTCAATTTCTTGAAGTATGATGTGGAATTAATTGTGAATGTTGGTAACATCAATTTCACTGGCATCTTGTGGAAGAGTTTACATTAAGAATTCACACACCTCATGCATGTGCACTGTAGTTCTGTAGAACTTTGAAAAAATTGTTGTGTACATAGATAATATTTAATGATTGTATAAATATGTTTAAGTATCTTTGTAAAACATTTAAAACAGTATGAAATGTTAATAAAGACAATAGAATTATGTAGAGCAACAGAATTACAAGAATATAGGATGGAAGATCAACTGGAAATTAATCTAAAGTTGATCTCCAATTTAGTGAGATCAGATGTAGGCATTATATTTGAAGAGAAAAATTTTCGCCTAGACCGAGACTAGAACCCGGGACCCTTGGCTTTCCGGGCCAAGGGTCCCGGGTTCTAGTCTCGGTCTAGGCGAAAATTTTTCTCTTCAAATATAATTTATCTTTCTGTGAGAAATGTTAAATCCATAATAAAAACATCAAGATGTAGGCATGTTACATGACAGAATTTTGTAAGTCGTTAGCATTATAAACAACTCATTTGCTGCCTGAATGTGTAAACAAATTGGATTATGTAGAAATAATATCAGCTCTTACCCTTTATTTTTGAGTTTCTTGTTGTGAATGATAAGTCTTCTTATGTATTTACTAACATTTTTAAATATTTTGAATTTTTTCAAAGAATTTTTATAACTTTATTTTAGAATTTTCAAGTATTTATTCAAATACACATATTGTGATGGTGACTTGCTATTTTCTCCAGAGAGTATGTTACATAGTTGGAACCAGTAGGTTATCGATGTTTGCGATTATGGAGTGAAGAAAAGGGCGTTTCATGGGATCCACCCTAGGTTAGAGTAATTGAATTAGGTTAAGTGTGAGTTAGTTAGTTAGCTAGCTTTTAGGTTCGTTACATTTTAAATGTGTCTAAATACATAAAACAAAAAAAAACGATAATAATCAAAACAATTATAGTAATCAATATGTGGTTCGATGGTGGGTTATCGCTGGCTCTATAAACTCTGGTGCATGCACACTGTTGTTCTATAGGACTTTGAAAATATATCAGGTAAATTAAACTGGAGAATCCCCATAATACCTACTAGGTTCACGAATCAGAGTTAGGGAAGATTTTTCTCAAGGTTTCTCTCATTTTCCATTGTCAAAAACATATTTCCACCTGATGAAGGGTTTATGTCCCACAAGGATTTCTGGTTGAGTTTAGGTTTGGATTGGGATTAATGTAGGTAAATTGCAGTAGAGATGGATTCTCTTCTCAGGGGTCGGAAATTGGTACATAGGAGACACTTCATGAAAAAAAAAATATTTGTTGAAGAAATAATTCAGATATATTTCAAGTCTTGAGTTCCAAGAAGATCAAGTTAATTCTGGTAGCAATATTCTTCAACATGTATTTAAAATCAATTCTTCTTATTCACAACGTTGATTATTTTCATAAATATAAAATGAAGCTCTTCTCAATTCCAGAATCGGAGAGATTATAAAATTTTATCTGAAGAGCTACTTCTTGCTTCTATTCAGAACAAAACGTTGATACAGAATGATAAATTTAACATGTTGTAATATAAAGTTAATTATTATGTCAGATGATATTATTCTTAATTTATATGGGTAATAATATAATATAAGGTTAAATCTGATTGGTCATATAAGAATAATATCACAATTTAGTTTATTTTCATTTATGAGAGTATAAAAAATAGATATTATTTAAAGTTTAATAGAAATATTTAGAATGGAGACAACAATGAATTAAAACAATTTTTTAATAGCATTAAAAAAATCTTTATGTAGTAAAATATTTTTACTATTATTAAGAGATTTTTTGACAATAACTAACAATGGAATATTTAGATTTTATTTAAAGTTATATCTAAGTATAAAAAGAATTTCAAAATACAAAATAATTTATTAACTTTAATTTTATTATTCAGGCAATATAAAATCCTGCTTTACTTCACTTCTCCATACTCTTATCACCTAATTCATTTCATGTGCCCCTGTGTTGGTACAACAGGCATGAACAACGAGCATCCTTATATAAGCTAACACAGATCTTCAATAATAGGGGCATAATTTCATTTCATCCCCCAAACTGGCATTATCCTGGACATGTGTAAAGGGTTTACTTATTTTATCTGATAGATTGAGTTGATTGCAAAGAAACTCAAGTACGATACCATAGGTCATGTGTAGAGTCCGGATGTTAGGCACTTAAAAATTGCAAAAAGGCACTAAAAGTCATTAATATAGGCACTAATAAATTCAAAATAGGCTCTTACAAAAAATGAACAACAACATAACTTTTTACAGTCTTTCGTTAAGCATATAAACATATTCTATCAATAGCATGCCAAGATATCAAAGATGTTTTGGAATTTGTTTTGCCTTTTTACAAAGAGCAGAACCCTCTTTGTCAATCAGCAATGTTTGTATTGAAAATAAGCAAAGAACTTTTCTCCAAGCCTTAGAGCCAGAGCATAATTTCAATGGGACATAGTTTAGGGCTATTTCGCTTAATGGGAATGCATGAGGTGGAAAAATACAATATTTACCAAATGAGGTGCATTGAGGGGGAAACCATCTACCTGCTAGGTTAATGGGTTATTGCCACTCTTACCCTAAAATATTCTAAGGGAATTTATAAAAAGCACATTTGAAAACTTCTATGAAATGATTTGTGTCATGAAGTTTGTCCATTTCATTTGATTTAATTTAAATACTGAGTTAATTTCAAGAAATAATTGCAAATAGGCATTTATAGGCATTATAAGCTGAAATAGGCATTTATAGACAAAATGAACTTCATGGAAAATAACTCTAGGGTTGTTGCTATGAACTTATATGAAGTCACTTTTACAATATATATATCTTCTTCTTCTTCTTCCTTTCATGTGATAGACCTAGTGGTCTGTTACGGTCTCAACCCAACATTTGAAGGGTCTGCCCAAAAATCGCTTGCCTGGTGGCTGGTAATTTAAGATCTGACGTGGTATTCTTGTCCTGCTCATTCTTCGTACATGAGATTTCCAGTTGTTTCTGTATTTTTGTACATATTCCATGACTGATTCTGTGTGTAATTCTTTGAGAATCTCAGAATTCCTTTTATGGTCTATCCTTGAACAGCCTGCAGTACGTCTCATAAATTTCATTTCTGCCGCAGTTAGTCTTTGTTCATCTACACTGCGAATTGTCCAGGCCTCACTGCCATAACATAATATGGGTCTGGCCAGTGTTTTATAAATTCTAGTTCGTGTGTGTTGCTGTACTGTGTTTGGCTTGAAAATATTATTTATAATTCCTGTTACTCTGTTATATTTTATAATTTTTTGACTAAAATCTTTTTCTTCTTCGTATGTAACTTGGTATCCGAGATAGTTAAATGTGTTGGTTTGTTCTAATTTTTTATTATTAATAACAATTTTACTGCGAACTGGGTCTTTTCCTAGGAAAGCCATGACTTTAGATTTTTCTGTTGAGATTTCCATGTTGTAGTTTATTGCAATTTGCTGAAAAGAGTGGACTGAACGTTGTAGGTTATATATATATATATAATAAATAACTATAGGCATTTTCCCTAACATCCGGTCTCTAGTAAACTATGATCACCTAGAAATGCAGTTTCCAAATTGTGCTCTGCAAAACACTTGGTATTCTGTAAGACAACTTCTAATGCTCTATGAATAATAATTTGAAAATCATGTTCATTATAGTTTTAAATTCTGAATTTATACCTTCCATCCATCCATAGTGATTCTGCCCAAGGGCATTCTTTCACTGCAATCATAGCATTTGCATGCTCTGCTTTGCAGCTTTACTAGGGAATTTATAGATATGGTAGCTTCCCGTTGCTTTCCTCACCGGTGAAGGATGATGATGATGATGATGATGATGATGACCGGATGATTTTCGGGGACGGTTGGACCCTAAGCTTCCTGACATTTGTCTTACAGGTGAGGAAAAACCTCACCCAGGAGTCTGTCCCGACCGGGAATCGAACCTGGGCCCTCTGTGTGACAAGGAAGCACACTACCTCAAGACCACAGCGGTGGACTATGTATACATTGTATCCTCAAATACTGTAGCCATATACCGCTAAGTGTTATTAGTGTTACATTATTAAATTTCCTACTGAAAAATTCTTCATGACCTAAATAATTTGGCAATCTCTGACCTAGAAAATGTCAAAACATTGCCATGGAATTAAGAAAACATAATGGTCACCATTATGCTGTGTTCATGTTAGTATTCTCTATTATTTTGGTGTTCAGAGTGACACAGTAGAGAGCAGCGTTCTAGAGTAGTTGTATAATATAGATTTTGCTAGAGTGTAATGTGTAATTAAAGTTAAATTTAATATAATTGCAAAAAGGTACAATATGGAAATCAATACAAAGAAAACTAAAGTGATGGCTTTTTGTGGGAAATACCCTATACCTAGCAAAATTGTTTTGGGTGATGAAATTTTAGAACGAGTAAATGAATTTAATTATTTGTGTTATAATTTAACATTTCAAAATGAAGATGATATATCAAAGAAAATCACAAATTTCACAAAAACAACGGGAATAATTAACAGTATAATGAAACCATTTTTAGTATGAAGAACACAAGATTACGGCAAGACCAGTATTAAGATATGGTAGTGAAGCATGGACAATACAAAGAAGAGATGAAAGCCGAATAACAGCAAATGAGATGTTATTTATGTGCCGTACAGCAGGCTATACAAAGTGGGACCATAAAAGAAATGAGGAAATTATGGAAGAGTTGGATGTAGAACCCATTCTTCACCATATACAAAACTACCAGAACAACTGGAAAGCCCATCTTCAACGAATGCCATCTCATAGAATTTAAAAAGCCATTCTTCGTTACTGCCCTCAAGGCAAAAGATCGCTGGAACATCCAAAAAAGCGCTGGATGGAAGATTCCTCTATGAGACCATAATAGGCCACATGGCCTATTTCTTGCATGGATGATGATGAATTAAAGTTAAAGTGGAATTACCAAATCTGATATGGGAACAGCCGTAGAAAATTGTTGAATATAATGATTGAAAATAACAAAATGAAAATAATTGGAGTCATATACATGTTCCCACTAATACAGGGTGGGGCATAAATACCTAATGGTTTTAAAAATAATGTTAACATTGTGAGCTTGGTACAATATATATTTGAGTCATGTTGAAATATATAAAATTTCATGGAGTTTGATATGACATGGTTCAATAGTGGGTTCTAACATATCCCTTAAGATAAATGAAACACCTTCATATGACATAAACAAATTAAACATATTACAATACCAATTGGCCAAAATTAGAAAGATGAAATCTGGCTACTTTATCTCATTAACAAGCTGATTTTTTTTTAGAATTATCATGCAAGCTTTGAGAAGTGGCATATACTTGCAGTTTTGCATCTTGTACAGAATCTTCTTCACAATATTATCTAATCTACAGTGACACATTGTTCCTAAGAGGGAGCACAGAACTCTGAAAATCCTGCTGAAAATATGTAATGGATAAGAATTAAATAAATCATGATTATTTCTTACCTCATACTTCTATGTTCCTTCAAACACAGCACTGCAGTATCGGCAACTCCTTATCACCATCATCAGCTGTTTTCACGATTGTCAATTTTTTCTTTTGTTGATAATTACAATTGACAATTGTGAAAACAGCTGATGATGGTGACAAGGAGTCGCCGATACTGCAGTGCTGTGTTTAAAGGAACATAGAAGTATGAGGTAAGAAATAATCACGATTTATTTAATTCTTATGAATTGAACCTCATAATGTTAAAAATGCCCTAATTTAATATATAAAAATATGTAATGGAGTTTGTTTCTACTGCTTGAATTTGTTCCAGTATAGGTCAATACTCCATTGCACTGCATTATCAGATGATAACCACTACTGTCAACTGTGTTACTAACTTCTAAAACAAACACTAAAATGTCAGTGAACAATGTCATCTAGCACTTCATAAAATTTTATATATTTCAACATTACTCTAATATATCTTTGACCAACAAACCATCAGGTATTCATGCCCCACTCTGTGCATGGGGTGATGTTGAGGGAGCACTAGATTGCCAGAATTTGTAATTCAGATTTGGTATCATCTCAGCATGAGCAGTAAAAAATATGTAATCATAACAATTATAACAGACACACTCACTAATTTATCTGAATACTAAAATTTACAATTTTCTGAATATTAATATTTACCATTAACTTAAAAACCAGACACAATGAATAAAATATGAACACATGGTTGTTTTTTGGAGAATTTGCAACATTTCAAAATATTTTATAGGAAAGTGCCAGTTTTTGGACAAGAGGGTAAGCAGTGATCATGCAAGCAATTGGCTTATATTATAATATAATTAAAATAACCTCAAAATATCACTTCCCAAAATTAAAAATTAAGCAATTGGCTGTTTTCAAAATTGAATGTATTGCTGTAAACAACAAAAACCATAATTCTCAAATGCTGCACAGTCAGAACTCCAAAGATTCGTTAATTCCACTGTAATACAACATATTAATGTCTTATGGAATTAGTTTTGATAGAATTCAATACACAATGGAACTTTTAATATTTTTTTATTTGGAAACATATTATAGAATCCATCCTACATTATCTTTATGATTATATCAAGAATTTATTAACTTTTCTCTTGCTCAAAATTAGGCACTTGATCCAAATGACACTGTAACCTCAATTCAGTAAATGTTTATTAAAGGTAAAATGATAAAGGTAATCTTTTACTTTGAAAGGAGATAATATAAGTAGGCCTATGCCAAAATAATCTGTAAAGGAAGCAGATAACATAATTCAACAAACAAGGCTTTTTGTTTTATAAGTTAAGTCTAATCACCTGTAGCATTGTTTATACAGAATTTGTGTGTACAGTTTTATAACCCATTAGATATACTCAGCAATTTCATTATCACTTAACTTGAGATAGGTAGATATCACATCTGTTTTGGAATTTTAGTTCACTGATCCTAATCAATGTGCAATAATGGATAAAAAATATTGAATTGATAATTTTATGAGTGGAATCTCACATCTGACAAAAAAAAATTGTGTCGTATGAGGTAATAAAATTGGTTTCAAATGTTTTATCTTGGAATTTTATGCACTTAAGAATTTAAAATTATTTCTTCTTCTTCTTCTTCTTCTTCTTCCGTATGTAGTATTGGGTGATGATGCCCGTTCTGCGACTACAAAAACTGATCTTTCCATCGGTTGAAGGGTCTTCCGAGGTCTCTTTTGTCTTTAGGGTTGAGGTGGTAAATCATCTTTGGTAAACGGGAATTTGACATTCTCTGGACGTGTTGGAACCATTTAATCTGATAATTTTGTATATGTTCAGCCATTTCCCTACTATTCCACTGCATCCTTATATCATCACTCTTCATTCTATCCCTTAAAGTTACTCCAGTTAGTGATCGGAGGAATCTCATTTGTGAACTATTAATGCAGGATTTACCTTTTGCTCGAAGTGTCCAGCATTCACTTCCGTATAGTAGAGCAGGTTTGGTTGGCTATGGCATTATGAAATCTCAATTTAAAATTAATCTTAATTTAAAATTATTTATTTTTGTTTATTTAAAAGTGCAAATTTGTGTTATTTTCCAAAAGGATGAAAATGTTTTCTTTAAATTATTTAAGCTAAAATTAAAAATAGCACTTACTCTAAGTAAATTTAATCAGTGAGCAAAGCGCTGAACACATTTTTTAATTAATTTACGTATTGATATAAGCAGAGACACTATATTTCAATTTACCCATTTCAAAATCATGCATGAGTCTCTCAACTAAGTTATCAAGTAAGATATAAATTGGATTAACTTGACTGAGGATGGATAATGATCAGTGAGTATGATCTAACAAACAGTCAACTTTTAAATAAAAATTCTGTGAATTAACATAATGAGGCAATTCACAATTTATGTAAGTGAGTCAAAAATAACTTTTTACATTTCATCTTGGAGTTTTGGCTAAGATAGAAGCAACAGCTTCTGAAACACATCCTGTGAGAATCACATAGTTTTATGAGGTGAGATGTAAAAAGGTTATTTTCGACTCACTTATATACAAAGTTAACTTTTTTTTTAAATATTATCGTTTGGAGTTTTTAACTAAGTGGAATTGCAGAGGAAACTGATTATCAAAACAGAACGAGTATACATTTAGATATTGAGACAGTAGATATAGCAATTGGAAGTTAAAAAATGGAACAGCTTGTGGGGAAGAAGGAGTACAGCCAGAATTAATTAAATATGGTACAAGGAAATTATTTGAATTGTTAAGGAGCCTTTTTGACAGATGCCTAAACGGAGATGTACCAGTAAAATGGAAAATTGGGTTGATATCAGTCATTCATAAGAAAGGTAGAAAGGATGAGTGCAATAATTATAGAGGAATCACCGTAATCAATGTTTTTAGCTGTATATATGGAAAAATAATCAAATACTATTTGGAAGAAAATTATAAACATAAGGAGAATGAAGTACAAGCAGGCTTTAGGTCTGAGAAATCTACAATTGATCACATATTTGTGGTAAAACAATTGATTGAAAAGACGAATAATAACAACCAACAAGTTCATCTCACATTTGTGGATTTAGAAAAGGCATATGACACTGTACATTTACAAAAGTTGTGGGAAGCATTAGAAGATATGGCCATAAACGATACAATTATTAATGCAGTGTATAAAAATGCAGTATCTAAAATTAAAATTGGAAAATATATATCAGAAGAAATTAAAGTAACAAAAGTCCTTCGTCAAGCCCTTGCAGCATATCACCAACATTATTTAAGATATTTATACGTATAGCACTGTCAAACGGGAACAAAAAATGTTCAGGAATGGGAGTACCAATTGGAGATGGATCAACAGATACAATATATACATTGTTATTTGCTAATGACCTGATAATAATTGCTCAAGAATATGAAGACATGGAGTTTATGTTCAGAAAATTATATTAATTGGACGAATACGATAACTGGGCTTCGACAATAAATTTAGAAAAAAACATTTTATATGGGATGTGGAGCCAAAACCGAAGATTTGATATTAGAAGACGAAAAGGGGTATATTAGATGTGAAGAATTTGAGTATCTGGGAATAAAATTAGATAAAGAGGATAAACAAGAAAGTGATATTAAGAACAGAATAAATAAAGGTAGAGCAATAACAGCAATGATGAATGGAGTCTTATGGAATAGACATATAACCAGGAAAAGTAAGTTACAAATATATAATTCAATAGTGAGAAGTACTGTCACATATGGAGCTGAGGTTTGGAAATTCAACAAAAACTTAGAACAAAAACTTATGTCGATGGAAATGGATTTCTTGAGGAGAGCAGCAAGATGTTCAAAATTAGACAAAATAAGAAATACTGTCATAAGAGAAAAAATTAATATTGGTTATTCAATAGTAGATTATATACAGTATAAGCAATTAAATTGGTATGGCACGTACGACGAATGCAAGAAGAAAGATTACCCAGGAAAACATTGGAATGGTGTCCACCTGGAAGAAGGAGGAGAGGAAGACCTCAAAACTCGTGGATGCAGGAAATAAGAACTGGAATGAGAGCAAGAGGACTGGAGGACATGGATTGGATGGAGAGAGACGAGTGGAGAAGAAAAATAAAACTTTAGGCACAGAAAGATGTGTAAACATTAAAATTCTGTATATAAATAAATAAATAAATTGTTTTATATCAGTCTTCCTCAATTAAAATGGATTTTTATTTTAAAAAACTTTGAAAATTAGTTCATGGTTTTAACTAACATCAAAGTTTTTTAAACAAAAATCCATTTTAATTGAGGAAGACTGATACAAAAAAGATGCTTATTAATATTTTTGAAAATATTAATACATAACCTCAATTGTGATTGTAATGAATTTTAGAAATATTAACATGTACAAAGTTGTTGACTTTTTCTATTCTGGGCTATTTATCTTCCAATTATTAGATCACTTCTTCCTCAATATTCTCTTTTTCATCTGAGTTTTGGTCTGCCACATCCTCATTGTTTAAAGGTTTTTTACAGTTTATAATTTAAACACAATTTTCTAATATCAACAAAAAAATTATAGAAAAACTTATTATTTGTAATGGCTAGTTAAAAAATGATCAGACCTCTAAACAATATTCCTGGCAAATATTTTGGTTTTCAAGCTCAATCAATTGTTATGATTAGTCTTATAAAGAAATTGAGTTGGTCATTTATACCTAGCCTCATGTTTTGCTCTCTCATCTAGGACATGTTTCAGAGGTCAATAGTCCCATTCTCAGTCAAAAACTTACTGTACAGATGACATCTCAATTATGTTGTCATCTCAGTAGTTGGTGTTTGACTGATAATGGGGCTAAGGACCCGCAGAATATGTCCCAGGAGAGAGAGCAATAAAAAATGTGGTGAGTTGTATATAATCGATTAATTTGAAGTATTATAGGAAAATTCACTATGAGTTAAAATTTAAAATAAAATTCTTTTCACCTCGCCTCATATCCCGTCTTCTAATTAGACCAGTTTCAAAACCTTAGCGGTTTCATTCTAAGTAATTCCACAGACAATGTTCTGTCTTTCAGGAGCACTGCTTCTTACTCCATCTGTTGGTGGACTGGTGAATCCCCAAATTAAATCAACCTTCCCAAGAATTTCAAAATTCATTAATTTTTATTTATTTTTTATTTTTTTAGTTAAAATAAAGATATTCATATATTATTTTAAGTTTAAATAAAGATATTAATATATTCATCAGTATACGAGAAAAAAGACATAAAAGGATGACTGACATTAAATTTATCAAAAAAATGTTTCAATTTGGATTTAGTACCTAAATTCTTAAGAAGAACAATTAAAGATAATAAGCAAAGAACAAAAAGCAGTCGAAACGATAATTTTTAAGATGGAAAAAAACGAAATATGAAATTATTAGTAATCTTGACATGTAGTTATATTTTCTCCATTTAAAAATAACTAATTGCATAGGAAACCTTTGCTAAGGATAGCCTATAAAAGATGTTATTCAACAAACTCAACAACTATTAAACAGAAAATTGACAGACAAAATAAGAACATTGAAAATTTGTAATTAAAATCAATAAAAAGGATAAACAGAAAGAAAAATGTAAACAACAAAAATCAAAATCAATAAACAAGACTGGTAAGAAAAGAGTCAGAAATAATAGAGTTAACTTATCCTTTGAATCTTTCAATGAAAAAGAAATGGCGATTTTTAGAAAAAGTTTAAAAACCTGTGAATTTCTCTAACCAAATTGAAGACTATTTAGCCGATATAGAGATTTCAATGTTGACATGAACACAGAAGACAGGAAAGAATGTGAAAAAATGCTTGAAGAAATTAAAGACATATGGAAAATAATATGGGGTTAGGAAACATGAAAATTATCAAAGAGATCAACAACAAAAACATAGTAATCACAAAAGTTGATAAAGAAAACCAATTGGTAATTTTGGATGTTGATGAATACAAAGGCAGAACGAACAAACTTTTGGAATCAAGAGAATACCATGAAATAAAATCTGACCCTCTTCCCAATTTCATCAAGAAAGTTGACATTACTTTGATAAATATCAAGAAAATTCTAACAAAAAAAGAAAAATTCCAGTTGAAATGTTTCAAATCCAAAAAAAAATCTAATCATCCTTGGTTTGCCAAAAATCCACAAAAAAATAGAATGAGACCCATTATCAACAGCATAGCTTCGTCCACATATCACATTATCTAAATGATTATGTGATAAACTTAAAAAAATGGTGGAGTTGATAAAAACTATCAATAGATAATTCATACCAATTGGTAGAAAGATTAGAGAAAATATATTTGTACCCAACAGATAGATTAGTTTCCGTTGATGTTGTTTCATTGTTTCACAGCAATGCTAGAGAAAACAGTATTGAAATTTTGGAAAAATGGCTGAACAAAAACAAAATAGACAAGGAAAGCATAAAGGAATATATATTTTTGACCAGATTATGCATAGACCAAATATTTTTTTATGTAAGCCTACAACGGAAAATTCTATAAATAAAATTCTGGTCTTTCTATGGGAAATCCCCTATCCTCCTTTTTTGGTAATTTATTTATGGGGAGTTTTGAACACAAGATAATAAGTGAACACCCTTTAATTTACAAATTCTGGTGCAGATATGTTGATATAATTGCTATCGTGAATCATAAAAAAAAAATAGATGATGCTTTAAAGCGGTTGAATATTCAGAGTCAAACTATAAAATTTACCATGGAAACTGAAATTAAAAGATAATTCCATTTTTGGATCTAAAATTGACAAGAAATGAAGAAAACAAGGAAGCATCGACAATATCATGCAAAAGCGACGAAGCCAGGGCTGCATAAAAATCGAGAAATATGAGGTGAGTCAAAATATCCAACTCATCAATAATTAAACAAGATAGAATTTGGAATATACAAAAAAAAAAGACACACACAGATAATTATATTAATCATTTTTGGGATTTAATCATTTTGCTCACAGAGAAGCAGTGTTCAATAGTTTGACACATAGACTTGTAAATAGGTTTGAAGAAAGCAGGAAAATAAATAAGTTTAAAGGACAAAAAATTAATTAACTAAAGTATACTTCTAACAGAAAAAGAAGAAAACATAAAATTCAAGAAATTCACTTACCAAACAATAAAACACCACAAGTTTCAAAAAATTTTCTGAAGTTCAACATAAGATTGGCACCGAGAAATGAATATAACCTCAATAGGATAATTAAAACCAACAACAAAAATGACAAAATTGAAGAAGAAAACAAATCAGGAATTTACCAGATTAAATGCAGATATTGTGATAAAATTTACAAAGGGGGGAAAAAATTGAAAACCAGGGTGAAAGAACATCTTAGTATCATAAAAATGAAGTAGAAAAATCAGCAGTAGCTGCTCATTTTTGGTAAGAAAAGCTTCAAATTGAAAGAAAGGCCAGTCTAATAAAACAAAAAGACCTCACAGTTTGGGAAAAAATCCACATAAAAAAAAAAGAAAAATTAATCAATTTTGAAATTTCTGCGGAGATTGATTTGATTTGATTAGGTCCACCAACAGATGGAGTAGTGCTCCTGGACGATATAACATCAGTCGTGGAATTACTGAGGATGAAATCATAGTGTTTAGAAACTGGTCTAATTAGAAGACAGGATATGAGCTGAGGTGAAAAGAATTTATTTTAAATTTTAACCGATTAATTTTTGATAAAATATCTCATAGTGTTACTTCTTATAAGTTCTGTCTTCAAATCATAAACTAACAAATTAACCATCTTTGCTCAAAGACTACTTATAGAATAGTAATAGCTAATGCAACATTTTAAATCTATCCATTTCATTTTGTAAATCCTCTAATTACACTGCTCAAAAAAATTAGGGGATATTGTAGAATAACCTATTAAGACTATGTTTTTTGGAATAGTATTACATGCAATCACTTTCTATTATTCCAAGATAATGTAAATAAGAGTTTGAAGTTGTTACGTAACCTCGGTACCACACCAGAGGGCAGTGTCTGTACTGTTGATGTGAAAGGGTGGTGTGGGGGTGAATGTTTTGTTGCTGTTTTTAAATCCAGTCCAGTTTTCAGTTAGTGAATGACTTGCCTTAGGGACAGTGATGCCTCAACTACGTGATTTACCTGAACCAATGGCTTGGAGGGCCATAGGAAGGATGGAAGCTGGACAGACACAACTAGAGGTGGCACAAGCCATTGGGGTGTCTCAAAGCGTGATTTCCAGTCTTTGGAATCATTTTCAAAGAACATACTGTTCACAGAAGAGCCGGACAAGGTCGACCAAGGGCAACAACAGCAAGGGATGACCGTTACCTCTTGTTAACAGCCCGTCGGAATAGACAGCAGAATGCAACTCAACTGCGAAATACACTTCAAACAGCAACAGGACGCAGGGTGTCAACTCAAACTGTCCCTAATCGACTGCATGGAAGTGGTCTCTATGCCTGTAGGCCCATGGTGTGTACCAGGTTAACTCCACAACACCGTAGAGATCGCAGAAACTGGGTGGAGGAACATCGTGGGTGGAGGCATGCTGAATGGAGATCAGTTTTTTTTCTGATGAGTCGCGATTCAACATGGAATGTGATAGTCGGCATGTATTCATCTGGAGAGAAAAAGGGACACGAAGCAATCCAGCTTTTGTACGTGAAAGATCCCCATATGGTGGCGGTGGATTGATGGTGTAGGCAGGAGTCAGTAGTGGTGGACGTACAGACCTCTACATTATCCAAGGTGGTACTTTGACTGCGGTAAAGTATAGAGATGAGATTCTCAGACCTTTTGTCATGCCTTATGCTGATGCCATAGGTGATTCTTTTCTTTTTATGGACGATAATGCACGACCCCACAGAACTGGCTTGGTGGACGACATGCTGGAAGTGGAGGGTATCGAGCGTATGCAATGGCCAGCTTCCTCCCCGGACTTAAATCTGATTGAGCATGTGTGGGATGCATTAGGCAGGCGCATTGCAGGCAGACCAGCACCTCCCACAACTGTTCCAGAGCTGCACATTGCTCTTATGGAAGAGTGGCCACGTATCCCCCAAGAACTCATTGCTAACCTCATTGCATCAATGCCATACAGGTGTGAGGCAGTGCTGGCCGTTCGAGGAGACCATACACCATACTAAAGAAACATTTTCACCCATGTTAATGTTGCTTTGTTTGTTTGCCATATTCCTAATCAGGATCTCTTTGACATCTGGTGTGGTACAGAGGTTATGTAATGACTTCAAACTCTTGTTGACATTCTTTTGGAGTAATAGAAAGTGATTGCATCTAATACTGTTCCTAAAAACATAGTCTTAATATTTTTTATTATTGATTTCGTACATCTCAATGATGGATAAATCATATTTGAAGAGAAAAATTATACGCTCAGACCGGGACTTGAACCCGGGACCCTTGGTTCTCTAGACCAAGTGCTCTACCAACTGAGCTACCTGAGCAAGTACCGATCTAAACGCAAATCTTTCTCTATATACATTGTAATTCCCATCCACCAAATGCTGTGAAGCCATGCTTCTATCTTGCAAATGGCGGCTCCTTTATTAAGAAGACATATTTGGGAATTATATATTACAGCCAGTACGGCTTTTTCCAAGTTTTTATCATTGATTTCGTACATCTCAATGATGGATAAATCATATTTGAAGAGAAAAATTATACGCTCAGACCGGGACTTGAACCCGGGACCCTTGGTTCTCTAGACCAAGTGCTCTACCAACTGAGCTACCTGAGCAAGTACCGTACTGGCTGTAATATATAATTCCCAAATATGTCTTCTTAATAAAGGAGCCGCCATTTGCAAGATAGAAGCATGGCTTCACAGTATTTGGTGGATGGGAATTACAATGTATATAGAGAAAGATTTGCGTTTAGATCGGTACTTGCTCAGGTAGCTCAGTTGGTAGAGCACTTGGTCTAGAGAACCAAGGGTCCCGGGTTCAAGTCCCGGTCTGAGCGTATAATTTTTCTCTTCAAATATAGTCTTAATAGGTTATTCTACAATATCCCCTAATTTTTTTGAGCAGTGTATTTAATTTCCATTACTGCATCTTCTTCTGGTTTCTTTTCCTCTTTCTTGCTCTCTCTGTTTCTTTATTTTTCTTTTATTTGTTTATTTCCTTCTTCCTTTTTTTGCAGTTTGCATAATAGAATGCATCATTTTTAGTTAACATTTTTGTTAGCAATTTTTTTTTTTACAAATTGAGGTTAAATCAACAAAGAGTTGTTAACATTCTTAAAATGTTGCCAACATTATTTTGGCAGCTTCACAGATGATTGTCTTGTGTTGTGCATCAAATGTTGGGAGGAATTTTTGAACAAGCATAATTTAACAATTTTAGTGTTGCTTGTATTTATTACATCGAGCTTGAACAGTAAATCTTGCTTGTGTTGAAAATATGTTGTCGAGCGTACAAGTAAATGTTGACAGATTGATAATTCTGATTAAATTAAGATACATTTTCATGTTTAATGACATTTGTTAAATCAAGTTGTTGGCTAGTAGAAAGAAATTGCAAGACACAATGAATGCAACAGAGTATGGAAGATGCATTATTTTGGAGTAAATAGGGTAATTCAAAACAACACTGATAATGTTTAATATTAACATATCTATTTATAATAGCATAGCCTATTGTTGAGCCATAGGAGTTACAAGACCAAGTTAATTTTTAGTTACCTTATTTGCTCATAGATGTCATGCAGTCAACACACTGACCCAATGAGACATCTAACAGGCAACTAAAGTATTACTAGGACATTGATGTCAATAAATTTTTGCTTAGAGGCCTCTTTATTCAGGCTTAAGGATCTTTTACGAGCCTGAAAATCTTCAGACTCGGGGTCCCATGTGTTAAAAGTCCCTCCCGGAAGACTTTGCTCCTTGGATTTTTCCATCTTAAAAAATCCATCGACCCTGGCCATTAGCCCACCTCAGCCGACTTAGTATTAACATAACTACAGAGAAAATGTTACACCTGAGTTGGGATTTCAATTCTAGATCTCCAACCTGCACTCTACCATTGAGTTACTTAGGTACACTCTGAGACCAAGCCCAAATTCTTACCTCCAGGAGGTGTGCCTAAATAACTCAAGAGGTAGAGCACTAGCTTATAAAACTAGAGATATTGGGTTTAAATCCTGGTTCAGATGTAAATTTTCTTCTCTTGTTATGTTAACTAATCCAACAGACGGCTGGTTTAGAAGCATTCATTTCCATTTAATTCCAAAGTATTATCATGTAGGCTCTTACAACCAGTGTTACAATTCTTTTAGTAATGTTTTCCAGGTAAAATGGTTGTGGGCTTGTCCTTCAGTTCACTCTCTATATTTACCTAAAGAATTTTAATATATAGTATGTTATATAGAATGGAAAATTAATAATTTTCAAGAAGGAACTCATGTCTGAAATATGCATGATTTTGGACACTGTGCAATATCTATAATATTTTGGATATGGTGATGTATGTGTGCATAAACATTTTATCAAAAACCTTCCACCTTCAACAGGAGCATCAGAGGCCTAAATTACAAAGGTGCTCAAATTGTCAACCTCTAATAAATTAGTTTTAAGCAAATTGGCTGATTATATTTTAGCAGTTAAACATGTGAAATGACAATTCATAAAATATTAGAAATACAAAACATGATTCAGACTGTTGAGAAATTGGTAAACATAGTCTTACAATTCAATGGATTCCAGCCCATTGTGGAATACAAGGGAATGAAAGAGCTCATATACTTCTAAAAAAAGGGAGTAAAATTAAGCAAAAAATAACAAATGCATTTTCCTATGCATCAATTAAAAGAATTATAAAGAAAAAGATTTAAGATAGTTACAATTCAAATTTAAGTTTTTATTATTAATTTAACACTTCTCAGTGAAGGATAAATTATATTTGAAGAGAAAAATGTTTGCCTAGACCGAGACTCGAACCTGGGACCTTTGGCTTTCTGGGCCAAATGCTCTACCAACTGAGCTACCGAGACAAGTTGTGATCTAGATGCAAATTTTTCTCTTATATACGTTGTAATTCCCTCGTGCCAAATACTTTGAAACCTTTGTTTCCCTCTTTGCAAATGGCGGCTTCTTAGTTAAGAAGACATTTATTGGGAATTTAACATTACTTTATAAAGCCAGTAGGGCTTCTATTGAAGTTTTTATTATTGATTTAATACTTCTCACTGAAGGATAAATTATATTTGAAGAGAAACATTTTCGCCGCCATTTGCAAAGATGGAAACAAAGGTTTCAAAGCATTTGGCACGAGGGAATTACAACGCAGTGGACTAGTGGTTATGCTCCTTGCCTCTGGTCCCGAGGATCGTGGGTTCAAACCCGGCCAGGGTTGGTGGATTTTTTTAGGACAGAAAAATCCAAGGAGCAAGTCCTCCGGGAGGGACTAAGCCGTGGGTCCCGAGTCTGAAGATTTTCAGGCTCGTAAAAAATCCTTAAGCCTGAATGAAAAGGCCTCTAAGCTAAATTTACTGAATTTTCCCGTACTAGGAAACCACATTGGTTTCCTAGATGTCAGTATGAGGCGGTGCGCTGACCACGGATCACTCAAAATGACATCTATACAAAAACAAGTGTAACTAAATTAGTATGATTCAAATTCTTCCCTGTAGGGGGAGAGCACCTATATCTCTGTAAAGGGAAAACATGGGCTTACAATACAATACAATATAATTTATCCTTCAGTGAGAAGTGTTAAATTAATAATATAAACTTCAATAGAAGCCCTACTGGCTTTATAAAGTAGTGTTAAATTCCCAATAAATGTCTTCTTAACTAAGAAGCCGCCATTTGCAAAGATGGAAACAAAGGTTTCAAAGCATTTGGCCCGAGGCAATTACAACATATATAGATAGATCATCGCTTGATTAATGTCTTTGACATCGTCCAATTCCTAATAGCCAATTTTGTCGGTCCATCCAATCTCCTGGTTGTAGATGTTTCTCCTTCATATATAAACATATTCCCTGACCCCAGGAGGTTTTAGGTCTTCCTCTGCTTTGTCTTCCCTCAGGTTTCCATTCCAAAACAGATTTTGGTAATCGATCCTCTTCCATTCACTGGACATGTCCGTACCATCTTAATTGCTGAGTTTTAATATAATCTAAAATAGTGTCTTCAATCTTCATTTTCTCCCTTATAACTGAGTTCCTAATTTTTTCTCTTCTTGAAATTCTTGCGGCCAAAAGGCACTTACTTGTTTTTGTCGTTAATGGCCAAAGTTCTGCTCCATAAGTAATGATGCTTTTAACAATTGTATGATATATATTCATTTTATTATTATTACTTATATTTTTATCCCACAATATTCCATTGATGCAAGCAATTGCAAATTTTCCTTTATTATTTCTATTTCTTATTTCCACTTCATAACTCCCATTTTTATTTATTTTAATTCCTAAATATGTGATCTCACTACAAGATTTTATTGATTCTCTAGTCTCCAAAATTAAATTTTGTTCTGGTTCACCAGTTTTTTCATGTTCAAATTTAATCCCCATTTTTCATATTCTTCTATTAATTTTCTAGTCATATATTCTAAATCTTCATAATCTTGTACAAAATTACAACGTATATAAGAGAAAAATTTGCATCTAGATCACAACTCGCCTCGGTAGCTCAGTTGGTAGAGCATTTGGCCCGAAAAGCCAAAGGTCCTGGGTTCGAGTCTCGGTCTAGAAAAAATTTGTCTCTTCAAATATAATAATTCCAATTTAATTGAAAAAGTCTGAAACAGAAATATAAAAATACTGTTGGAAAACCCATGTATAATTCCAGAACTACCATGAAAATCTGTGGTTGCTATACTGAGGCTTACTACAGGACATGACTGCTTAGGAAAACATCTTTATAGAATTGGTATATTAATGTCTCTGGAGAATATATTGTGTTCTCAAGGTATGGAAATGGACAGAGAACATTTAACAAACTATGTAGCTCTTCAAAATTATCAAGATATGACATTCAAGTACTGGGAAGCAAGAAGGAGAATAACTTTATTGTTAACTCCAGAGCATTAGCTACATATGAGGTGTGTTTTTAAAGTAAGTTCCATTTTCAAATATAGCTGCTGCATCACTGCAATCATAATTTTGCCCATGCATATTTTCTTCTTTAGTCCTCAGGCAAGCTGGGTATGTAGTTTCAGAGCTTCAGTCCAGTTGAAATGTTTAAAGTGATCGAGCACCCCACCAACTGTGAGATACGGTCTGTTATCCATTTCTTGAATGCGAGAAACATTAAACCAGCTGATATTCATCGTCAACTTTGTGATGTGTATGGTGATGATGCCATTAGTGATGGAATGGTCAGGAGATGGGTTAGGAAGTTCAACGAGGGCCGCATATCTGTGCACGACGAACAGTGTCCGGTCAGCCATCTTTGATCAATGATGATTTGGTGCATGCTGTCTATGAAAAGATTTCTGAGGACAGGAGGTTCACAATGTCTTCACTTTCCTTGGACTTTCCACAATTGTCACGGAGCATTCTCCACAAAATTGTGACAGATCGATTACGATATTGAAAATTGTGCTCACAATGGGTACCCAAGATGCTCACCAAGGAACACAAAACCAAACAAGTTTCCAGCGCATTGAGCTTTCTCACACGTTACAGTGAGCAAGGCGATGAATTTCTTGACCATATCGTGACAGGTGACAAGACTTAGGTGTCTCACGTGACACCTGAATCGAAGCAGCAGTTCATGGAATGGAGGCACATTGCATCGCCAAGGAAAAAGAAATTCAAACAAACCATGTCAACACTCAAGATCATGTGCACTGTTTTTTTTTTGGGACAGAAAAGAGTCCTACTCATCGAATTCTTGTCTCGGGGTGAAACCATTAATAGAGAAACCTATTGTCAGACCTTGAAGAAGCTCCGTCGCGCAATTCAGAACAAGAGATGTGGGATACTGACTGATGGAGTTGTGTTGCTTCATGACAACGCTTGGCCACACACAGCTCATGACACCCAAAATCTCATCTCAAAATTTGGCTGGGAACAAATTGACCGTCTCCCCTACAGCCCGGATTTGGCTCCGAGTGACTTTCATCTCTTCCTGCACCTGAAGACATTCCTCTTGGCCAACATTTTGATGGCGACGATGAAGTGAAAAACAGCAATGTGGGAGTGGTTCGCATCACAGGCGGGCAGATTCTACAGTGAGGGAAGAAAAACTTGTGCCCCGACTCGATAAATGCTTGAACAATGATGGAGATATGTTGAAAAGTAATTGAAGTGTGGGGAATACATGCAACAAAAATGGTTTGTAAATATATTCCCGTTTAATTACTACATCCTTTCGGAACTTACTTTAAAAACACGCCTCGTAAATACATACGTACAATTTATTCATATTTGTATAGTAAGCTAAGTTTCCAAAACAAAAAAGAAATACTTTGTATATTTCAACACTACTGGCCATGGCAGTTTGAATAAAAATCTCACTCAATAAAATAGGAATTACAGTATAAAACACATGAACTATGTATGTGTAATACCAACTCTGTAGAGGACAGAGATTACCTCCTCCAGTGCAGACGATTTGTAACAAGGAAACAAGAGTCAAGATCTAGCAAATGTTTACTGGAAGGCAAGTAGATTAATGACTTGACTCAACATCCAGCCATTGGAAAACAACTACTAAACTTCAGCACTTAAAAAAGAAATAAAAATTGGACACTTCTGATACCATGCAGGGTGGAAAAAATTAATGATTTTTTTTATTAAAATAAAAATCGGTGACTTGTTTATTTAAATCAGATTTCTGTAATGTTTTGAAACTGTTTTATTAATATTTTAGTCTGTTGGCTAAATACACAGTAAATATCATCAGAAACAAATATAATTCACCAATCATACTGCAATCAAAAACACTTAATGAACTACACCAGAGATAAACTAAAATTCCATAAATTCAATGCTAGCATTATTTGACAGCACCATTCTGTTGAATCTATAATATAAACTCACTATTTCACTAACATACCCATACATGAAACAATAAAAATATTAGAACATGTTAAAAGTCAACAATACATCATAACTGCAAATAGATGAAAACTCAGGAAATTATTTTCAAATATTTTCATCTTGGATTATATTTAATGGTGTCTACTTCTTCAAATGTTTGTACAGGAATACAGGTTTTGACACTGTCTATACCAAGTTTGTCACTTAGAATGCACAACCACCAAATGTAGAGAAAAATGTTCTACACTAGCAGTCCCATTTTGATTATTGTGACACTCTTTTTACAGACTTAAATATTATTTTCATAAGTAATGCCACGAGTGATTTCCAAATTATCGATAAATTCACGACTCACGAAGTGAGGAGTGAATTTATCTAGATAATTTGGAAATCAAGAGTGGCATTTGTTAGGACTATTTAACGAATAAAATGAAGCTGTTTACTCACAAATCATTATTTAACTATAGTTATTTTAAAATATTTATATATTTAATGTAAACGGCGATGTTTGAAAACAAATGAGAAACGATAGGTACGCTTCTACTGCTTCTTTTGTTTATCACTGCAACCAGATCATACTATTTATTGCCAAAGGAACGCAATATTGTAAGGAGGAGCTTTCTTTAATATGGTAATTATAACACTGATAAATATTTGGTGAAACACGACTCTGATTGGTTGTAAAACAGAAATCATTGAAACGTGATTGGTCATTGACTCCCATTTGGGGCATGAGTTAAATAGTCACTCAAAGACTTCAACGTGTTCATAATTCTTGCGCTTATTTTATTTGTGGTATTTGCAAATTTGACCGTGTTACACCGTCCCTGGAACAATTATCATGGCTTCGTCTCAGAGATCATAGAACTGTCCATTCCCTATCCCTTCTCTATAAAATACTTCACACATAATCGCCTAATTATTTATCACGCCACTTCATCAGACTATCCGACACACATAATCGACACTCGATCCCATCAGCACATTGTCCTTTATATCCCTCCTCATCACACTGTATATTATTCATTATCTTTTACAGTCTCACTTACCAAAACATGGAATTCCCTTCTGCCCTGTGTCAAAGACCAGACGCTTGTTCTGGGGTAAAGGCGGCCGTCATACAGGGCTGACAACCCGGCTGACATCAAGTGCCGATTGTCTAGAAAAGGTGGGAGACTTAACCTCCTACTACCCCAAGGGCCTCCTGAGGCCTGTCGTGGGATCACTTTACTTACACTTTACCTATGTCAGAGACTGTCAAACTATATATCCTTCAAAAACAAACTAAAGAATTATTTAATAACAAACTAACTTATACACCTCACTGATAGTATTCTTTTAACAATTAATAAATTTAATTATTTATGAACATAATATTAAGATTAACAAATATTTTCTTTTCTTTTGTTTTAAATATTGTATAATTGTAAAATTAGTTTTCTATATCTCATAATTTTCATTTGTTTTATATATACACTAGCTGGCCCGGCGAACGTCGTATCGCCTTTAAATATTTTTACGTTAATTTTTCCGATCTTTTAATAGTTATCTGCTATTCGGGGCGGAAACAAATCCAACAAATCAAAGATCATAAAAATCGGTCCAGCCGTTCTTGCGTTATAAACAGTGTAACTAATCCGACTTTGTTATATATATATATATATATATATATATATATATATATATATAAAGTCCCGGCCACGGGTTGCAGTGGATAAGGTAGCCTATACGTTAAATTATGTTGTAGTAAACTAAGTGAGAAATCTAAATCAGAAAGTGTTTGTTTTACACAATTTTTTAGTTCTGGTACGTTAACTACGCCCGGTATAAATATGAGTGGTGGTTTATGTGGAAGTGGTTTTGTTGATTGAGATGAATTTATGTTGTCTGCATTCTCAGTATCATCCATAAGTGTATCATAAGGATTATATATATTTATTGATGGCATATTTTGAGGAGGCTTGCTGATTTCATTATACTTTCGTTTTTTTTTTTTCTACGAACTTGTTGGCAGTTTGGTCTCTCATCATCATCAAGAAGTCTCTGTGTAGTAATATCATCTTGTGATATATTATAGTCATCTTGTCTTTCATTTAATTGAGGCATGGAGATTGTTTCTGTAATATTAGGCATATTATTATAACTAACAGACTTACTTACAGTTCTGTTATTCCGTTCCTTAGGACCTTCATATGTTTTTAAATTGATATTCTTCTTAAATGTAAGCTTTATGTCACATAGGCCTATACCAATTTGAGGAAATTCGCTTGATATCTTATCATTCATGGTCTCTAGAACTGATTCGCCATATCGTTCAATGTCCCTTCTCGGTCCAGTTAAATTTAAATTAAGTTGCTGTCTTTCAGCCAGATTACTTAAAACTAATACTTACACACGAAATTAATATTATTATCAATATCTTGAAAATAAAATAAACACAAACACACTTAAATTATGAAAGAATCAATATTTGTAATTCAATTGAAATTCGCAGTTGCAACAAAAAGCACAGCCACCTGGTTAAATAATAAACCAATTACCTTACACGGCCATCTGTTAGAATCGTATGGAACTCACAGATAATTATAACTCTTTGTTAAATAATAAACAAATAATTTGCAATAAAAATAATGCGACTATAAATTTAGTTATAAACTTCCCTAAGTCTCAAGTTGGATCAAACTGCATACAGTGTGTAATATTTTATTAAAATCGGTTCAGTAGTTTAGGATTCCATCACGGACAAACAACGTGACACATAATTATACATTAAGATTAAACAGGGACAATTTAATATGTCTTGCTTGTATACATTTTATTATTAGTTTTAGTCTTAATTTTAACTAATATTAACTGGTTGCATTATAGATCGTAATATAATAAGTACCAGTATTATCTTTTTGATCAAATTTTTACTTAGTATTTAATATTAGAGTTAATTGAGATTGTTATATTCTGATGTAATATATGTTTGTCGTGGTGAGTGGAAGAGAAGGCCACATGACCTTAACTCCACCAGGCTAAATAAATCTAATCTAAATAAATATAATCTTATCTAGATGCTCTTGCAGTTAGCAGCTAACTACATTCATGACTTCTCTTCCATTACTAATAAAAGATTCCCGTGACTTCCAACACTGCAATGCAATCACCCTTGCCAAAATCTCCTCTTTTTATATAATTTTTTTTAAATGGGCAAGATTTTGATTCATATTTCACTACTGTAGATGATTCACTATAGTTATTACTGTAGATGAGGATCCACTATAGTTAGTTTCAGCACATTGAAATACATTCACATTCTTCTAAAGTTAGTCTATATTTGGAGGACTGTTGAAGCTTAGGATCAACCAAGAAAACCAAAAAAACCTGATGGTTTAAGTGCTTGATTGTATCATTTTTTAAATATCATTTTATGGGATAATTTTTATCTTTATGTATCATACTTTGTTTTCCAAGTTATCTTTCAGAGCTTTCCATTGTTTGACAGATTGGCCAATTGTGCAATAATTTTTCTGACAAATGTCAAGTGGTGCTGATATAGGTTTTAACATATTTAACAAGCCTTCTTCATTATGCTTAATTCAAAAGTAACAAACTTTTTTGAAATCAAGCTTTGAATTTTGTCTCTGTTCTCTTTCACAAATTTTCATGAATGTAGGCCAATTTTTTATGTATGTTATGAGCAGGCACGTAGCCAGGATTTTCATTTGGGGGGGGAGCTGAGTCGGAGTGAGAAAGAATCCACCCTAATAAAACCCAATATGTATAAAAAAATATGAGTATAATGGAATGAATAACAATAACAGTTAAAATAAACATTTCAGTTTATTTATTTCATTAAAAATATTTCTTGGCAGACTACTAATACATTGAAAATCAAAGTAGTAAACATTGTTATTTAGATAGTTTTGTTCTTTTTGTAAGTTTTGTGACACCATTTTAATTTACAGCAACAGTCTTGTTTTCTTCTCCCCAGCCATTTTATCGATCACTTTATCTGGTTTGATAGTGATGTCCCGATGAATGGAAATCATCGCTAATGCACTCAGTCTTTGATCTGTTATCAAACTTCTAGACACACTTTTCACTGGTTGAAAAAGATCTTTCCACACTGCATGTTGTTACTGGTAGGGTAGCTAACACTGTCAGAAGGAAATTGATTGGCCGAAAATATGTTTTGTCACACATTTCCAAGACTTTAAGTACTTTGCTATCTTTCTTAATAGATGGTGTTATATTACACCACAATGTGTATTCAGCTTTAATAGCAGCAAGTGATATATTATCATCAAAGTACTCTGACAGTTTTTCGAAATGGTTTACTTTGTCGGGATCTGTGAATCCAGGAAGGAGAACTTGGAAACTGGTTAAAATATCTTCATTAGATATGAATCTGTCTGTTATGTTCTGTAGAAGTGATTCAACACATGGTATGTATACTGTTACTCTAAAATAATCTTCTACCGAGTTAGTCTCTGGATTTGCTCGATTCATCTGTCTTGAACTTAACCGAGGAACTGTCAAGTCACAATGAAATATTTCTTCAGACAGTGATTTTGATGAGGCAAATAATTCTGCAAACTTATTTTTTGCATCTTTTCTCAAAATTTCTAGAGATTTCAACAATGTTTTGGCGTGGTTCATAGCTGACGCCATGTCCAAACTTTTTTCCTGAAGAAAAATTGACAGGGGCAAAGTAAGGCTAAAGAGTTTTTCACAAACAAACAGACTGACAATAAAATCACTTTTTTCAATTGCAGCCAAAAAGTTTGAAGCTGAAGAAGAGATTTTCAGTGGTTTCTCCGCAATTTCTTCTAAGCTAACTACAATTGGCTGAAATAGCTCAACAAATGTCAATACACTGTCATGTCTTTCAATGAAACGAGTCTCACATAATCGTGTCAGCCTTTTTTTCTTAGTTTCTGGCACATGAACGCTGATGTTTACCTGCAAAACATTGTTAGCATTTGTATTTTTTCGGAAAAAAATTGTTATTTCTTTTATTGTTCCGAGGCAATTTCTGACAGAAGAGTTTGAAAACGTGTCACTCAAAGCAAGGTTCAGTCGATGGCTAGCACAATGGAAGTACCTTGCTTTGGGATATTTTTCTTGAATCCTAGTTTGAACTCCAGTTAGATGGCCAGCCATAGTGGCAACTCCGTCATAGCCTTGCCCTACACACTTGTTCATATCCAATTTCAACTTGTTACATTTTTCCAAGATAACTTTTGTAACATTTTCTGCTGATTGGTTGTATATTGGTACAAATCCTACAAAATCTTCTCGGACTATAGGTAAGTCGTCTTTTAAGTCTACATAGTGAAGACATAATGAAAGCTGCTCCGTTGCCGAAACATCCATAGTTTCATCAGACAGTATTGCGAAGCAATCAGACTTGTTGACTCTAGAAACAATCTCTTCTGTAACTAAATTTGAGCAGATTTGAATGATCTCATTCTGTATCTCGGGGCTTATGTATGTAGCATTCTTACCGCAATTGATGACATGCCTTCTCAGATTTTCGTCTCCAGAACATGCTCTGAACCGTAGCAAAGCACGAAATTTCCCATCTTTTTTGTCTGGTTTTTCTAAGGAGAGGGGCCCACTGTCTACATCTCCTCTAAGAGGCAGTTCTTGCTCAGCACAAAAGAGTATTGTTTCAATTATCGGTATTAGTGCAGATCTATTTTCCTCCTTTTCCCTTGCATGTTGTGTGTCAATCTGAGAAACAACATCCATTTGTTTTCCTGACATGATCTTATTGAACTGTTCTGCATAAACAACACAAGCCTTGTGATACTCTGTAGTGGAGTGCTTCATGAATGTTTGTTTAGCTTTCTTCCAATCTCTAAAACCACAACTTACTAATTTTCCAGGAGCCTCGTGAGCTCCTTTTCCAACACCTTCATGAAAAAACAAAAAACACGGTTTGCAATAAACTGCATCTTCTTTTTTGGAATAGGCAAGAAAAGCAAATCCTGACGTAGGGTCTGTAATCCAATTTTCCTGGAATCGTCTTTTTTTATTTTTACCTTCGGTTGAAGGAAATATGTAGGGCTGTTTTGGAAGAAGCACTGACTGAAGAATGTTTTTCTTTGTGTTGTCATCTAGACAGTCTCTTTGAATGTCTCCTATGTCAAAATACTCTGTGTGCCATGTAGACACACAAGTTGTAGAAATATCTGAGATTTTATCACTGTTTAAGGATTTCACTACTTTTTCTTGAATTGAGCAGTGTACATCTGATGCAGTTATTGTACTACTTTTGGAAGGAGTAGAGTAATCCGCACCTGAAATCCAAACAAATGAATTAGTTGTATAATGGAAAATAAACAAATGGGAAAAAGTGAGAGATGGTAAATTGTATTTGTCACAGCCAACACAATATGGTTTTTAATGTAGCTGATACAAAATCAGTTACAAAAAAGCTTACTTGTGTTGTTCTTTTTAATAAGCCAGGCTAGTAAGTTCTATTATTCAAGATTGTACTTGACTTAAAATTTTACAAAGTGCAATAAAAATGAACTATAAGTTTGACTAAGTGCAATATAAATGAGCTATCAAGTTTTTAAAATAAACATACAGTATATAATCTTTTTCATCGAGCTTTTTTTTATGTTCATGTGTTTTTACATGAACGTGAAACTATTTATTTAAAAATGTATAGTTAAAGAAAGGTTGTGTGAATGATATAAGAATCTGTTCATTTGAACTAGTGAATGATGCTTAATATTCATGAAACGAACTATCATTTGGTTTCATTCATTTTCAATATGGCGGCAAACTAATTTAGTTAAGTTGTAACATCGCACATATCGTTAATTTATTATTTAATCGTTCATACAAATACAACATTTCTTGGTAATTATCGGAAACTTTTAGTATAAGTTTTCAAAACTTACTGTACAGTTTTTCATCGTAAACTTACAACCATGTAGCCTATTTAAAAAAAACAATAGGCCTACATTATTATTGTTCCGAGTAAAACTTACCTTCAGATAAAATATCTTCCTCTCTAGGTTTTTTGAAGACTGAGGTTATGCTCGTTTGACTTCGTTTCATCTTGATCGGAAAACTAAGGAATCAAAAGCGTGACTAATATTGTAAAATGTTTCAATAATGAAAAGTATAGAGCAAGATTTCAGTCAAAATTATCTCTTTTATAACCTAAACATCAAACGATTTAGACAAATAGAATCACAGTCATTACTGTCACCAGTTCCGCAAATTCCTCGTCTTGTGGTTGTGTAATGTAACATTGCGCGCGAGGCTGGAATTAACACAGCCGTTCTGTTGTTACGCTCTGGTTGCTGAATCATCCAGAACTGCTCTGTTACTGGTAGATGCAGCTTCGTAAAGAGCAAAGGAAACTACCATAGCTACCAACCTCACGTTTATGACAAAACAAACCACCATTCACAGGGCAGCTCTCCTTATTTCGTTCTTGGCTTAGTGACATAGATCCATTTAAGTGAATAAATAAAAATGATATACAGCTAGCTTTATTCAGTTATATATTAAAATAGAACAAATAAAAAATAACTTTTATGTGGATTGCATTGTACACAGTGATTTTTTATTAATCTGAAAACAAATTTACATTCCGCCTGAAAATTTCGGGGGGAGCTGAAGCCCCCTAAGCCCCCCCCCTAGCTACATGCTTGGTTATGAGACATTTTACAAATGTGTCCCATCTCACATCTTTTGCTAGGCTATTAATGGCTGTGCACCTTCATTTTTTAATTTAGCATTTACAAAATAAGTATTGTAATAGAAAATTCAAAATATGGGCAGAAAACCATAAGTAATCACAATGTCTTCACAATTCTTAAGATCATCTCTCATTTTTTACATATTACTTGCATGATCATTAACAAAACTTCTAACACTACATTTAAATTCTCTCTCAAGCAGTGTACAGAATTCATCAGCAATTTCAGTCATATAATCTGCAATGTGAGGGCAATCTGATATATCAGTTGTGTTGTATAAGTTCATGCCACCAACCTATATAGTCACTGTCACATAAACTACCTGTTCATTATGAATAGTTGACCAGCCATCTGAACTCATACAAACAGTTTGTTCACTCATCTCTGAAACATTCTCTTATTAACTCCTATAAACATCTTCAACAAGAGATCCAGCAACATCACTGCATGAGAAAGGACAGTAACAAACCATAACATTTGTGTTAACTTGATAAATTCTGGATGCTGTATGCATCAAAATTAAATGTTCGTTGCATAACAAAATTCAGTCACTTGCTTGTCCAGTGCATATCTCTGCTGAAGAGTTGTTTTGGCAAAAAGGAGCCAAGTTGACTTTGAGTAATGTTTATAATTACTTGACTTCATTTCTTCTGCAGCTGAAAATCTTCTCAGTTTCATAGCTGGTGATGTTTTGCATGTTTCATTACTGGTGCTAGCAGATTAACTTGGATCACCTTGGTCCAATGACCAATGAGACATGTTCCTCTTACAGCAGCTGCTAGAAAGGACCATAGTGAAGGGGCAACAGGGCCAAATACAGTGATAGCCAGTTCTATTCTCTGATGAATCATGCTTCTGTTTGTATACTCATTTGGAGAGAATGAAGTACTAATGTTAAATTTTGGCATATACAGTCATCTTCATGATGGAGGAAGGATATTGGTTTGGGGATAAATCAGCATTGGAGGTCATACAGATCTCTGTGTTACCCATGGAATATCTGTGACAGCTTTGAGATACAGGGATGAAATCCTTACAAAAACCAGTATCATATTGGCTGAAATTTCATGAGAAAATTTCTTCCCCCCATGGAAACTCGAACCCAGTGTGTCCTATAGCTCTATATCAAGACATGATGCTTTAAACTAGTCAGCTATGGCACAGGACATTTTAATAGAAAACATGTTTAAATATACAATGATGAACACATGCTGTGAATGTAACAAAAGGACAAAACAGGACCTAAGGTTGTAAAAAGAGATAATTAGCTTCCCTGTTAAGGTTTTGTCAGGGTAATGGGACCAAATTCTAAAGAAAATGAGAAATCTGATCACCATATGATACATCTCAAAGTAATTCATATTTCTCCCTGCCCTCTAATAAAAACAAAATTTTAAATTTAGAGTCAACAAGATAAAGAAAGCTAATTGGACGATATTATGCAGCAACTGGCTAAGTACCATTTTTTAAATTGAGATTTTTATGCCATTGATAGTGTCTATTTAACATTAGAGTGGCTGTTTAACCCACCAATATATACCCCTGCACACTATGTCAGTAGGATGGAGGAAGCAAGAAACAAGAAGAAAGGCACCCATCCATATGTAATAAACCATTTGTATTATTTATTTTTTTTTTTAAATTTTGAAGCCCTTCCACATTATTTTGCATCTATAAGACCAGGAAAGAAAACAGGTGATCCTACTGTCACCAACATAAGAGCCCTGCTCTGCACAGAAAGGGAGGTGTCCTACAAAGTCAACCACTGGGATGAATGGCAGCCACTTCCACAACAAAGACAGAAAATAAATTAAACTGATCCTCAAAATCTCTATCACGAACCTCTAAAAATAGACAAAACAAAATTTCTAAGTCTTCAGGCTCTGAAAGTGTTTATGAACAAGGAATACTATTTTTTCTATGATGATCTAAAATATCACTGAACTGTAGTTTTTCGAACAGTATAATAAATTTTCATGTATAGACTAATATTATGTTGTGTATTAGCATTGCTATGGAAAATAGTTTTCTTTTAATGTATAACAGTATAATGTATTTAGTGTTGGTGTAGATATTAATAATTTGTTATACGATAAAAAAATATATGATGCAACTTGTCAATTGTGTACTGAATTAGAACTTTGTGAAAGAAAAAGTTTTCTTTCACTGTACAGCAATATAATAAAGATTTAAAAGATTGTGCATGATCAACTATGTGCATCACTTTCCTGGCCTGAATCACATAGCTGATCTGCAGGAACAGTTTCCAATAGCAGCACATGGCTAACTCTTTCATTCATAGAAATGTGGGAAATAACATTATGAGGTTCTTAATTCGTAAATTAATGAGTCATTTTTTAACATCTTACCTCATATTTTGTTTCTTCAAACACGGGAACTAGTTTTCGAGAGAAGGATGTCTCTCATTTTCAACCGACATTATGACTACCGGATTTTCGTTGGAATCGTTGGAATCTCCATCAATAACATTGCCATCTGGTGTTGATTTGATGAACTTTGAGATGAGGTCACGTTCATCAGGAATCTCGAAATTCATGGATCTAAATTTTTTCTTCTGAATATATATCTTCTCCCAATTTGTCAATTCTAAAGGTTTTTCCAAATGTTTTAAAAGTAGGGCTTCTTTTTCAATTTTATGATTCTCCAATAAACTATGTGCTGCAATAGCTGATTTTTCAATTTCACCATTTTTAATATTTCTGAAGTGTTCCTTAGTGCGAGTGTCCAAATTTCTTTTTATTTTTCCTGTGTATACTTTATTGCAGTCCTTACAATTAATTTGATAAATTCCAGACTTTTTGCTATCTGGTGTGTTCAATTTCTTATTAGTTATTAATAGATTACCAAGGCTAAATTTATTTATCGGTGCCAATGTAATATTGAATTTCTTGAACATTTTTTTGAAATTTGTTATGTATTTCAGGATGATAAGTAATTTTCTTAAACTGGTTTCCTTTCTTTGAATCAGATTGCAGGGTAGTGTATTCTTTCAATCTTTTTTGTTGTCTGAATTTCTGTAATTTATTTACAATTATTTATTTTCCAAAACCATTTAAATTGGCTATGGCTATGTTCAAAATGTGATTGTACAAGTAGGACTTCACCTGAAACAAAAATTTAAAAATTGCTCTAGCAGTCACAATTTTCGATTTTTTGCAGCAAAACTCTGTGTATGCTATTGAAATAGAATTAGGAAGATAGTGTAAAAATATCAGCAGAATCTGATCATTAGAAGTGGAGGTTCACCTGAAACCCAAAATTTAAAAAAATTGTCTAGCTGCCACCATATTTGCTTTGTCACAGTGTATATGTAACTCTTAAATTGGCTATGTATCCTATAAGATACATAGGTTTAATATTTTTAATAAAGCAATAGGAAAATTAGTCACTAGAAAATATTTAAATTTGTGTCAATTTATACAGCAGTATACAATAGGATTAATTTATGATTATACATGGTTTATTTTCACTACAGTCCGACACATTTAAATAAGCTTGCATAAGAAAATGGCATTCTGCAGTTTAAAGAATAAGAAAAGAAAGTTATATTCTGTTAACCAATATTGTACCATAAATATGACTTGCTTAGTTACATAGTATTTTTATGCATTTTATGTTGAATATTGTTACAGCTACCAGTAAACGTGTGAGAGGAGAGGTGAAGCCAACATTAAGACGTCGAACATCCACAAGATCACGATATTCTAGCACAGCTCGACGGGCTTCCACAGCTCACGACGTACACGTAGCCATGTTGCCAGATCTATCAGAAAACCTATCTAACGAAGAAAGGACATGGGAAGAAATCATGCAAATTAAAGCAATGCCAGTTAGCATGACACAGAAAAAAGAAATGAAAGCAAAACTACAAACTGCCACTAAGCTCAGACTACAAGGCTTTGAACAATTCAAATGGCAACGGAGAAAAGTATGGCAGCAAATGAAAGCACGCTGGAAAGAAACATACTCCAAGCTTGAACTCTGGCGACATAGCCTTAAGAAAATTGAAGGGAATTTTGGAACTGGAGTTGTTGCATATTTTCTTTTCATTAAATGGCTAATGTTCCTTAATTTCTTCATTTTTTTAATTATTCTTTTATTTGTAGTGGTGCCAACTCTTGTTCTGGACCCATACGAAGCTTCAAATTATAATACAAGCCAAGTAGAGGAATGTTCGAGGAATTACTCTAATTCAAGTGTGGAATCTAATTTTTTGGATTGGGTCCAGGGTACTGGAGACATGGAACGTACAATCATGTTCTACGGACACTACACATATAAGATTCTAAGTGCTGATGGAGGACCACCTTTCTATAACTTGCCTCTAGCATACGTTTTGGTCGCAGTGGTATATCTTTTGGGAAGTTTGGCCGTCATGGTGAAGTCTGCTGCTCGTGGATTCAAAGAAAGGCTTGTGAAGGAGAAGGACAATTCTTCCAGTATTGCAATCTTGTATTTGGAGGTTAGTATGCTTATTGTATACAGTCGGTTACAGTGGACTAGAGGTTATGTTCCTTGTCTCTGGTCCCGAGAGTTGCGGGTTCAAACCTAGCCAGAGTCAATGGATTTTTTAGGATGGAAAAATCCAAGGAGCAAGTCCTCCTGGAGGGACTTTAAGGCAGTGGATCCCAAGTCTGAAGATTTTCAGTCTCGTAAAAGATCCTTAAGCCTGAATAAAGAGGCCTCTAAGCAAAATGTACCAACCACCTTCATTATACCTTAGTTGAGGTATCTAAGCAAAATTTACCAATTAAGGTAGAATTTTTTATCACTCACCTCATATTGTTCTTCTTATTTGACTATAAACTAAGATCCAAAACTAGTTTATAGTCAAATAAGAAGAACAATATGAGGTGAGTGATAAAAAATTCCACCTTGATGAATATACCTCATAGTGAGAATTCCTAAAATAAGTAAAATTTATAAAATTGGTGATAGACTGCACCCTTGTTTCAATCCCTTTGAGGTGTTTATAGGATTAGACATTATATTTCCCATTTTAACATAAGCGGAGTTCACACTTTTTTCTGTCCGGCTTTGATTGATTGCCAAGTCTAAATTAGAACGTGTCACAAATAAGGAAATTAGAAACAAAATGGAAGCAGAAGAAAGCATAATTGAAAGAATTGAGGAAAAGGAATTAAAGTGGTTAGGACATGTTTTAAGAATGGAAGATGAGCGATGGCCGAAGCAACTATATGAATGGCATCCTAACAGAAAGAAGAAAAGAGGAAGACCAAGGTTAACATGGAAGGAAAACATGAAGAGAGTAATGCAAGCTAGAGGGCTAAGCATCGAAGATGCCCAAGACCGTAGGCTTTGGAGGTTTGGCACGGGAAGACGGCAGCAGCTGTAAAAACCCGAAGATAGATAGAGATAGTAAAATTTATCAACCTCCTTCACTGTAGTAATACCTTGGTTGCCTATTCAATGTATCATTGGGTCAGTATGTTGACCACATACCATTCATGACATCGATAGGTAAATAAGAGTAACTAAATAAACTTGGTCTAACAACTCGGAACAAAGGAGAGGCTAATGCCCAACATTGAGCTGTTATGCCTTTATAGATAGATGCTTATTGTATAACAACAATGTTCAGTATTCAGTCAAAGAATTTTATTTAGTTTTGGAGCGTTGCAGACAAACAATATGATCTATTGAATCGTGGTCTTCTATGATAAATGTTTAAGACATCAGTTGTTAATAATCCAAGTCTTTATTATGCTAAATTATTGATATTTACTTAACTTCATATAGTAAAATTGTATTTTTGCTATGTGCCGTGGATGTGTGGCAGACTGGAAGGAAACTGTTGGCTGGTAAAAATCTTATATTTATAACTCTCTAAGTGCACAGATTCTCAACTTCAGTTATAGCTAGGCTGGTAAAAATCTTATATTTATAACTCTCTAAGTGCACAGATTCTCAACTTCAGTTATAGCTAGAATGATTATCTATTTTTGTCACAGAATATGATCAAAATTATTTCCTTGTACCGCCACACATTTCTGACATCTTTTTTGACGCTTTGAATTTACACACAATAATATAGTAGTAGTAGTGTAATCCCCATTAGCTTGGATGTGTTCCATTTGCTTTCTTGCTTCCCAATAGAGTCCAGTCAGAGTTCTTGTAGGTGACATTTTGAGCGCCTCACAGTTAGTAAGGTGGACTTTGTCCATTATTGAGTTATCATCTTGAGACAGTGACAATTTGGAGAGTTGAAGATTCCAATTTTGTGTAGGTGCGCTGCTGGTAGATGTCTAAGGGTTGAATTTATAAACGCATTAGACCGTAAAAGGCATTCTCTGCTGAGAAAGTTTTATCCTAATACATTTTGCTTACTCAGAAATCTATTTATGCGATAATAATTGTAAGCTACCTGACGAGGTAACTTAAGATCATAGCTCAAGATAGAAACTTATCGTGAGAAAACCGATGGTAACCGATGTAGTTTGAAACCTTGCCGCTTTATCCAAGATGTCGGACCTTGAAGACTTCGATCATGTTTTCTGTATACGCAGAGCAGAGAAATTTGATAGAGTCTACCAAAGAATTCAACTGGAAGAACAGGAGAATCGGCGTAATATTGCGCGATGCAGACGTCGTTGTATACGGTATTATTTGCTGGATGTAAGCGTAAATGCGTTCCTCTATAGCAGACGAAAATAACGGAAGTGGTTTTATCGCTGAGAATTCTGGGTAATTCGTTGCCAATATTACAAAAACGTCGACTTTCATGCATGACCAGTCTGTGGGTAGCTAATTCGATCTTTGCATTTGCTCACGGTGAGTCAGCTCACCAGTGATTGGAAGTAATTTGAGTAGAGACTAATGTATTTGCATGCGGCCCTTAATGTTGCTACTGCTTCATGCCTTGGTTGTTCAGGTAATATTTTTTTTTTATTCTGCAAGATAGTCACCCATAATTCTTCTTGTGAAATTGTGAATTTCTAACTGCCACCTTTTTGAGTTATATAATTCACCCATCTCAATCTCCTAGACTTAATACCATTACAATATTTGGACAACAATATAATTATAGGGTTCCTCATTATGAAGCTTCCTCCATTCTTCAATCTCATCTCTTAAAGGACTGAATATTCACCTTAATAGCTCATTTTAAAATATTTATAGCTTGTTTTCTTCCCTTAATCTAAATTATCAAGTTTCATGCCCTAGAGTACCATAGGCAAGAAGGATATCTAATTTTATGGGAAATAATTTTATTTATAAATTTTCTTTATATTTTAAAATAGAATGATAAAAAATACAAACTCAATTATTTCTTTATATTGTTACTATTAATTAATTTTTAAGTTACGATCATTGTTTTATCTGTGGCTTATTTTAATCTTTAATTTCTTCATCTGTATGATTTTGATCTGTTAACGATGTTCCTAGATAAAATACTAAAATGAATCAGAAACTTTGCACCTCAGCTCACCTGGACATGTTTTGGAGATTATCATCCCCATTCTCAAATAAATTATCTTTGGACTTCAAAGTTCAGGTGGCACGAGAAAAGATTACTTTAACGGTTTATTTCAAACCATTATAGCTGATTTCTTTTTAACCTGGAGCTCCTACTTATAGTATCTACCATGGTGTTGGGTGGGTGCCAGACTTATACTGATCAAAATTCCATGTCCAATATGTGCCTTGTAGCTCTATGCCAAGGCATGATGCCTTAAATGATGCAGGAATCACTTTTTCATAAGAATGATAGTAGTGCATATAGTAGACTTGGTATTAAATACTATATTTGTTGGTGTATAAAATACTTCTTCTTCCTTTCATGTAATAGACCTAGGGGTCTCTTACAGTCTCAATACATCTGAAGGGTCTGCCCAAAGATCTCTTGCCTTGTGGCTGGTAATTTAAGATTTGACATGGTAATAAGATATTTTTTTTAATAAATTATATTACGAAGTAACATTGTGAGATTCTTCTTAATAAATAAGGTGAATCCAGAGTCATCTTACCTCAAAACTTGTTGTGTTTTGTTTGAACTAGTTTTGGTATATCATGTGTAACATCATCAGCTTTACCAGATTGTTAAATTTTACATTGTTGGCCCTGGATGTCACCTCCCACTCCATCTTTTGGCTGAATAAAGAACTTGTAAATCAAATATTTTTCCTTGGGAATATAAGATTTAAAAAAAGAACAAAAAAGATTATGAATTTTGAAATTCCTAGGGAAGAAGATTTGATTTACAAGTTCTTCAGTCACCCAAAAGATGGAGTGGGAGCCAATGTCCAGGGCCGACAATGTAAAATTTAATAATCAGGGAAAGCTGACGATGGTATACATGATATACCAAAACTAGTTCAAATAGAACACAAGTTATGAGGTAAGATGATTCAGGATTCACTTTCTTTTCTTTTTTTGTCTTCAAGATAGACCATAAAATCATTATTTCTGCATTGTATAGTATAAAGCTAGACTTAGACCTCTAAATGTATAGTTATTTTTCAAAACCTTTGTGCAGTCTAGTTTTTTTTTCCTCCAATATGTTAGGAAGTGAGTCTGTGTATTGCAATAGCAATGCCTCATCATGAACAAATAAATTTGCATGGAAGAGAGAGGGAAAAATAGTGGCCAGTGAATTATGTCAATGCATTTGATATTTCATCACTATATAATTGCTCTGTATTTGTATTATCAAGTTGGAACTCGGTTTTATTAATCATTAGACAATATTATTCATAAGTTTATGGTACGGAAAAATAAGTTATATTCTTATTCCAGGATTTTAAACTCAAGGTAATAAAACATTTTGTAGAATAAGGGTACATGTCACCAAAATCTCACATTACACCTTTGCCAACTAGGTGGGGTTTGTATAGACTAACCAAAGGAAAATGTACACAATGTAGAAAAATACAAAATTGCAAAAATAAAAGATTGAAATGCTGAATTAGATCCAGAAATTTCATAAAAATGAGCCTGTGAGCATAATATTGGTAATTTTAAAAGGGGAAAATTATTTAATTAATAGCAATTTTTAATCTTAATTGTTTTTTAGAAAATTTCCTTTATTAATAAGTTATGTAGATAGGAAATAACACTATGAGGTTCTTTAATATTGTTTATTTTTTATTATTTCACTCACCTCATACTTCATAATTCATAGCAGACCCTGGGTTTCTTCACATAATTTGTGACATTGTCAATGCTGCGTCACGTTCACAACTGACGTCCAACGGCCTTCTATCCTGCAGACTGACCTCCGCGCCATCTGGTGGCCGACCGAAGAATTTCCAAATCAGTCCTCTTTCTTTATAACCGGGTATTTCAAAATTCATAGTTGTATTTTCATTCTTGCATATGTAAATTTTTTCCCAAATTGTGAGTTCCTTCGGTTTTTCCAATTGTTTAAGTAATTTTGTTTTGGTTTCTATTCTATGTTTTTCTGACCAGGCATGTGCAGCTATTGCAGATTTTTCGGTTTCGAAAAAATCTGCAATAGCTGCACATGCCTGGTCAGAAAAACATAGAATAGAAACCAAAACAAAATTACTTAAACAATTGGAAAAACCGAAGGAACTCACAATTTGGGAAAAAATTTACATATGCAAGAATGAAAATACAACTATGAATTTTGAAATACCCGGTTATAAAGAAAGAGGACTGATTTGGAAATTCTTCGGTCGGCCACCAGATGGCGCGGAGGTCAGTCTGCAGGATAGAAGGCCGTTGGACGTCAGTTGTGAACGTGACGCAGCATTGACAATGTCACAAATTATGTGAAGAAACCCAGGGTCTGCTATGAATTATGAAGTATGAGGTGAGTGAAATAATAAAAAATAAACAATTCCTTTCTTATAATAATTTTTGGAATGTTTCTTACACAGGGGAGAATCTTATACACCAATAAATATTTTATTTTCTATAATTTGATTGAATGTTTTGTATTTTTTTCTTAGGTTGGGACTATTGCATCCACAATGAGAAATCAGCTAACATCAAGCACAAAGCTTTGTATCATGAAATAAAAGCTTCTCTTGAAGCTGAGAGGCTTGAAGAAGAAAGACAAAATCGTTCTCGAGATGAAATGACGAGGTTAGTTCTCACAAGATGTATCATCAACTTGATCGTTTTGGTAGTACTGTCAGGAGCACTTGCTCTCATCTACTTCGCATTCACATTTTCAAGACAAAAACTTGAAGATGAAGATGTAGAATTCTTGTACAAATTCTTATTGGAATTTCTTCCTTCAATCACAATCGTTGGACTTAATCTTCTCGTACCAAATCTCTTCACTTATTTCGTATCATTTGAACATTATAGTCCATTGTTTGTAGTGCGGATTACACTCCTTCGAACCATCTTGCTACGTCTTGCATCGCTTGTAATGCTAATGGTTTCTCTGAATGATCAGTTAAACTGTAAAAATGAAGAAAAATGTGATTGTTCAAGGTGCTGGGAAACCAGTGCTGGACAAGAAGTGTACAAACTTGTAATTCTAGATTTTGCAAGTCAGTTTTTAGTAACGTTTGCATTTAACTGGCCAAGAATGCTGATTGCAAAATATTCCAAAAGCAAGATTGCAAAATTGATTGGAGAACAAGAGTTTGAGTTACCAAAACATGTATTGGATGTCGTCTATAGCCAAACACTTTGCTGGCTCGGTAGTTTTTATGCACCGGTGTTGCCATTAGTGGCAATGTTGGAATGTTGTCTACTTTTTCACATAAAAAAATTTGCTTGTCTCGTCAACAGCAAGCCCTCATCTACTGTATACCGAGCATCGCGTTCTAATTCATTATTCATGGCCGTTCTTCTCATTTCATTTATCGTAGCAGTTTTACCAGTTGCATATGCTATTGCAGAAATCATGCCATCGAAATCATGTGGCCCATTCCGTGTATATGATACAACGTGGAGTGTTGTTGTGGAATCTTTTGAAGAATTACCAGAGTGGATTAAAACAGTATTGTTTTTCTTTGGCACGGCAGGATTTGCTGTACCAGCATTTATAGTATTGGTGCTGTGTCTGTATTATTTTTATGCTGTATCAACAGCAAATAAGCAGATGGTTGCAGTATTGAAGAATCAGTTGGTATTAGAAGGACACGATAAACAATTCTTATTAAATCGACTCAGTGCATTCATTAAACAACAACAGGAACATCAAAAGGCCATGCGTGGACATCACGACCTTTCTAATGCCAGTTAGAGTATGTCGGAGAGTTGGGTTTCTTCTCTTAGTGTTAGTGTATTTGAAGGAATCCAACACATTAATGATTTTTACTGAATTTTATAAAACTTTTTTTATATTGCGTGTAACTTTTTTATATATACAAAATGTGTCAGAATTGATGTGCACATATTTCAAGAAATAATAATGATAATAATAACTATAATAATAAAAAGAAGAAGAAGAATACCATATTTATGTGAATCTAATGCGCCATCAAATCTGATGTGCACCTCAAATTCAAAACTTAAAATCATAAAAAAAGGAAGTTAGTGAATGTAATGTGCAACAATGGTAGGATAAATTAACGGAATTTATTATAAATATATATTATATAACAATGTATTGTACATAAACTGTATAATACATGATATATTACAAGTGTGGAAAGCAACGGGAAGCTACCACACCTACAATTCCCTAGAAAAGCTGCAAGCATAGCATGAAAATGTTATGATTGCAGTGAAGGACCTGCCTTCGGACAGAAATACTATGGATTGATATTACAAGTTTTAGAGGCCTGACTCCTTGTTATTCAATGTTTTCATCACTGAAATCTTTGGGGGAGAGTACATCAGATTTATTTCCTCTTTCCTTGTCATCTTTGGAATCATTCCAGAGCATGTCAACTTATCTGTCATGCAAAGCACTTGAAATGCAGAACTTTTTGAATGATTTTATATGAATTGCAACATCAATACTTTTCCCAGCAGCAGAAACCCAGTGTGCAACGATGTGTAGTTTAGCATGCTTAATTTTTCCTGTCAGAGTCTGTTCATGGTGAGATTCACAAAAATATTCTTCATACTCTGCCTGAACATAGCCCTTGAAAAGTTTTTAACATCCAGTACAGATGTCACCCTTCCAGGAATAATAAGGTCACTCTCAGTGAGATGATCATGAAATGCATACAGACAAAGCATTGGAAATTCAACCCGGATAGTGTTCCCATACATTTCAGAGCCAATCAAGCATTAATGTTTCAGTCATCCAACCCTTTTCTCAGTTTCGAACAATGATGTCAGTAGGGAACAACTTTTCATTCTTAGGGGTTTTAGGACATGTTTTCTGATTGAATATTAAGAAAGAGGGAAGTTTGTCCTGGTCTGCTGTGATTGCCATCATTACTGTTAAGTGCTGTTTTTCACACCCTTAGTTTTGATAACTTCTTTATCCCTTCTTAGTAATGGTGTAGTTACATGCAATACAAACCAAATTGGCATTTTGTTGGTGTTGCCTTTTGCTCCATCTAAAAGTTTTTTTTTCCTTTCTGAAGTATGATTGGCCTACTGCTGAAAGTTTTAAAGTTTTCCCTCAAAATCTGCAGAAAACTTATGGCATAGTGTTGTATGGCATCTTACAGATAAGCTTCATAAAATCATCCACCCATCCATGGCTAGCTTAAACTCCTCTTTAGATATACCAAGAACTTCCTCAAAAGAGGAAGCTTTACTTCTTATGGTATCACTAGTCACAGATGGCCATTCTACCTTCTTTCACATACAAATTCTAAAACTTTTTGTTTAATGTCAGGATGTCTTTCTTTGTGAGGGCCAGTGTATTTCTTTCGTAACTTTAGTTGCAAATATTGCCAATTTCTATTGCTGGCACAAGTAAACTTTGCTCTCAGCTACACTGAACTCTTTTCTCACATTTCTATTGCCATTTTTTTTTTTCACATAAAGAATGACTTTATGCTTAAGAGTAGCATTATAAGATGTTTCTCTTTGCTCACCATTTCGAAACTAGCTACAGTAGCGTTAGTAATTTAAACATTCTGTGGAATAATAGTCCAACGATTAATGTAACCTAAGTTGATAATTGCAACAGTGCATTGTTATGTAAAAAATTATTGGTTTGAATTAAGTTACCGTAAGCAACAGAACAGATTTGCATTTGAATCTATTGTGTCATCGAATTTAGGGTGTTATGTTTGGACAACTGGTACGAACATGTTAAAAGAAGCCTACAGATAGAATCCCTCAGCTATTATTAAAATACAAACCAATAGGACATAGAGGTGTTGGACATCCATTTACTAGATGGGAAGATTCATTAAATCCCACTTGATGTGAAAACAGGTCAAAAGGCCTAATTTCATGAAGTAGAAGAATATTTAGACAAAAGAGTTGTGCATTAAATTTGTATAAATATGGTAGTTATAATAATAGTAGCTGTCTTTAGTCATGATAGTAACATAGCAAAAATATGCACATGTTAAATAGTTGAATAACAAACTATACTAAAACAACACAGTTCATAATTTTAAAAATATTTTAATCTGCAAATTGATTGGAAGTAACATTATGAGGTTTTTTCAAAGAAATTGAATCAGCTCCTTTCAGGGAGCGAGCAAAATATTGTGTAAATAATAATCAATTTATATTTAATTTTAGGAAGTTATATTTTGAGGTTATTTTAATTATATTATTTTTGGTCTGGACATCTTACTCAATATTAATGTTGATTTGTTCTTGGACATGTTTCAAAACAATTCTCTGTTTTATCTTCAGCTTTTCCAGACTGGTTTTATTTATGTTGCATTATGTTGCACCACCTGGATGTCGATGTCAGCTCCATCCTGTGGTTGGCCAAAGAACCTCCAAACAAGGTCACCCTCCATCGGAATATCAAAATTCATAACTCTGTTTCTGTTCTTCTGAATATAAATTTTTTCCCAAATAGTCAGCTCGTTTGTATTTTCTAACTGTTTTAATAATTTAGTGTCTGAATTTATATTATGTTTTTCAGACCAAACATGAGCAGCAACTGCAGATTTTTCAATTTCTCCATTTTTAATATTTCTTATGTGTTCTTTGGTTCTAATTTTTAGGTTTCTTTTTGTTTTCCCTATATATATCTTTTCACAACCCATGCATTCAATTTGATATATTCCTGACTTTTTATTTTTATCAGTTTTTTCATTTTTGTTGGTTTTTATTAGTTTATTTAAACTGTAGTTATTTTTTGGTGCTAATTTAATATTAAACTTCTCAAATATATTTTGAAATTTATTATGTACCCAGGGGTGATATGTGAATTTCCTATATTTTTTCATAGGTGGTTCTTCTTTTTCAAGATTACTTCTGTTTATCATTTTTTGTTTTTTATACTTTTCTATCCTTTTTTGTACCATTTTTTCATCAAACCCATTTTCTCTTGCTACTTTGATTATGTGTTTTTTCTCATGTTTAAAATCTTCTTCGTTTAAGGGTAAGTTTACCAATCTATGAGTTAAACTATTAAATGCTGCTAATTTATGTCCAATTGGATTGAACCCTGTTGATTTTATAAAATTTTCCGTATGAGTTTCTTTCCTATGAATCCTGAATTCAATTTTTCTTTTTTCTTCGTTTCTGACCAATTTAAGATCCAAAAAAGGTATTTGTTTATTGTCTTCTATTTCTTTGGTGAATTTAATGTTTGTACTCTGTAAATTTAATAGTTTTAGGGAATCTTCTACATGTTTTTCTTTAACAATACAAATTATATCATCAACATATCTACTCCAAAATTTAAATTTTGGAGTAGATATGTTGATGATATAATTTGTATTGTTAAAGAAAAACATGTAGAAGATTCCCTAAAACTATTAAATTTACAGAGTACAAACATTAAATTCACCAAAGAAATAGAAGACAATAAACAAATACCTTTTTTGGATCTTAAATTGGTCAGAAACGAAGAAAAAAGAAAAATTGAATTCAGGATTCATAGGAAAGAAACTCATACGGAAAATTTTATAAAATCAACAGGGTTCAATCCAATTGGACATAAATTAGCAGCATTTAATAGTTTAACTCATAGATTGGTAAACTTACCCTTAAACGAAGAAGATTTTAAACATGAGAAAAAACACATAATCAAAGTAGCAAGAGAAAATGGGTTTGATGAAAAAATGGTACAAAAAAGGATAGAAAAGTATAAAAAACAAAAAATGATAAACAGAAGTAATCTTGAAAAAGAAGAACCACCTATGAAAAAATATAGGAAATTCACATATCACCCCTGGGTACATAATAAATTTCAAAATATATTTGAGAAGTTTAATATTAAATTAGCACCAAAAAATAACTACAGTTTAAATAAACTAATAAAAACCAACAAAAATGAAAAAACTGATAAAAATAAAAAGTCAGGAATATATCAAATTGAATGCATGGGTTGTGAAAAGATATATATAGGGAAAACAAAAAGAAACCTAAAAATTAGAACCAAAGAACACATAAGAAATATTAAAAATGGAGAAATTGAAAAATCTGCAGTTGCTGCTCATGTTTGGTCTGAAAAACATAATATAAATTCAGACACTAAATTATTAAAACAGTTAGAAAATACAAACGAGCTGACTATTTGGGAAAAAATTTATATTCAGAAGAACAGAAACAGAGTTATGAATTTTGATATTCCGATGGAGGGTGACCTTGTTTGGAGGTTCTTTGGCCAACCACAGGATGGAGCTGACATCGACATCCAGGTGGTGCAACATAATGCAACATAAATAAAACCAGTCTGGAAAAGCTGAAGATAAAACAGAGAATTGTTTGAAACATGTCCAAGAACAAATCAACATTAATATTGAGGTAAGATGTCCAGACCAAAAATAATATAATAATCAATTTACTTTATTTTTTAAAAGTACTGTTTATCATATACTGTATTAGGATTTTCCATACTTTCACAACACCAATCATATATATCTACATATGGGTCATTCCATTATAACAAATTTCATATGTTACCTACACTTTGACAATTTGATAAATAGAGGATTTGAAGCAATTTTGATATTTGGGAATTTTTTTTTATTTTTCTTATAAAAATAAACATTTAGTCCTGAAACCAAAATGTTATCTTATTTGCTGTATTTTATAAAAAAAATGCAGACATTTCATAATGAATGTCATTGTGATGTCCAATTGAAATAATATTCGCCAAGAAATTTGATTATTAAAATATTAATTATAAACCTACATACAGCAGAAAACAAAAATGTGGATTTTAAAATATAGCCGCTAATTTATCTGAGAAAAATAATATTTTTCTTTAATTTCAAAATTGCTTCAAATCTTACATTTATAAGTGTAAGAGAGAAAAAGTGTCGGTAAAATAAGATGTCCATTATTGATGGAACAATCCTCATACCCTTTAATGAATCAAGGAAAACTCACGACATGAATGTAACCATGATCTTTTTATAGAAAGTTATCTAGATTCTATTCTCTATAAAAATGTTCTACAATGATTAATTTTCAAGTTTGGGACATAAAATTTGGTATAAATATCTACTTGTGTCTGATATATTGTCAGGTCAACGGATAAAATGAGATGAAACCCCTATTATGTCTGTGGGGGAGCCGTCACAGGAGCAGATGAAATTAAATGGAATGAAGTTGATGACATGAGCACAGAGAAATGGTGGAATGAAGATATTGACAGAAGAAAACTGGTGCAACCCCAAAAAAATCTGCCCTGGCTCCAATTTGTCCACCATGATTCCCACATGGAGTTGCTGAGATGCAAACTCAGGACCCAGATGGGAGTGCAGGTGTGTAACCACTTGCACCATAGAGTCACAAAAAATATTGGATATACAAAAGACAAAATTTACAGTTGAAGTGATAATACACAACACTAGAAATAGTAGAATTTGGTTGGATAGCTGAGCTGTTAATTTTTTTTATTTTTGAACTCGTAAGATCTCAACTTCAATATCAGTTTAGGTTTTTTTTTCTAATGTACTGGTAAAGTACCATATGTTTACTATTGCAAAATAAAATAATCTTTAACAATCCATTATGCCTCTCAGTACTAATAAAATTCATTGTTAAAACCGTTGAGGTGGAGAGTCATAAAATAAGTTAAAATATACCTTCTTAGGTAAAATCCGTCGTCCTCAACTTATATTTTATTTTATGTCTCTCAGCATTGAGTTTGCCAATTATTTTTTACTGTCATTCCTTTTCCTGTAAGCTGCCTGAATTGTATAATCTTTCCTTTCTTCTTATCCAATTCTTTTAATATACTGGATCCATTTCTTCTTAAGATGTCCTCCTCTTCAAGTACCTATAGGTCTTGCCTCAAACATCTGCTTAGACTTCCTATCCTCATTCATTCTTGTAATGATTATGAATGTTATATCTTCAACTCTTCCCTAATCACTGCATTTTCCACTCTATATCGTCTGGTTTTGTTCATTACCTTCCAAATGTATTTCATCTTTGAAGCAATCATTGTACTATCTAACACTGCGCAAGTTTATGTATCATAGATAAGAACAATAGTATATTACAATGCGAGGTTGGGAAGTGGTTTTTACAAAAGTGAGGAAAATGTTTAGTGAGGTTTTTAATTCCCAAGATTCTGTAAAACACTTCACAAAAGTGCGTTGTACATTATTTTTTGTGCGATGGTGTTTTCAAAATAATAAATAATAGTTAAATAATATTTAATTAAAATTCATCGGAGAACATTTTGTTTAAACAACTCACATCCTTCCATGGTATCGTGATTTCATGGAAGGATGAATCCTATGAGGTGAGTTGTTTAAACAAAATGTTCTCTGATGAATTTGAATGATTATACCTCATAATGTTTACTTCCCAACATTAATTTAATATAGTTAAATAATATCTTTGTTGGAAATATTTGCATTCATTATAAACAACTGACTAACATTAACAGAGTGGGCAATGTTTATTAGTTGAAACTACAGCAGGTCATGACACCAATCAGTGACAAAATGGCAGCAAGTGCATATTTATTGTTTTATATTGTTTCAAATAAATTTCAGTTCATTTAAAATGCAGCAATTTGTTTTTCATATAATGTATATTAACACTACCTTTTGGATATATTTTTGTATATACATTGTATGTAGTATACATACATAGTGGTTAGTTGTTTAAACAAAATGTTCTCCGATGAATTTGAATGATTATACCTCATAACGTTTACTTCCCAACATTAATTTAATATAGTTAAATAATATCTTTGTTGGAAATATTTGCGTTCATTATAAACAACTGACTAACATTAACAGTGTGGGCAATGTTTATTAGTTGAAACTACAGCAGGTCATGACACCAATCAGTGACAAAATGGCAGCAAGTGCATATTTATTGTTTTATATTGTTTCAAATAAATTTCAGTTCATTTAAAATGCAGCAATTTGTTTTTCATATAATGTATATTAACACTACCTTTTGGATATATTTTTGTATATACATTGTATGTATTATACATAGAGGGCAGTGGTTTTACTTCGCACACGTGGTTTGTAATATGTAATATTACAGTATAGTTATTTAGGATACAGTATAGTCATTTAGGTTGGCAACTCCAAAATGTAGGAAGTTGAAATTTCAATCATGGTCGTCATTACCGTAAGTACTACAAAATGCACTATCGTGCAAAAAGTAAATTTAAGCAACATAATGGCTCAAACCCATTCAACAAAACTCTTGTATCATCGATAAAAACACTTGAAGAACACATCAGTAGATTTTAGTAATTATTATAGTTTTAAACATATTGGAGACAATGGGTACATATCTATACAGATGGATCCAGAATGGAAATAGAAGATGGAGCTGGAGCTGGAATTTACTCAAAACTGTGTAGCTTCTATGTTGCAGTAGGAAAAAATTACACACACTTCGATGGAGAAATTCAGGCAATAGAGTTAGCACTAACACAACTCCTCTACAGAATAAATACATTTCAGAGAGCAGTTGTACTAAGTGATTCAACATCAGCATACAAGCTATAACAACATATAACTCTCCAGAAAAGTATTGGAAATAAAAAAGATCATAAGATTATTGACCAAACAAAATAAAATTATCCAGCTCCAATGGATCCCCTCTCATTGTGGGGTACATGGAAATGAAATGGCAGATCTTTTGGCAAAAAAGGGCACCAAAATTTTACAGAAAACAAATCAATCCCTGCCCTACCATTCTGCAACATTCAGACTGTTAACAGGCCATGAGTACCTGGCAGCACACCTCCATAAAATTGGAATCTTCAACTCTCCAAATTGTATGCTGTGCCAAGACAATAACACTACCATGAACAAAGATCATCTAGCTAGCTGTGAGGCTCTGAAGATGCCACCTACAAGAACTCTGGCAGGACTCTATTGGGAAGCAAGAAAGCAAATGGAACACATCCAAGCTAATGGGCATTAGACTACGACTACTACTACTAATATTGGAGACATGCTAAATTCCACTATTTTTTATTTACCTAAAATATGTTTTGGAAGATCTTACTTCTATCATCAGCTTGACCGATAATATCTATTATGTGTGACATATTATTGCATTATTCTACCATTCTTTGTTATTGCTCACCGTCAACAGTCAGGATTCAACAGCATATTTTGAAGAAATGACCAAACTTGCTATAAGGGAATCTTCAAGGTCTCAGTCAACTCGATTAGATAATTTATAATTTTGGCAGCATGCGATGAACAATAATGAAATATTTAAAATTAATGCCAATATTAACCTAATGAATGGGACTATTATGCATTGTTGTCACAATATACTAATCCTTTCTTCTTCTTTTACTACTACTTTGACACTTCCTGATTTTCAGTTATTCTTTTCATCTCTTCCTATGTCTCTAGTTCTATAGTGATACGGTACTTTAGTTATTTGTTTGATATTAATTTTCTGTACATATTGAAGCCATTGGAGTATAATTTTATCATTTATACAAAAAAATATACTTAATTATTTTCACAAGAAACATTAAATTTAATTCCCATTAACAATTTAACAACCTTACCATTAATTAAACTCTATAATTTTCCTAAGGAATTAAGCTTCTCTCAAAGAATAAATAAAAAGTAAAAAATCTTATTCTTCTGAATACTTAATTTTTTATGTAATCTAATTTTGTGCAACCTTTTGTTTTTCTTAAGAAGTTTATTTCTGAGTTTTTAATTTTGGTTTTTATTTTATTTGTGAGTATATACAGGGCAAGTCAAAATGTTGTGCAGGTTTTCAGAAATTTATTATGTGAAATGTAATGAACATATAATATCGTGAGACATATTGTATGAAAGGTAAACTCTCAAAGTTTAGTTGTCCACTTCTAAAGTTCCGCGTTCACCCGCAAGATGTCAACAGCAGAGCAGTAAAGGAAAATGGTGTTGACTGGGGATCAGAAGTCTTTCTTTGTGCTTGATTACCATGTAAACAACTCTGTGACTAGTGTTCAACGACATTTCCTTACCAGATACGATAAAGACCCGCCGGATGGGAGATCCATTCGTAAGTGGTACACACAATTTAGGGATTCAGGCTGTATCTGTAAACGAAAATCGACTGGCCGTCCGTCGACGAGTGAAGAGACAGTCGAACGCGTTTGCACATGCTTCGTGCGTAGTCCACAGAAATCCATCTACCGGGGAGCGACAGAACTTCAACTACCACAAAAAACTGTATGGCGGATTCTCCAGAAACGTTTACAGATGAAACCCTACCACTTGCAACTGGTTCAAGCCTTAAAACCCGCCGATTATGCTTTGCGAGCGTCCTTCTGTGTTGATTTTCTCGCATTAATGGAAGAGAATGAGTTCCATGAGAGGGTAGTTTACAGTGATGAAGCGACTTTCCACCTTTCAGGAAAAGTGAATAGACACAATGTAAGGATTTGGGGAACTGGTAACCCCATGCAACTCTGGAACATCAACGCGATCTCCGAAAGTGAATGTCTTTTGTGCCATTTCCCATGCAAAGGTTTATGGGCCCTTTTTCTTTCATGAACGTACTGTGAACGGACATGTTTTCCTTGATATGCTACAACAATGGCTCCTTCCGCAGCTTGAAGCGGATAGTCCAGATTTCATTCTGCAGTTGGATGGTGCCCCTCCACATTACCATGGCAGTGTTCGAGACCATTTGAATACGGCTTTACCACAACGCTGGATAGGCCGTGCATCTCAGGGTGATCAACAACTCATTCATTGGCCAGCTCGTTCACCAGATCTAACCCCGTGTGATTTCTTCATGTGGGGTCTTGTAAAGGATCATGTTTACGTACCACCACTTCCAACAACACTGCATGAACTGCGTGCCCGCATCACAGCAGCCATTGCTGATATCGACCGCGGACTGCTACAGAAAGTTTGGCAGGAGATTGAATATCGGCTTGACATCTGTCGTGTAACAAAAGGCGCTCACATAGAACATCTGTGAATATTTTAAAAAAAAACTTTGAGAGTTTACCTTTCATACAATATGTCTCACAATATTATATGTTCATTACATTTCACATAATAAATTTCTGAAAACCTGCACAACATTTTGACTTGCCCTGTATATACATATATATATTGCTCACTTAGTAATGTAGGAACAGCCACAGTTTTATAAAATGTAGATATTTTTTTTTTAAGATTATTGTACCAAACTTTATGTTACCAAATTTGAAAATTAACCATCGTATTGTAGAAGATTTTCATAAATAAAAAAATTGCATAACTTTCTATAAAAAAATCTTGTGTGGTGCATTTGTCCATTAATATTTCTTCACTCTATATATAGTTATACAATTTAAAAATCACATTCTAATCATGCAATTAGAAGATGTAGAGGACACATACTATCTCAAAATAATCGGAAGTCCTCCACAATTCTTGAAATTTATGTGCATATATTCTGGAACATTTTGTATAGAGGCACATTATTGGCTGTGACGTAGCGTGCTTGTAGGTGTTATATCAGTGTCGTGTGTGAGTGTATACATTTATGGTCTATCTTAAAAATCAGCCAGGAAATTGCGAGAAATTGGATATTAATATAGAAGTAAACCATTTCTTTTTAATGTGCCTGGTTTGATTTTTAAGTATGTATATGAAGAATTATATAAAGTGAACTTGAAGAAAACACGTCATCATATGTGGTGTAATTTATAATCATGTTAATCTATGATCCCGAAATCAAAGGTTTAAATTCTGGTAAGAGTAACATTTTTGAAGTAAGATAATTTATATAGCATAATTTCTCAGTGTGAGAAATAAAGTTGTGGATTTTTATTGCCTAATTTTTAAGATAAAGAAGATCTAAACAAGGCAAAACTGTGATCCCAAAAATATTATTTTGTTTTAATGTGAGGCTCAATTTTCCATATTGGTTCTCTATGCTACACCATATAGCATTTTTAATACAGTTTCACTACTTACTTGCTACTACTGCTCTCTCTTCCAATGTTGCCATAACTCAATACATTGGATATTGCACTATTCTGGTACTATAATAATACTAATAGCTTTATTTTACTTGGCAGAATTAACCAATTTCCCCAGAAACTGCATTTAAGTCACCATAAATTATATTTTCTATTTTCAGACATTCAAAACGAACAAAAGATAACATTAATAGTGAGTGGAGAACATATTTTAATCGATTCACCTCATACATTTTCAAACTTCTTTGATACCGACGGTTTCAGACAATATCATGTCCTTCTTCAGTCATGGCTTCCACTGATGAAATTCTGTGATTGTTGAGTTCTTTAGTGACATAACCTCTTGTGTGCCATCTTTCGTTGGGATTATAAACTTTGTAATTAAAATTTTATCCACCGGAATATCGAAACTCATAGATAGATATTTATTCTTCTGAATGAATATCATTTCCCAAATTGTCAATTCCAACGGTTTATCTAATTGTTTCAAAAGTTTTGCTTCTTTTTCAATTTTATGATGTTCTAGTAAACTATGTGCAGCAATTGCTGATTTTTCAATTTCACAATTTTGAATATTTCTAAAATGTTCTTTAGTGCGTGTTTCCAAATTCCTTTTTGTTTTTCCTATGTATACTTTGCTACAATCATTACAATTAATTTGATAAATTCCAGATTTCTTACTGTCTGGGATGTTGATTTTTTTTATTGGTATTTAAAAGTTTTTCCAGACTAAAGAATGCTCTACTCTACAAATTGTTAGTAAAGAAAAGAAGAATTTCAAGAAAATTACTTACCATCCAATAGTACATGGGAAATTTCAAAAAATATTTGACATATACAACAACATTACTTTGGCACCAATTAATAAATTTAGTCTGGAAAAACTTTTAAATACCAATAAAAAAATCAACATCCCAGACAGTAAGAAATCTGGAATTTATCAAATTAATTGTAATGATTGTAGCAAAGTATACATAGGAAAAACAAAAAGGAATTTGGAAACACGCACTAAAGAACATTTTAGAAATATTAAAAATTGTGAAATTGAAAAATCAGCAATTGCTGCACATAGTTTACTACAACATCATAAAATTGAAAAAGAAGCGAAACTTTTGAAACAATTGAATAAACCGTTGGAATTGACAATTTGGGAAATGATATTCATTCAGAAGAATAAATATCGATCTATGAATTTCGATATTCCGGTGGATAAAAATTTAATTATAAAGTTTATAATCCCAACAAAAGATGGCAGCACAAGAGGTGATGTCACTAAAGAAATCAACAATCACGGAATTTGATCAGTAGAAGCCATGACTGAAGAAGGACATGATTTTGTGTGAAACCGTCGGTATCAAAGAAGTTTGAAAATGTATGAGGTGAGTCGATTAAAATATGTTCTCCACTCACTATTAATGATATAACCTCATAATATTTACTTCCCAATATTAATTTAAATATAAAAGATAACATTACTTGAGTTGACAATAAGGGTGAAGGACAAAACACATTCCTCTACTATTCATAAATGTTAACAACTGATTACCCTGCCAAGGGATGTACGAAATATTGCCAAATATATAATAACAGATTTAAGCAAGTGTAACTCATATTTTTAGTTGAAGGCCATTTAACTACCAACAAATGTACATCGTCTTTTGAGGCAAATTCGTTAAGGCCTTGTCTACCTCTCAACCAGGTTAGAAAAAAATGCAAAAATTACTGTTACATCTAAATTACAAAAAAAAAATTATTACATAGTACAGTGAGATTAGTTTAGTAGTGGAAGGCAGATGCAGGGATTGCACTATACACTGCTGACACACTCGCGGCGGGGATCGGACAGCGTAGGATCGCAGTGATACAACCACACACATTTTTGAAAGTATTTTACAAATTGCCGTACTTACCAACTTTATTGAAGCAGGTGTTGGAACTGTTCACCTTCATTGTCCATACATTTTTGACACCTCTTTATAAAATTTGTTGTATATATTATGGACTGTTGAATGTGATGGAATTTTTACATCAAGGAATTGTGTTTCAAAAAGTCTTCGTAGTTGGCTGACAGACTGAGTTAACAAATATTGTTCATAAATAAATACACGTTGTTCAATAGAAAAATTATTAGCCATTATACAGTTTACACTCATACATACGTGATTCACTTTACACTTATGTTTTATAAGACACAAATTTTAAAATTGAAATAACTTATACACACGTCATTCAGTTTACACTCATACACACGTGATTCACTTTACACTTATGTTTTATAAGATACAAATTTTAAAATTGAAATAACTTATACACACGTCATTCAGTTTACACTTATACACACGTCATTCAGTTTACACTCATACACACGTGATTCACTTTACACTTATGTTTTATAAGATACAAATTTTAAAATTGAAATAACTTATACACACATCATTCAATGTACACTCATACACACGTGATTCACTTTACACTTACGTTTTATAAGATACAAATTTTAAAATTGAAATAAATTATACACACGTCATTCAGTTTACACTCATACACACGTGATTCACTTTACACTTATGTTTTATAAGATACAAATTTTAAAATTGAAATAACTTATACACACGTCATTCAGTTTACACTTAAACACACGTCATTCAGTTTACACTCATACACACGTGATTCACTTTACACTTATGTTTTATAAGATACAAATTTTAAAATTGAAATAACTTATACACACGTCATTCAGTTTACACTTATACACACGTCATTCAATGTACACTCATACACACGTGATTCACTTTACACTTATGTTTTATAAGATACAAATTTTAGAATTGAAATAACTTATACACACGTCATTCAGTTTACACTCATACACACGTGATTCACTTTACACTTATGTTTTATAAGATACAAATTTTAAAATTGAAATAACTTATACACACGTCATTCAGTTTACACTCATACACACATGATGCACTTTACACTTATGTTTTATATGATACAAATTTTAAAATTGAAATAACTTATACACACGTCATTCAGTTTACACTTATACACACGTCATTCAGTTTATACTCATACACACGTGATTCACTTTACACTTATGTTTTATAAGATACAAATTTTAAAATTGAAATAACTTATACACACATCATTCAATGTACACTCATACACACGTGATTCACTTTACACTTATGTTTTATAAGATACAAATTTTAAAATTGAAATAACTTATACACACGTCATTCAGTTTACACTCATACACACGTGGTTTACTTTACACTTATGTTTTATAAGATACAAATTTTAAAATTGAAATAACTTATACACACGTCATTCAGTTTACACTCATACACACGTGACTCACTTTACACTTATGTTTTATAAGATACAAATTTTAAAATTGAAATAACTTATACACACATCATTCAGTTTACACTTATACACACGTCATTCAGTTTATACTCATACACACGTGATTCACTTTACACTTATGTTTTATAAGATACAAATTTTAAAATTGAAATAACTTATACACACGTCATTCAGTTTACACTTATACACACGTCATTCAATGTACACTCATACACACGTGATTCACTTTACACTTATGTTTTATAAGATACAAATTTTAAAATTGAAATAACTTATACACACGTCATTCAGTTTACACTCATACACACGTGATTCACTTTACACTTATGTTTTATAAGATACAAATTTTAAAATTTAAATAACTTATACACACGTCATTCAGTTTACACTCATACACACATGATTCACTTTACACTTATGTTTTATAAGATACAAATTTTAAAATTGAAATAACTTATACACACGTCATTCAGTTTACACTTATACACACGTCATTCAGTTTATACTCATACACACGTGATTCACTTTACACTTATGTTTTATAAGATACAAATTTTAAAATTGAAATAACTTATACACACGTCATTCAGTTTACACTCATACACACGTGATTCACTTTACACTTATGTTTTATAAGATACAAATTTTAAAATTGAAATAACTTATACACACATCATTCAGTTTACACTCATATACACGTGATTCACTTTACACTTATGTTTTATAAGATACAAATTTTAAAATTGAAATAACTTATACACACATCATTCAGTTTACACTCATACACACGTGATTCATTTTACACTTATGTTTTATAAGATACTAATTTTAAAATTGAAATAACTTATACACACATCATTCAGTTTACACTTATACACACGTCATTCAATTTACACTCATACACACGTGATTCACTTTACACTTATGTTTTATAAGATACAAATTTTAAAATTGAAATAACTTATACACACGTCATTCAGTTTACACTCATACACACGTGATTCACTTTACACTTATGTTTTATAAGATACAAATTTTAAAATTGAAATAACTTATACACACGTCATTCAGTTTACACTTATACACACGTCATTCAGTTTACACTCATACACACGTGATTCACTTTACACTTATGTTTTATAAGATACAAATTTTAAAATTGAAATAACTTATACACACGTCATTCAGTTTACACTTATACACACGTCATTCAGTTTACACTCATACACACGTGATTCACTTTACACTTATGTTTTATAAGATACAAATTTTAAAATTGAAATAACTTATACACACGTCATTCAGTTTACACTCATACACACGTGATTCACTTTACACTTATGTTTTATATGATACATATTTTAAAATTGAAATAACTTATACACACGTGATTCACTTTACACTTATGTTTTATAAGATACAAATTTTAAAATTGAAATAACTTATACACACGTCATTCAGTTTACACTTATACACACGTCATTCAGTTTATACTCATACACACGTGATTCACTTTACACATATGTTTTATAAGATACAAATTTTAAAATTGAAATAACTTATATACACGTCATTCAGTTTACACTCATACACACGTGATTCACTTTACACTTATGTTTTATAAGATACAAATTTTAAAATTGAAATAACTTATATACACGTCATTCAGTTTACACTCATACACACGTGATTCACTTTACACTTATGTTTTATAAGATACAAATTTTAAAATTGAAATAACTTATACACACGTCATTCAGTTTACACTTAAACACACGTCATTCAGTTTACACTCATACACACGTGATTCACTTTACACTTATGTTTTATAAGATACAAATTTTAAAATTGAAATAACTTATACACACGTCATTCAGTTTACACTTATACACACGTCATTCAGTTTATACTCATACACACGTGATTTACTTTACACTTATGTTTTATAAGATACAAATTTTAAAATTGAAATAACTTATACACACGTCATTCAGTTTACACTTATACACACGTGATTCACTTTACACTTATGTTTTATAAGATACAAATTTTAAAATTGAAATAACTTACACACGTCATTCAGTTTACACTCATACACATGTGATTCACTTTACACTTATGTTTTATAAGATACAAATTTTAAAATTGAAATAACTTATACACACGTCATTCAGTTTACACTCATACACACGTGATTCACTTTGCACTTATGTTTTATAAGATACAAATTTTAAAATTGAAATAACTTATACACACGTCATTCAGTTTACACTCATACACACGTGATTCACTTTACACTTATGTTTTATAAGATACAAATTTTAAAATTGAAATAACTTATACACACGTCATTCAGTTTACACTTACACACACGTCATTCAGTTTACACTCATACACACGTGATTCACTTTACACTTATGTTTTATAAGATAGAAATTTTAAAATTGAAATAACTTATACACAAGTCATTCAGTTTACATTATAAACACGCCATTCAGTTCACAAGGAAAAGTGATCAAGCACCTTATCTACTCGAGGTACACTATCTGACTGTGGCCATGAACTCATAAACTGCTGAGTCAGTGCATATCAGGTCCCTGCCTGCACATGTAAGCCTTTGTTATCGCATAGCACAAACCCTTCCACTATTAAACTGATCTCACTGTATATCTACAATGCAATTATTATTTATAATATATTTTGATTTACAAATGAAACATAAAATGTAAAAAATACTATTAATGACATAGAACAAATTTAGTTCGAGAAAAATTAATTATTTAACAACACATAATTGTATAAGCGTGAATAAAACAATCAGGCGTGTGGCAACCTTTGGTACCTTGAGGGAGGGAATTTCAGGAGTGGGCAGAAGCTACTGTGAAAGAAGTAGAATAAGATTGTATAATAACTACATTGTTAAGTAATGTGGTTTTTTGGACACGTTATTGATGCAGTTAGTATTACAGTAGTGTAGGTCCTTAGGTTAGCTTCTGTTATGTTATGAAATGATATGTATGGAATTGTAAAAAATGAGAAAATAATTGAGCACATGTTTGGAAATTTCTTGCATAGGTTGGCCATACTGATTTTTATATTTCATCATGTGCTTCCATCTATTGGAAACTTCATAAGCATTGTGCATGCACACTACTCTTCTCTAGAAGTGAAAAAAAAAATGATTGAGTGCCAATAAGAAAAGTGATTGTTAAATTACTTGAATATGTTTCCTCATTTACAATAAAATAAAACGTAGCAAGTTGTCTCAGGTGCAAGTGTTTCAAGCTTATATTCAGCAAATCCATGGTTAAATCACTTGTACTGACCAATCTGATTGAATTTTTCAGTTTTCTTTAATCCTCAAAACAAATGCTTGATAGAATTTCATTACCAAGACACATTTCATCATAATCACCATTTTATGATATTAAAATAAAATCAGCAAACTTATATACACAAAAACACATGAAAGATACAAAATAAAAATACACAGCCCAATGATATAACCTATAATGTTAGATATTAATGCATCTATAATTAAGAAAAGTAAAAAAAAAGTAGATAATTTATTTTTTTCTTTTTTTGAGGGGAGTGTGATATTCAACAAATGAAGCATTTAAATTGGTTGCCTTTCTGAGAATCTATTTTGAATTAGCCTGGGTGATCTTATGCAAATATAGAAAATTTACACAATATGGTCTTGGCAGGCAGAATGGGGGTATAATGGTTCGTAACCATCAATTTGTTGAAATTACAAATCACAAAAGGTAAACAACAAAAAATGGTATTTAAAGAAAGTAATTACTCCCAAAGATTCTGGCTGTTAAAATTTGGTGATTAATTAAATTTATATAATTGAATATAGAATAATTAATTATTTAGAAAAATAAAGATTTTCAGGTTATATTTAATTAAGTTGTTAATTATTGATACTCGTACTTTCCCTTTAAAGCCTGATTTTTTTCTTTTTGTTTTTATCAATTTTATTCATGGACATGTTATAATGACCTATTAGAACACAAACTCATGTAGATTTTCTAGGATTTATGGCCTTCGAAATTTTGAGTGTGACCATATGGTCACATTAGGTTTTCACAACATCAAAATTTAACAAATGAGACAAATATAAAATCCCTTGAAACAGAAGATTGTTTTATTATTTCCACACATGTTTATATTGAATTATACTATTTTAGCACTTGCTTATATGAAACTTGAAAAAACATGGGATACAGAGGCCTATATATATTTTGCACATGCTGTCCGCCCAGCAGATGAACAATCTTCTGCTGCACATCTTCTCCCGGAACCTGGATAAACAAGGTGTCCAATTCCATCAAACCTAAGTGTGTCATATATTCTGTTCTGGCTGTAACTCTGTTTTGATGCAGCTGGTCATCCAAATTGAAGAAGATAACATTGTGCCATCTCTCTTTTGAACTCAAGTTGGAACAATTGAGCCTGCACTTCAGCTTAGTTGCCAAGCATTTTGGATTGTTACCAAGAGAAAAATTGGCCACTACCATTTTTTTGCCACAAATTCCCACTGTCACTACTGGACTCCCAATAGAATCTTTTCCCTGGCAGTTCATTATATCCTGGTACTAACAATACACCTAAAACAGTTTCACTTCCTGTTTTGAAACTTGAATATCTGACATGTTCTTGAACAAAGCATATTTCTGTATTTCACTTATCACCATATCACACCTTGGGAAGAAGAGGGCTACAAGTGTAAAAATGTCATAAATTGAGTTAAGATTGCTATCTGTTAGAAAAAATGGTTACACATTTATTTCTTTATGTCCATAAGTCATGTGCAAGAAAATGGAGACAGGATAAAATTGTGTCCATATCAAATAGTGTATGTACTATACCTTTTTTATTAATGTACTATACCTTTAATTGTTAATAACTCAGAACTAAACTTTTTACACTTGTGGCCATATTCTTCCCAAGATGTGATATCATAAATTTCATTGTCAAAGGAAATCTCAAATAGTTCGACAGGACAAAAATCTCTGTACTTAGAATAATTTCATCCCAGGAATATAGCACGGGTACTCTTTACATCTTTCTGTGTCCACTTCCATTTCTTTTCTCCAAACATGTCCTTTACTTTCTTAGATGGATTTTGTACATCCATTTCTTCCAGTTCATCTTCTTCTGGTAAAACATCGCAACCCCCAATTTGCATCTGATTTGAAAACACAACCTATGCATTAGAGTTTAGTTGCCTTCCATTCAAATTATCTATCAATTCTCCATCATCTTCGTCAGCAGAATCTTCATCAGAAATAACATTTGCTTCTGGTGGCTCTATAAATAACTGTTGTATTTCTTCATCCTCAAACTTCGTATCATTTTCCACTTCTGCAAATAACTCGTGAACTGTCAAACTCCTAAAATAAAGTAGAATGTAATTATTCTTACACATAGTGTCAGGAACAAATAGCAAGTTTGTATTGATACTGTAAGAACCTAGCGTGACCAAATGGTAATGCAAGAAAAAATTACTTATTACAGATTAAATTATAATGACTATTTAACTCTTGTCCTAAATGGGAGTCAATGACCAATCACATTTCAATCAATTTTGATTTTCGACCAATCACAGTTATTTTTCATCTCTATTTTATCAATTTAATTTTATCACATTAAAATCAAGCTCCTCCTTTTTAACATTCTGAATAGGTCAGAGCATTATTTTACAGTGACTGTCTCTCTAAGAAATACGTTGAATATAACAATTTATATATGAAGATGTAAGAATCCTAGAATGCAAGTGGCTCCCAGATTGTATACAGGATGTATCAAAAAGGATGGCACAAACTTACATGGTTGAAAGTACACGATAATAGAAGCAACAATGTCCCAGTAAACATGGGTCTGCAAACGAGCCGTTTGCAAGATAATTATGAATGTATGGTTACAAGTCGCCACTGATTTCATTGTAAACATCGTCCTAGTTAGTACAAATTAATTTGAATTTAGACTTTACTATTAATTTTTCATCTCATTTAGTTCACAGTTCACTTCAGTTATGGGTTACATGTTAAAGGAGGTGTTCGAAGTGTCTTCCTTGCAACTGGATGCAATACTGTGATCGTCTCTGCAATGAATGTTGAATTCTTTCGAAAACCCCTGGATCATTTCTGAATTCTTGCAAGCATGTACAACTCTCTGCTCCAGTTCTTCAACCTTGTTAACGGGTGTGCTGTACACTTCGCTTTTAAGGTGACCCCAGACACAAAAATCCAAAGGATTTAGATCAGGTGATCTTGGAGGCCAAGGTACAGATCTGCCTCAATCTATCCATCTTTGGCCGTATCTGCACGTTAGATGCCCCGTCTCACAGCAGCAGCAAAATGTGTCAGAGCTCCATCATGCATGTACCACAAACTCCGACGTTGCTGAAGGGGAACATCCTCAAGCAAACTTGGAAGATGACACCGCAGAAACCTAAGGTACCTCCGTCCATTAAGTTTTTGTGGAAGAATGTGTGGCCCAATGAGATGATCACCTAGTACCCCTAACTACACATTCAGTGAGAAACGGTACTGATGTGGTGACTCATGAACAGCATGTGGGTTTATTTCACACCAAAAATCTGTATTAAGATAATTAAAAACACCATCGCGTGTGAATCCTACTTCATCTGTAAATAAAATGTTACATGCGAAACGAGGGTTGACTACAGTCTGTTGTTGCATCCACTGACAAAACATCACTCTAGAAACAAAGTCCGCATCATTGAGACATTGAACTTGTTTGGAGGTGGTAAGGGTACAGTAAATTGTGCTGTAAAATTCTCCATACACTACTGTGGCTTAGTACAGGCACTTGTGTGGCAATTCTTCTCATCGAGGTTTCTGGAGAGAGCTGTACTGCTTCCAACACCATATCCTCAACCTCAGGTGTAATGTGAGCAGGCCTATCTACTGCTCTGCCATGTGCAAAACCCCCATTTTCTCTCAGGCGCTGATGGACCCTTGTAAATGTACGACTTTCGGGGTGTCTTCGATCAGGATATGTTTCTTGGTACAAGCGTGCAGCCTCCCGTGCATTGCCATTAGCCCTACCGTACATGAAATGCATATCCGCATACTCTTCGTTACTGTAAGGTTCCATTGTAACTACAACACAGCACAAGTGCACTCCTCAGACGAGACTGATACCTTTTGAGACTGTGTACTGTATCTGTCCTGTACGTTCTGTGTGTAGGGTTTGATTACAACTCCACCTCTCGGCAATGTTCAGTTTTGTAAACAAAGAACATAGGACGACTTCAAGTGTGCAAGGAGTAAACCGTATGATGTTATTATCGCCTCACTATGATGCTTAACAAGCGGCTCGCTTTGTTTCCCCGCAGCTGTTATATTTTATTAAAATACAAAGATTCCGAGTAGCGCTACTACCACAATGTTGCCACATTGCTTTTCTTCACTCAGTTTCAACTAAAACTCGGAAGGTGGAGAAGTCGATTCAGTTATAAATTGTATACCGTAATTAATTGTTATAATTATCAGTGATTTATTGTGATATGTAGCTCAGATAATAATACAATATCTACATATTATATTTGTTTAATATATAAACTTAAGTGATTTCAATGTGTGGCGGTCATGGGAAAATATTTCAGACCAAATGAATTATGTGACACAAGAGGAAGAACCTCTTAATAGTTTAAGTAACAATAAATTACATTCACAGACTCTTAGTAATCAGTGTCAACAGTTGGTTTGTAATGTTTATGATTATATTAACGAAAACATTCTCGGAAGAGGGTCTCTTAGATAAACTTAGCTATTCTTCGTTCAGTTTCAATTAAAACTCGGAACGATGTGGAGCATTCGAGCCAGTTATAAACTAGTATACTGTAAGTAATGGTATAATTATCAGTGATTTATTGTGGTATGTAGCTAGTAATACAATATCTACATATTATATTAGTTTAATTATCATTATCATCATCCTTCATCGGTGTGGAAAGCAACGGGAAGCTACCATACCTGCAGTTCCCTAGTAAAGCTGCAAAACATAGCATGTAAATGCTATGATTGCAGTGAAAGACCTGCTGTCGGGAAGAATTACTATGGATGGATGGATATTAGTTTAATATGTAAGGGATTTCAACATGTGGCGGCCATGGGAAAATATTTTTACACCGAACAGTTAATAATTAGTAATAATAATAATAATGATTAATAATAATAATAATAATAATATAAATTGAAATCTCAACTATGGCCAATAATAAAGGAGAAATCATTGCGTTTATGCATGGTAATAATAAGCCGATTAAAATCAATGTTGATACCTAAATTATAAAGGAGCCTAATATAATTCCAGAATATGTAGTTGATGCTATAGCAAAATATAATGGATGTGAAGTGTTGCGTTTGCCGCCATATTATTATTGCTTCTATCCGATTGAACTGATCTGGGCATAATTTAAAATATATATATATATATATATATATATATAAGGAAACAAAATGATACCCCATCAATGAACGAAAGTGTGTGTGCACTGCAATCCGCGAATGTGTGAATATGATAGACGGGAATCTGTGGTGTGTTCGGCATGTGAAAGAGATAGTAGGACGTTACATGCACCGGGACACACATAATGAGAGTCCTTTCATCATACACGTCAACAATGATACTGAAGATACAAGTGAAGGCGGAAACTAAGGTATGTCAATTTTCAGCATGATATTGTATGTATATTAAATCTATGTAGACCTACAAGCTATATAATGTTGGAATTAAATTATTTAATAAATAAGTACATACCAGTATATAATTTTAATTTTAAAAGTTAAACTATACCAAATAATAACATAAAAATTAAATAATAACGTAAATAATCAATGTCTTCTGTCCTTGTGCAATAAATGCAATAGTGCTATGAAAAACGTGACAACACCACATGTCAAGCAGTGCTGCGCGGCACCCGCTTTTATATGAACTGTTAACCATCAGAGTGAGGCAATAATACAAACAATGACATCAGTGGCGGCTTGTAACCATACATTCGTAATTATCTCGCAAATGGCTCATTTGTGGACCCATGTTTACTGGGACATTGTTGCTTCTATTATCGTGTACTTTCAACCATGTAAGTTTGCACCATCCTTTTTATACGCCCTGTATATAATGCACGAATGTAACCAGATTCTTCTTGCGGGATATAATACAAAAACATTTGTAGCAATTGAATATACCACAAAAAAAACACTGTTTGCTCTTTCTTAAACATATTATTTCATAGGTATTTACGTTCCAGAAAAATGTAATTGACATATTTACATCATAGGACATCAGAAATTAATTAATAACCTATAATGTTGGTTATAAACAGTTTGATGCGTTTCATTTTTACACGCTTTATATTAGCTTGACCTGTATCTATCTATCTATGTAATGGAATCTTTCAACGCAATTTTCACCCACTTAAAATCATTGGATCGACTTGAAACTTTGTATACTTGTAGAGGACCCGTGACAATACAATAATTTCATATTTATTTTCTAAAATCCTGGCCAGAATCATCAGAAAATCAAAAAAAGTGTTTTTGTATCAATGTAACGGAATCTTTCAACGCGATTTTCACCCACTTAGAAACATTGGATCGACTTGAAACTTTGTATACTTGTAGATGACCCGTGACAATACAATAATTTCATATTTATTTTCTAAAATCCTGGCCATAATCATCAGAAAATCGAAAAACATGTTTTTGTATCAATGTAACGGAATCTTTCAACGCGATTTTCACCCACTTAGAAACATTGGATCGACTTGAAACTTTGTATACGTGTAGAGGACCCGTGACAATACAATAATTTCATATTTTGTTTCTAAAATCCTGGCCAGAATCATCCGAAAATCAAAAAAATGAAAACTGGTATAATAGGTTGCAGACTTGTCGAGTTTTTAGTCAATCGTTCTAAGAGCTCAGTTGGTAGAGCAGTGAACTCTTAGTGGTATATAATTTCAGTAATCCATACGTCGCTGGTTCAAATCCGGCTGGGAGGGTTTTTTTTGTAGAAGAGTATTACTTTTAGCTCATACTACAATAGTATCGAATTTAAAGATATTTACATTTTTATCTTATTCTGTAAAATATTAAAACTAAAAAATAAAAATAAATAATAGTTTTAAAAAACTAAAAGAACACGCTTTATTAGAAAACTAAAAAATGAAAAATAATTTTAATTTCCAATATGCTTGGGATAAAATAAAGTGGTCAACAAAAAAATCATCTCCAACACATATAGAATAAAATTAGAGTTATCAACAAAAAGAAAATAATTTTAACATCAAAAGCGTGAGGTGCTTTTTATGATTTTTACATTTTCTTCTTAGAGAGCTTACTTTTACCAATATCTGTTTATTATGAAATATATTAATTGATATAGAGCACCCCATGCTTTTGATGGTAAAATTATTTTCTTTTTGTTGATAACTCTAATTTTATTCTATATGTGTTGGAGATGATTTTTTTGTTGACCACTTTATTTTATCCCAAGCGTATTGGAAATTAAAATTATTTTTCATTTTTTAGTTTTCTAACAAAGCGTGTTCTTTTAGTTTTTTAAAACTATTATTTATTTTACATGCTTTATATTAGCTTGACCTGTATCTATCTATTTATGTGACAGAATCTTTCAACGCGATTTTCACCAACTTAAAATCATTGGATCGACTTGAAACTTTGCATACTTATAAAGGACCTGTGACAATACAATAATTTCATATTTTCTTTCTAAAATCCTGGCCAGAATCATCAGAAAATCAAAAAAAGTGTCTTTGTATCTATGTAACGGAATCTTTGAACACGATTTTCACCCACTTAGAAACATTGGATCGACTTGAAACTTTGTAAGGACCTGTGACAATACAATAATTTCATATTTATTTTCTAAAATCCTGGCCAGAATCATCAGAAAATCATAAAAAGTGTATTAGTATCTACGTAACGGAATCTTTAAACACGATTTTCACCCACTTAGAAAAATTGGATCGACTTGAAACCTTGTGTACTTTTAAAGGATGCGTGACAATACAATAATTTCATATTTTGTTTCTAAAATCCTGGCCAGAATCATCAGAAAATAAAAAAAAAATGAAAACTGGTATAATAGGTTGCGAACTTGTCGACTTTTTAGCCAATCATTGTAAGAGCTCAGTTGGTAGAGCGGTGAACTCTCGTGGTATATAATTTCGGTAATCCATAGGTCGCTGGTTCAAATCTGGCTAGGAGGATTCTTTTTTTACCATCAAAAGCGTGGGGTGCTTTTTAATGATTTTTACATTTTCTTCTTAGAGACTTTACTTTTACCAATATCTGTTTATTATCAAATATATTAATTGATATAGAGCACCCCATGCTTTTGATGGTAATTTTTTTTTTTTTTTGTTGATAACTCTAGTTTTATTCTATATGTGTTGGAGATGATTTTTTTGTTGACCACTTTAATTTTATTCCAAGCATGTTGGAAATTAAAATTATTTTTCATTTTTAGTTCAGTTTTCTAATAAAGCGTGTTGTTTTAGTTTTTTAAAACTATTATTTATCTCCATTAGAGTGCATTCTTACAATATTGTGATCCTTTGGAATAAATAATACGATCTGGTTGCAGTGATGAACAAATGAAACGTAATAAACATTTCTCATTTGTTTTCAAACATCGCCATTATTTACATTAAATATATAAATATTTTAAAATAACTATATTTAAATAATGATTTGTGAGTAAACAGCTTAATTTTATTTAATCAATTGAGTTGGTGTTTACTTGATGAAAATCCATATTTATCAATTAAATAAAAATAAAACATAGTTTTATTTGATTTTCATATTTATTATATAATTCAGTGACAGCTGTTTCGGTACACTGTACCTTCTTCAGACATGTTAAAACAGCTGTCACTGAATTATATGATAAATACAAAAATCAAATAAAACTATGTTTTATTTTTATTTAATTAATTTTATTTGTTAAATAATCCTAACAAATGCCATTCTTGATTTCCAGATTCTCTAGATAAATTCACTCTTCACTTTGTGACATCGTGAATTTATCGATAATTTGGAAATCACTCATGGCATTACTATGATTAAAAATAATTAACAATTTTGCACTTACATAAATATGAACAACAATTACATTTTTTTTATTATTAATTTAACACATCTCATTGAAGGACTAATTAAATTTGAAGAGAAAAATTTTCACCCAGACCAGGACCTGAACCCGGGACTTTGGTTTACCATACCAATGCTCTTACCAATTGAGCTACCAGGGTGAGTTCCAATCTAGATGCAAATTTTTCTCGTCCCAGTCTGGGCAAAAATTTTTCTCTTCAAATTTAACTTATCCTTCAATGAGATGTGTTAAATTAATAATAAAAATATCTATAGAAGCCCTACTGGCTTTTAAAAGTAATGTTTAAATTCCCAATAAAGTCTTCTTAATCAAGAAGCCGCCATTTGCAAAGATGAAGCCACAGCTTCAAGCATTTGGTGCGCGGGAATTACAACGTATATAAGAGAGAAATTTGCATCTAGATTGGAACTCGCCCTGGTAGCTCAGTTGATAAGAGCATTGGTACAGTAAACCAAAGGTCCTGGGTTCGGGTCCTGGTCTGGGAGAAAATTTTTCTCTTCAAATTTAATTTATCCTTCAATGAGATGTGTTAGATTAATAATAAAAACATCTATAGAAGCCCTACTGGCTTTTAAAAGTAATATTTAAATTCTGAATAAAGTCTTCTTAATCAAGAAGCCGCCATTTGCAAAGATGAAGCCACAGCTTCAAGCATTTGGTGCTCGGGAATTACGACATATATAAGAGAACATTTGCATCTAGATTGGAACTTGCCCTGGTAGCTCAGTTGGTAAGAGCATTGGTACAGTAAACCAAAGGTCCCGGGTTCTGGTCCCAGTCTGGGCAAAAAATTTTCTCTTCAGATTTAACAATTACTTTATTTTAATGTTATATTTTAAATTAACACTTTCTAGAATTAGATATAGTTTATATTTAGAAAGAAAAATTACATTCAAACCAGGAGCCGAACCTCAGATCTCTGACTCTGTATGTCAGTGTGATAACCGTTATGCCATTCAAACTTCCAATAGGAACATCAAATTTTGTTCCACTTATACAATTCTCCTTCCATCTGAAGGCTGATAGCCATTGCTATCAACAATGCTATCTGATGACTTCTATTCAAAGTACTTTTATTGAGAATTTAAACGTTACTTTTAAACAGTAAAGCTTATTATTTTGATGTTATATTTTAAATTAACACTTTCCAGAATTGGACAAAGTTTATTTGGATGAAAGGAGAATTGCCTAAGTGGAAAGAAATTTGACATTCCTATCGGAAGTTCAAATGGCATAACAATTATTGCACTGACGTACAGAGTCAGAGATCTGGGGTTCGACTTCCAGTTCAAATATAATTTTTCTTTCTAAAATAATAGTTACATTAGTTTTATCAACAGTGAGATATGAGATACAATTTCTTACCTTTGAAGGCACGGCATGACCACTGCTATTATTACACAACTGACTTCTGTGGCTTATCATTTTAAACTGAGTCAACACAATTGCAAGTTATCACCAGATGTTTTAGGTTCATCCAGCCAATGACATCTTAGAGAGGGAAATTAAATATCTGCCCATAAAGAAACACTACAAACATGTAACTAAAATGATGCATACTCTGACCATATGGTCATGCTAGGCTTTTAAGGGTTAACATGGAAGAAATGTTACCACCTGAGTTAGGATTTGAACCCAAGATCTCCATCTTTACATGCCGATGCTCTACCGTTGAGTTACTTAGGCATACCATAGCAACCGCAAATTCCTCTCTCTTTTTTAATTCCCAAGTACCCTGTTATTAGTGAAATAGTTCATAAGGTTCTAATGTGAGAAGCCATTACAATGTAGTTTTATTTCACTCTTAGCTAATTTTGAACCTGATATGGAAATTGATTACAAAAATTGCTCCCTCTTTTTAATCTCTTAATCCTGTGTAAGCAGTGAAACATTCACAAAGGCTTAATGCTGGTGCTTTTACTCCAAGAAGCCATTATGATGAGGTTTTGCTTTAACATCGGCTCATTATGAACCTGATATGAAAATTGATTTTTAAAAATTCTTCTCTCTTTTAATCCCTGAGGCCTGTGCAAATAATGAACTATTCACAAGACTTCATGGGAATACTTCTACTGCAAGAAGCTATTATCCTGAGGTTTTGTTATTACTTCAGTTAATTACAAACCTGGTATGAAAATTAATTACAAAAAATTCCTCTCTTTTTTAATCCCTGAGTCTCCCTCAATTAGAAAAACTGGTGCTTCTACGCAAAAACCCATTATCATAATGTTTTGCTGTAATGTCATCTAATTACAAACCTGATATGGAAATTAATTACAAAAAATCCTCTCTTTTAATCTCTGCAAATAGTAAAAACTGTTCACAAAACTTACTGGGATATTTCTACTGAATGAAGTCATTTTCATAATATTTTGCTGTTACATCACCTAATTACAAGACTTAATGGGGATGCTTCTAATGCAAGAAGCCATTATCATGATGTTTTGTTGTCATGTCAGCTAATTATGAACTTGTTATGGAAGTTAACTAAAAAATTGTCTCTTTTTAAATCCCTAAATACTTCTCAAGTAGTGAAACTGTTCACAAGACAAGGGGATGCTTCTGCTGCAAGAAGCCATTTTGATGGGGTTTTGTCATAATGTCATAATTTATAAACTTGGTATGGAAATTAACTACAAAAGTTTATTTCTCTAAATGAACGCATACCAAAAATTATACTTAATTACAAACCAAAAGGAGACAGGAATGTTGGTAGACTGTGTGGCACCTTATAATTCTTTTTTTACCCAGGTTCTACTACCATTAGTGCTGTTTGTTACCATTATTATATTAAACTCACGATAGTAAACCATTTATTGCGCCGCCGTGTATCGTCTTTTGTTTCCCTTGTATATGTATTAGCCTTGAGTTCATAACATCAGGGTTATTATTCAAAAGCCTTAGCCCGGGCCCATAAGAAGCAAAGATTGATTCATCTTTCTTTTCCAAATGCTTAAACATCAATCAACAGTAGATCTTAAAACACTTGAGTAATCTATGATACTTAGCTAAACTGGGTGTATCATTATTATTATTATTAACCATGAAAGCTAGACGGAAAAAAGGAAATTTGTATGATCTCCTAAATAAGTAAGCTTGTGTACGGGAATATGCCCAACAGCAGTATACACATAAATAATTTGAACATTAAATTTGATGTATATAAAAAAATGATGTTTAATATAAATAGTACATCTGAAGTATTAGAAAAATATAATCAAATAACAATATTGATCATTCTTGAATTTAAAAGAAAACTAAATTAATAATTATTAACATAAAAAAATATCATAACTCACTCAAACAAATTCACACATACTTTCAGTCCAAGCTTTCCCTGGTCCTCCGGACCAAAAACTTAAAACACGCCACTCGCGTGCTCCTGACGACGTAGTTCCAACCAAATGTTCCGATCGAATGATAATGTTCTGAATGTGCGTATCGTATTTGAGCGTTCCGAGGTAGAAGGAGAGATGCACAGTACAAACAGCGCAATAGGAGAGGTAGAAAGGAGAGTGGGGGTAGATGCATAGAGAAGGGATATTGGCATAGTTCACAAATCTTTCAGTTCAAGGAGGATAACGGCACTGATGTTACGAACCGAAAATCGCACTTTCGGTTCAATTAAAAAAAGAGATGGATTCAACTTTTTGAATGAGAATCTATGAGACTGCAACAAGCCACATGGGCATAATCCATGATTGTTGATGATGATGAATTTCTTTCTCTGTATATCCCTGAATCCTCCCCAAATTGTGTAACTTTTTACAAGGCTTCATGGGAGTTTTTCTGCATCAGGTTTTGATGTAATTACATTTAATTATGAACCTGATATGGAAATGAATCTGCTTGCTCTAAGAGGTGTACTTAAGTAGGTCAGTGGTCATATTTGAAGAGAAAAATTATACACTCAGACCAGGCCTCAAACCCAGGACCTTTGGCTTTCCAGGCCAATACTCTACCGACTGAGCTACCTGGGTGAGTTTCAATCTAAACTCAAATTTTTCTCTTATATACATTGTTAATTCCCATGCACAAAATGCTATTAAACCTTTGTTTCTATCTTTGCAAATGGCGGCTTCTTTATTAAGAAGGCATTTATTTGGGAATTTTTATATTACATTATAATGCCTGTACGGTTTCTTTTGATGTTTTTATTATTCATTTCATACATCTCAATGATGGATAAATCATATTTGAAGAGAAAAATTATATGCTCAGACCAGGGCTCGAACCCAGGACCTTTGGCTTTCCGGACCAATACTCTACCGACTGAACTACCTAAGCAAGTTTTGATCTAAATGCAAATTTTTCGTGGGAATTAACAACGTATATAAGAGGAAAATTTCCGTTTAGATCGGAACTCGCTCAAGTAGCTCAATCGTTAGAGTATTGGCCTGGCAAGCCAAAAACCCTGGGTTTGAGTCCCAGTCTGAGCGTATAATTTTTCTCTTCATTGAGATATATGAATAATAAAAACATAGGTCAATGGTACTTCATTAATATGTAAAGCTGAAGGATTCAAATCCTGCTCAATTAAATATTTTTCTTTCTATGTTAACTATGGTCTAAAGATGCCTTACCTGAAAAAGAATTCCTTACGTAGAATTTATTTTTTTTTAATCTACATCCTAACTATCAAACCTTAACTCAATCAGTCCTTGTAAATAATGACATAAGTACTTCATCAATTAGTATCATAATCTGTAGTGAGTTTAAGCATGTTTAACAACACTCCTCCATTCTGCCGTATTCACTGATAACCTTCTCTTCCTTTCACTTTCATAATCCTCAAATCATAATCAACGTCATCAACACGTCAAATTTTAGGTCTTACCTTCAATTGTCTTCCATTAGATTTCCACAACAAAACTTTTTTTAGGAATTTCTCATCCTCTAAATTCATTATAAACTTATAATTAATATATCTGAAAAAATTCTATGGTATATTTCTTATCCCTAAATATTACATTTAATTAACTCTTTAGCTTATGAAATATGTAGGTCAACTACCAATTGATGGTCCTCTTTCTGAGTCATCTGAATCAGTTCATATTTCCAATATCCCTAAGATCCACCTGAATATTCTCCTTCCATCAAATATTAAATATTACAATTAGATTTGTAAAAGAATAGGCAGTTAGTTTCTGATGTGTAAAACTAACAATTTTAGTATCCCTAATTAAATTAGGATTATTAATATAATAAATTTTGGGAATTTTTACATTATGAGGTTTTCTTAATAAGAATCAAATGAATTGTGAATTCTTCTTACCTCGTACATCTATGTTTTTTTAACACAGAACTGCAGTATTGGGAAACATATCATTCCCATCTTCAGCTGTTTTCAAGACTCAGTTTTTCATTATGCCGGTACACCAGATGGCAGTTTGGAAGATTACCAGCATAATGAAAAATTGACAATCGTGAAATCAGCTGAAGATGAAAATGATATGTTTCCCAATGCTACAATTCTGTGTTAAGAAATAAAGATGTATGAGGTAAGAAGAATTTACGATTCATTTGATTCTTATAAAGTTTATTAATCTAAGATAGAATTAATTTTGTCTAACTGTTCAAGGGTCGTGGGTTCAAACCCAGGTGGGGTTGATGGATTTTTAGAATGGACAAGTCCTCCGGAAGGGACTTTAATCCATGGGTCCCGAGTCCAAAGATTTTTGGGCTCAAAACAAACTGAAGCCTAAATTAGTGCCTCTGAGCAAAATTTAACCAACATTTCCCATTGAAGTAATATTTTGAATGCTTACTAGATGTCTCATTGGGACAATGTGCTGACCACATGTCACTCACTTACATCTGTAGGGAAATAAGCATAACTAAATTAGCTTGGTTGAGAAAATCTCATTAGGGAAGCATCCATGTCTCCATGAGGGACGTATAAGTACATACATATATATACATACAAAACAAAAATAAGAGAAAAAACACAGCTGTTGAAAAATGAATAATGGAACTCGCCAATTGCAGCAAAATGTCAGAATTTACTTGTACCTGTTTGCTCTAAGATCTGATTTTAACTGATAAAATAGTTACATATTTTTTAAATCTAATACTTAATTTTTTTCCTGACATGTTCCTACTTTTATGTTATCTATGTCTACTGATTTCTCTTATGTTCTAATATTTTCAAGAGAATGAGTAAAATACCAAAAAAATGTAATTATAGAGAAACTATGAAAGATATGTATTTATATAAAATCTGAAGAATTCTGTATGCACTGAACCCTGGACACAATGGTGCCAGTGAGTTAGTTACAATGTCTGAAAGTGCTAAAATATATGTTTATGGGAAAAGTATTAAAAATTTACTCACATACCTTGTTCTAAAAAAATTGGTTTTATATGAAATAAAACTTTAAATAGGTGTTTGTCATAATTCAATTGGAATATTAAATTTTGTTTAAGGGGGGGGGGGAAGCAAAAACCATACATATCTGTACCCTTATAACTAGAGCAAGGATTTATATGAAGAAAATTTTACCAAAATATGAAATCAAAATAAGAAAATATGAAAATTGTAACACGAAAATATTATGAAGCTATTATTTATTAACGTTATTACATATATTTTCATATACATACACTCGGTATAATATATAGGATCCAACAGCATGTAAATGAGACAAGTAGACCTTATTTGTGGTTCAAAAATTTCGAGCTCCTGAATTTGAAAAGATATTCAAAACATCATGTCACCCACAGTTTTTACACAAATCAGTATGAGGATCACAATAATTGGATGGAATATGGTGATTTGAAAGTTTGGGTATGATTCTAGGAAAACAATCAAGATATACAAAATTTCCCTGTTTCATCTGTGAATGGGGCAGTCGGTCTCATGACAACTTTGGGAACAAAAACAGTGGCCCTGAAGGTTTAAATTGGTTTTAGGGGACAAAAATATCAAGTGTCACCCTTTAGTGGAAAGAGACAGAATATTCTTGCCCCTTCTGCACATCAAACTGGGCATGATGAAGCAGTTTGTCAAGGCATTACCTAAATATGGCAACTGTTTCAAATATATGTAATAAGTTCCCCAAACTGTCAGAAGTTGAAAGATATTCGATATTCGGAAACTAATGCTAGATGAAGATTTCCTTCATTCAATGAATGATGTGGAGCGAGAATCCTGAACTTCTTTAAGTGTGTGGTTCAAAACTTTTTGGAAATAATCATGTCCCAGAGTATATAGACATAGCAAAGAACATGCTGACGACATTCAAAATGCTGGGATGCTCAATGAGTTTAAAGCTACATTTTTTAAATTCATACCTTGACTTATTTCCTCCAAACCTGGGTGCTGTAAGTGCAGAACAGAATGAAAGATTCCATCAGGATACCAAGGACATCAGGTAACTTGGGATGTTCGGATGATGGAGGACTACTGCTGGATGCTTCAGCGTGAGCATATGGACATTCCTCATAAGAGGAAAAGCAGGAGCCACGCCATGACAACTATGAAATCACGGAATGAATTATTTTAGTGCTTCTTTTGTACCACATTCTCTGTATACATCTGTTCACTGCCTGTATATTTCAATATGTTGCTGTTTTAAAGTTGTATTCTACTTCTGCATGATTCATGTGCTGTATATATGCAATATTATTATTGCAACATATGCTATTTGTGCAAAAACTGTGGGTGATACAATGTTTTGATTATCATTTTCAAATTCAGGAGGTCGAAATACATAAAGAATGCCTACATTTCCGAAAAAAGTTTTTGTGACCTTACGATTTGTTGCACTGTGTTATTACTGTAAAGATAAAGTCATCCTATGTATATATGGGGCTTTAGTTGGGAAGTTTAAACTACTGGTACTAGCCCAATCTTTTAAAATTTTTCACAATGACTCCGATTCCGATTGAGGGTCTTTCCAATTTTCAGCGGTTGCCCTTTTACCAGCCGGCTGCTGGCCCTTCACATCCACATGTGTCAATCACAGAGGAAGATGATCAACAGCCAGTGTAGGGGTGACATGTGGTTAGCATGTCGAGTCCCCCAGCCGTTATACCTGGTTCCTCAACCTGGAGCCGCTACTTATTGTAGCTACCCAATTGCCTCACGATGCTGGGTGGGCACCGGTCCCATACTGGCCGAAATACCATGAGCAAATTTCTTCCCCCATGGAGACTCGAACCAGCGCAAGTCCCGTAGCTCTGCGCCAAGGCTTCCTACCTTAACCGCTCGGCTACGGCGCGGGACCACAATGACTCAAAGGGAAGAATTGTTCTGCAGTTTTTTTTTTTACAATTACAAGATTTCACATATGGCATTCGGTGAAATTTCAAAAAGAAGAGATCCAGGTAAATTGATGAACATGAAATGAGCTGTATGTTCCCCCCAAAGAGGGCATTTATGATTGAGGTTAATTTTATTCTGGAACCAAATAACTATTTGCACAGTTGTTGATGTAGCAATAATGTTTGCGCAAAGATGTGATAATAGATTTTCTGGCTTTCTTTCACAATTCCCACATTCTGTGTACACTTTTAAAGCTCCAATAATTTTCCTGTTATCTTTGGTTTTAAATTGACAGGAAGGGTGCATTATACTTTGTTCTTCATACATTATATCAAGCTCCTCAGACCATTCAGATGGATTTAACATAGGGTAAGTGGAATAAGAGATCAGTATAGTTACTACAATTTTAAATCCTTATTCATTTCTCTGTGAATGACAGATATCTTGTGTGGATTTCTGAAAAGGTAGGAGTCTTAACCTCCTACGATCTCAGAAGTCTTCTAAGGCTGGAAGTGGGATAAAATATATATACACTGTGTATATTGTCGCTGGACAATGAAAATCTTCTATGTTTTTATTATTCATTTCATACGTCTCAATGATGGATGATAAAAATATCGAAAGAAGCCATACTGGCTTTATAATGTAATGTAAAATTTCCAAATAAATGTCTTCTTAATAAAGAAGCATCTATTCGCAAGATAGAAATAAAGGTTTCATAGCACTTGGTGTGCGGGTATTAACAGTGTATATAAGAGAAAAATTTGCATTTAGTTTGGAATTCGCCCACATAGCTCAGTCGGTAGAGCATTGGCCTAGAAAGCCAAAGGTCCTGGGTTCAAGTCCCAGTCTGAGCGAATAATTTTTCTCTTCAAAAATGAAAATCTTATTAATTCCACGAATCTTGAAAAAAAAACTATAGGCCTATAAGTGCATTAAATTGTACCCAGTGTAAAACAAATTTTCACATATTCTGTACAAAACCTATAAGTAAGTCCTTTCTACAATGTGTCATCAACTAGTGGTATCAATTAAAATTTTGTTCCATCTATCAATTTGTGTAAATTTCTTTTTTTTTTTAAGATTTGTGTAAATGGATATAAAAGTTTTCTATTACCCATCAATTATTTATATATATATATATATAATATGGTATCTTTATCTTGTCGTGGTGGAGTGGCTTGCGTGCTTAAATGATCCTGAGAGCTATGCCGGCAGTAGCATTGCTGCCAATAGGGTTACCCATGCCGGACTGGTCGAATGTGATAAGCCAGACGAAAAAAGTACCTTGGTCGAAAGAGTGACAATCTTTCACCGTAAAAATACAACCGTCAAGAAATGCGGACATGGGTTCAACTGGGGTAAAATTTTCCGGAGGTCAAATAATCCCCCATTCGGTTCTCCGGGCGGGGACTAGTTCAGGGAACCCATGCCAAAGAAATATGATTTGAGGGAAGTAGATTATACAGGGAATGATTGGAAAGCATTAGCTCAGGATAGGGATGTATGGAGAGCTTATGTCCGTGCGGCCATGAACCTACGGGTTCGATAGTGCCAGTGAGTAAGTAAGTAACTAGCGGACCCGACAGACGTTCTGCCTGAACGTTCAATTCTCAAGTCATGGCCAGATGATAAAAATATAAGTTACTTTTTAACCATAAAATTCACTAATTAATAAGTCTGCAAGAAAACTCCTCACTGCCATCTGTTGTGACTCAAGAAGCGTGCATTATGATGTTACATTGCTGGCACACAGAAAATGTCAGTAATGCAGATGACTACACATGTGACACAAAAAATTCCTGTAACCCAATCACAGTGCCATCTACCACGTCCATTTGTGAATCTAAACCATCCAGGAACCCACTCAAATACACAGAAAAAATTTCATTGAAATCAGTTCAATCGTATGGGCATTTTTTAATTTTGGATTTCAAGTAAACCTCCACTTCTAATTGTTGCATTTCACTCATTTTTGGATAATATATATACATTGGTTTATTTTAATAGGATATACTGAGTTTCGTTGTAAAACATAAAAAAATGTGACTGCTAGAGCGATTTTTAAATGTTTTACCAATGAACCTCCAGGTCAAATCTGAATCCCCGGAAATTTTGAAGTTCATAACTTTTTCTTTCTTGTGTTTTGAATGTGGATTTTTTTTTCCCAAACCTTGAGTTCCTTTTGTTCTTTTATAAAAAGAAAAAAATAGGAAATCAAAAGAACTCACGATTTGGGAAAAAATCCACATTCATAATAACAAGAAAGAAAAACTTAGGAATTTCAAAATTCCCGAGGATTCTAATTTGATCCAGAGGTTCATTGGTCCACCAACAGAGGAAGGAAGAAGCAGTTCTCCTGATTGACAAGAAATTACTGAAGATGAAGCTGCCTAAGCTTTGAAACCGGTATAATTAGAAGACTGGATATGAGGTGAGCTATAAAACATTTTTATAAAAATCTTAAGTTAAACCTCATAGTGATTTTTTTCCTATAAAAGTTTCCTAATCATGTTCTATATCCATAACTTCTTCCTTAATTCTGCTATTGCCATTCCCTGTTTTCTAAAGTTTTAAAATTCAGTCTCCATAACATAATTGGCAGGTTGTAAAAATTATTCTTGTGTAGAAAAGTCCTTTTACTCATTGCTTCTTCAAAAAAAGAGATTTTGGAAACTGCACTAAAAAAAGGTTAGTAACCCATTTTCTTAGAATTCTTGTTTCTGCACACCCATCAGACCTGATAAATTGTTCAAGCAGTAAAATTACCATTATGGTGATAAAAGACAAGCACAGCAACTTACATTATATTGTTAAAAAATAATTAAATTACATAGTTTTTAAAAAAAAGTTTACAACTTTGAATGAGCGATGCCATTATTTACAAGATTGTGTTTTGAATAAGTTTTACAAGAAATCAGTATCACAGAATATGTGATATTATAGATGAGACAGTATACAAAAGAAGTTGCTATATCTAAGTTTAATTGTGTGCATGTATGTATATATAGTAGTACATGGGGAATGCTGAAGCATACTTGGTGAAGGCAATATACTACTTTGGAAGATTGCGAGTTTAATTCTCAACAGGGTCAGGATTTTTAAACTGGAAAACCTTCAAATGGCACCATAGTCCTGGGTCTCTAATGGAAATAAGTACCAGGTGTACAATAAATAAGTTGAATCTGCCATCATCTTATCTCATATTTCATTATTGCTTGTAAGACATGTTTCTGCTCCATCGCCAGTTGGTACAAACTGATGATCTTCAACTTGTCGACTCCTGCTCCCTCTTTTTGTAGTAAAAAAAATGTAATATGCAAGTTCTTTGGACCACAAAAAAAGAGAGAGCAGGAGTTGATACCCAGGGCCGACAACTTAAAGATCATCAGTCTGTACTTACTGACAATGGAGCAGAGATGCTTACAACGAAATATGAGGTAAGATGAGGCAGACTTAAATTGTTTATTAAGTAGAACCTCATAATGTTACTTCCGATTGTATTTTCATAATACCAGATTTTATTCTGTGAATAAAGAAGGTCATCATGCAGGGCTGACGTCTTGTGTAAATTGTCTGATAAGGTGGGAGCCTTAATTTTCTACTATCCTAAGACCAGTTGTAGGATGGAAAAAAAAGTTATATATTTTTTATTACTATAATCTCCCTGGTATTAACATTTTCTTTATATTCAATAAATTTATAAAATTAAACCCAAACAAGTGGAAGTGTTGATCTTGTGGGAGTCAGTGTGTACTGCAAGAGATTTTAATGCTTTAAAATTTTCATACTCTCCTTGGATAATTTTATAACTACCTATACTGAGTATCAGCCCAACCAAAGTCGTGTGCATGTTTTTTTTTTCTTTTTTTTTTGAGTACATATGTTAATGAAATTACCATATTAATTACAATATTGCAAAATTAAAATATCAACAGAATAGAACTGGATTCCTTGAAAGCTGTCAATTTTTTAGAAACATTTTTTTTTCTTAAGTGTTTGCTCAATTATTTGAGCATTTCCTATAGTCCAGCTATTGTTTCTCACACTGGAATCTAGAAATCACTATAGATTTCTAGCAGTAAATTTAGGAATGAGTTGAAAATTCTAGTATTGGTATCAGTGCTGATAAGGTAGAAGCTAGTCATGTGTAAACAGTATGTGAATATTACTGCCAAAGAATATGTATTCAACAAAAACAAAACTTGAATAAGTTGTAGTCTTTCTTACAGGGTTCTAATTACTATATAATCAATTTTAAGTGAGAATTGTTTTATCTGCTTTTATGTGAATACATTTGACACCCAATCATTCCACAATGTAGAATAAGTATTTAATATTCTTTGTATGATGCTATTATAAATCTGTATGCAAAAGCCTTTGAATATCTGTTATATTATACGTACAATTTCTAACTTGTTAACTGCGCAGTTGTGTCCAGTATTATTGGAAAAGACAATAAAATGCTAGACACTGGATAAATTGTAAACTGCAAGAATTATATTAAAACAAATCCTTCAGTGGGAAATTTGTTTTTATTGTGTAACATTAGACCAACAATCCTAATTTAGATAATTTTTTGTGGGAACACTGAGTGAGAAAGATGAAAATTATTGGTTAATAAGAATGTTCATAACAAGAAAAAAAAGTATGAAAAATTTGATTTTTTTTTCAGAAATGTGTTATCTTATTAAACAAAATGATCTATTAGGAAATTGGAAATATTAGAAAGAGTTTTTTGTCAGAAATATATTATCTTATTAACCTTTATTGTATGTAATTTTTAATTGACCATTACTACCCAGTCGCCAGAATTTACCTTAACATCCCTATTTTGCAGGATTGTGAATAAAAATTTGCTACCTGCACTTGTCAGATTTATCTACCTTTGGTAATTAAAGTATAAAATTATAAAATAAAAGGTCCGTCTCCTCAACTTAAAAATTATTATTTATCTGTAGCACTTTCAGGACCTCAACAGAATTTTATCATGAATTTTATTAATGTTGACCTTTAAATGTTAAACAAGACGATCTATTAGAAAATTGGGAGTTACTTCCGATATTTTTTTATCTTCTCATTTCTTGGTCATGTACAATTAATATATTGGTATCAAATGTATTGGACATTCCTATTTGTTATATTACTTTGAAATTCGGGTTCCATTGTCATTTTTTTTTGTTTATACAGTGATAAATTCTATAAAACAAAGAGTAAAGCTTGATACAATAATATCTGATTTGCTGAAATCACATGATTGGATGAAGTAGACATAGGAAATAAAATTATTAATTTTAATAAAAGCATGGGAATGATAAATTCAGTAATGAAACCTTTGCTAATCCAGAGAGATACTAGAGTACGGTTAACAAAACCTTAGCAAGATCTGCACTTTGCTGCGGCAGTGAGGCATGGTCTTTGAGGAGAAGAGAGCATGATAACTTCTAGTAAAATGAGATTCATGAGATATACAGCAAGATATACCAAATGCGATACAAACACAATGATGATATCTTGAAGGAACTATGTTTAGAACCAGTCACTGAATACATACATAGATACAAGAACAACTGGATAAATAATTTGCAATGAATGTGTTCAGATAGAGTTATTAAAAATCATCGGAGAACATATTGTTTAAATAACTCACCTCATAGGATTCATGTTTCCATGATATCGCGATTTCAAACATAATCATGTTCATCGTCAGCCATAACTCCGAGTTATGGCTGACGATGAACATGATTATGTTTGAAATCACGATATCATGGAAGCATGAATCCTATGAGGTGAGTTATTTAAACAATATGTTCTCCGATGATTTTTAATGATTATACCTCATAATGTTTACTTCCCAACATTAATTAAATATAATCAGATAGAGTTTCCAAGGCCATGCTTCATTATTGATTTCTGGGCCATCCAAGGAAAAGCTGGATACAAAATTCATCAGTGAGATCGTAACAGGTCTATAGGCCTAATGCTATGGTTTATTATATAGCATGTCGCGCCAGATGTGACGCGAGCTTGCATTATGCTCAGTGTGATGCTGGTTTTGCATGGAGCGCATACGGTACAGTGTTTATGTTTATTGTCGCCAGATGGCACCACATATATGGGAAATCTAAATGACCAATATTCATAATAAATTCCCAAACGAGTTTATGAAAAAAATGGATGTATACAAATCTGTCCCTGCATAATCTAATAAAATAAATTACATACATACTATTTAGTAAACTATAAACTAATCTGATGTACACTAAACTGACCCATTGGAACCTAACAAAATGAAGTGATTGAACATGTATTTCTTAAAATATGTTTTGGAATTAAATGCAAATGTTGGTCATTCACACATATGTCCTGCCATCTGGTGGATTTAATTTTATAAGCGTTCGCGCATGCGCACTTCAATTCTAAAGAACTTTGAAAAATTATAGAGAGGAAAAGTCATAATTTGTGTACATACATAAACATATAATAATTCTTTATAAAAAAGTTTTAGGCATCGTTTCAAAACGATTAAAATAGTACGAAATATTGGTAAAGATGGGAAAGGCACCTAGAGCAACAGCATCATATGAATGTTGTATGGAAAATAATAGAACAAATTATTCTTAAGTTCTTAAATAAACACATGTGTGATGATAATACCAAATGTTAGAATACTTCAGATTTTCGCCAGACCAGTTTTATCAGGTTTAGAATTTAATAGAAGACAAAATTTATGTACATCCATAATATCCCTAAGATACAATACAATATTTCTTCTTCTTCTTCTTAAACTTAATTTGTAGGATTTTCATCCTGTTTATTTCCAGAATCACTCCTCGGAGGATGTGCATTCACTGTCTATCCATCTCTTGGCTGGTCTTCTTGTTCTTCTCCCGTCCATTGGTCTATCTTCTTTAGCTCTTTTTGCAAGCTGGTTTTCTTCCATTCTTTCTATAGGACCCTTCCAATATTTTCATCTATCTATAATAAATTTGGTTATGTCTTGAATATGACATTTGTCCCTAATTTCTGTGTTGTGTATTTTATCAAATAATGTTTTCCCCTGAATAGTTCTTAAGATTTTTATTTCGCATGTGCTTATTATTTGTTTAGTTTTTGTTGTATCAGCCCTAGTTTCTGCTCCATATACGACAACTGGTCAAACTATCGTTTTGTATATGCGGGTTTTGCTTTCTATTGGCATATGTTTGTTGCGCCAAATTAAATCTTTCATATACCCTGATATTTGTGCTGCTTTATTACTTTGTTTCTTTACTTCTTTTATTAAATTTCTAGTGTTTGTTATTAATACACCTAAATAATTAAATTCTGACACTTGTTCTATAATTTTTCTTTCCACTTCTAATTTGCATCTTACTGATTCTTTTGATATTGTTAAGCATTTTGTCTTATTCGTGTTAATTTCCATATTGTATTTTCTGGCATTTATATTAAATTGATGTAAAGATCTTTGTAAATTATCTTCAGATTCTGAAAGGATAACAACATCATCTGCGTATTATAGTCAATTACTGACTCCTGTGATCTGCTATTATGGAAGGTATATTTATATTTTATTGGATGATCAAAAAATGTATTATTAATTCTTAAAGCATTCGTTGCAGCAAATGTAATGAGCATATCTCCATTTTCATTTCTGACATCTTCATTAAACCTTTGTGTAATGCCTGGTAAACAGTTTTTTCCTATTCTTCCATTGAAGTCTCCAAATATAATAATTTTTTCTCTATTGTTTATTTTTGATACAACATTTTGAAGAGTTTCATAGAATGCTTCTCTTGGTTGCAAAAGTTTAGATATATCAGGAGCATATATACTTATAAAATGTATAATATTATTTTGTAACTTTACTTTTACATGTAAAATTCTATCAATTATATAATCATTAATTAAATAAAAATAAAACATAGTTTTATTTGATTTTCATATTTATTATATAATTCAGTGACAGCTGTTTCGGTACACTGTACCTTCTTCAGACATGTTAAATTATGAATTGTGTTCCAACTGATCTAAGCAACAATACAACAATATTTTTTTTAAATTTAACAAAGGGGATTCATTCAAATCAAGTTGAGAATTTAACAGTTTGTTACTACTTTTAAATTTATTAATTTCTACAGCCTCCATAAGATCTAACTTCTTACCCTTATCACAAACATGTAAAATTTCAAAATTAGGATCGAAACAATGATTAAAGTGGAATAGGTGGTTAGCATATTTTGAAGGTACAGTGTACCGAAGCAGCTGTCACTGAATTATATAATAAATATGAAAATCAAATAAAACTATGTTTTATTTTTCTTTAATTAATAAATATGGATTTTCATCAAATAAACACCAACTCGATTGATTATTTATATAATCAACATCGTCTATACTTTCTTCAAACATTTGGTGTAGCAACATGCCTACTCCAGAGTGTGCTCTATTTTATTTTGGTTGGCCACTGTATATAAATATATAATCATCAATTTTTGTCATACCTTTTCCTTTCTTTTTTGTTTCTGATAATGCACAAATTTTTATATATTTTTCTTTTATTTCTTGTATTATTTCTTCTTTCCTTGTAAACAAAGACATAGCATTCCAAGTAGCAATTCTTAATATGTTTTTCTTTTTCCAAATCGTAGACCTTTTCCTAGCGTTTGTCGTATTTTGTTTCCTTCTTTCATCCGAGGCTTGATCCTTGGGACTGCGAGCAATGTATAAGATACACCTTGAAGTGGGTTTCTAGCCCGTTTTCATGGCGGGTTTATTATTCGGAGTTTCCTCCCTAGGCCGATAGCCTTCACTCAGCTCCAGAGCTCAGCCTGCCCCGTTTTATTTCAGAGTTCTCTCTCCTAGATGGGTTGTCTTGCAGGACTAACAAACCCCATCCGCCCGTTTGTCAATCTACAAGGCAGTAGATGTAGAGTTGCCTCTTCCGTCAGGTACACCATACCGAAGGACTCCTTCTCTGCTGTATCTGCCAATGAGGTCTTCACCGTAACTTTGGCAAGGGGCCTTCACAAGGTACTATCAGCTGGGAAAACTGAACCAAGGTTTTTTTACGAGGTGTTACTCCTCCCCCTCATCCTTTTTCAACCTGGCTTGGGACAGCTTTTAATTATTTCTTGACTAAGTTCAAGCCACAATAATTCTTTTTTTCTGTGCATCTCTGTACTCCTTCATACTCATGTATAAAACACGATGATTTGAAACGAAACTAATTAATATTTCATCATTGAATTTGCTAAAATTACAAACCAAGCGCTCTTTTACCGACATTTTACCATGAAATCTTCGTTTGTTTTTAGCCTTTTTAGCAATAAGTACGGATAATAGCTTCTATATTCTTTGTTTGCGCTGGCAAATTGTATCCCGGATTCAAGTGATTCAAATACACAACGCAACATGTCAGCGCAAACTTTTTCGTGTCACTGCTTTGCGTTGTAGATAAACCACATCCATTTAAATGCACGGGGAGCAATTTTTGCGCTGGCGCTTTGCGTCGTAGATAAACCATAGCATAACACTTAGTTGGATGAAGAGGAAGGATTTTCATCAAGTAAACACAAAATCAATTGATTATATTAAAGTTTCTCTTTATTTAGCTATATATTAATGAAAGTATGCTTAATGCTTCAGACTCCAAACTATCTCACAAAACAGTTCTAGGATCAGAATTGCAAGGGAATCCAAATATTGCCGAAATTTCTCCAAAATGCTTAGAAATGGGTATGCTTTCGATGGATACAGCAGTTTCAACAAAGGGTCTAGCGTCCCTTCCCTCGCGAGCTTCAGGTCACACTGGCCCGGTGTGTAGTTCCTGATCGAAGAGTTCCTTGCACAGGGTAACATGTGAAGACCTCAAAGGAAAGAAATAAATGTGTGGAGGAGGCACCCTTTCTCCAGAGAAAAATTTGGAAGCCCATTTCTGGGGTAACAAGGGAGAAGTCCTCAATAGTCCATAGGAGCTGAAGAGGCAGCTTTTTGGGGTTCATACAACTGGGGGTATGATGTCTAGCCTTAAGATGGCAATCCCATCGTACATCTCGCTCTGCAGAACGCCAGTAACGTACCCAGAGGGAATATTCTAATTACTAAGAGTCTCATAGATAATGGAAATAGGACTGTCCCAACGTTGACAACCTTGGCTAGGAACAGCAACAAAGATTTAGTCAGAAACGAAATAATGAAAATAGGAGTTTGGAATCCCAGAGATATCACAAATAAAGAAACTGTGCTAGAAAATGAACTAGATAAAATGAATATAGATGTTGCTGTAATTCCAGAAACTAAAAAAATCACTTGGAACTATAAATAAAATGTATAATAAAAGATTAAAAATTTGAAACGAAATACCAAAACTGATTAGAGAGGAGTTCATGGGAAAAATAGATTAGTGACCTGGAATATGATTTACAAGGACTAGTGCACTCACACTAAGGAACACTTTAGAAATATTAAAAATGGTGAAATTGAAAAATCAACTATGCAGCACATAGTTTATTGGAGAATCATAAAATTGAAAAAGAAGCCCAACTTTTAAAACATTTGGAAAAACCTTTAGAATAGAAATTTGGGAGAAGATATATATTCAGAAGAACAAATTTAGATCCATGAATTCCGTATGAGCGTGACCTCATCTCAAATTTCATCAAATCAACACCAGATGGCAATGTTATTGATGGAGATTCCAATAAAATCTGGTAGTCATAATGTCAGTTGAAAATGAGAGACATCTTTCTCTTGAAAACTAGTTCCCGTGTTTAAAGAAACTTAAAATACGAGGTAAGATATGAAAAAAATGACTCATTAATTTACGATTAAGAACCTCATAATGTTATTTCCCATATTTAACTGTTATTGGACTATTACTTGGTCAGCAAGCTGGTTTCACAAAATACTCTTGTTTCTTATGTGAATGGGATAGCAGAGCTAGGTCAGAACACTGGGAAAGGGAACAATGGCCACGTAGGGCTAATTTAATATTGGGCAAAAAAAAAATATAAGAAGTGAACCTCATATTGATCCCTCAAAAGCATTGTTGCCACCTCTCCATGTAAAATTGGGTTTAATGAAACAATTTGTGAAAACTCTAGATACAGACAGTGAATGCTACATTTCCTTCATTATCGTATCAAAAAAATTAAAGCTGGTGTATTCGTTAGCCCACAAATTCAAAAACTGTCAGTTTGAGAATACTATGAGTCGAGAAGTGAAGTATTCTTGGAATGCTTTCAGAAATGATTTTAATTTCCTTGGAAATAAAAAAGACCCAAATTATGTTAACGTAGTGAAAGTGATGCAACATTTCAAACATGAATGTTAAAGTACATTTCCTTCATTCCCATCTAAATTATTTTCCTGATAATTTAGGAGATTTTAGTTACGAACAGAGTGAAAGATTTTACCAGGATATAAAAAATATGAAAATAGGTTATCGAGGGTAGTGCAGTGTTAACATGATGACTGACTATTGCTGGATGTTAACGAGGGACTACTCTGAACAACGTGCGAGAAGGTCAAAGAGGAGAAAATTTGAAATGCAATACGTATTGAGGTAAGGTTATGAATGTGATTATAATTATTAATTATTATATATATAAAACTCCGCCATGGCCGGTCCCAAGCCCAGATGAGAAAGGAGGAGGGGGAGGAGTAACAACCTCGTTAAAAAACCAGGGTTCAGTTGGCTCCGACTGATAGTACTCTGTAAGGGTCCCTAGCCAGGGTTACGGTGAAGACCTCAACGGCAGAGTCGGCACAGAAGGAGTCCTTCATCACGGCGGATCTGGCGGAAGAAGCAACCCTATCTCTAAGGGAAATAGAGAAACGCTGCCTTGCGGTGAAGAGGGATCTTCAAAGGCTATGGGAGGAAAACCCAGACAGAAATTTTGCTGGTCCTCCAGGTTGGGGGTTTATGCTGTGGCCAGCTCCCCACACATTAAAAAAAAAAACAAAATGCTAAAAGACCAAATCAATCAAAGCCGGACAGAATCTAGAAATGGATTATTTACGGAGTGCCAGAAAGTCTAGATTAGAACATGTCACAAATAAGGAAATTAGAAACATAATGGAAGCAGAAGAAAGCATAATTGAAAGAATTGAGGAGAAGGAATTAAAGTGGTTAGGACATGTCTTAAGAATGGAAGATGAGCGATGGCCGAAGCAACTATATGAATGGCATCCGAACAGAAAGAAGAAAAGAGGGAGACCAAGGTTAACATGGAAGGAAAGCATGAAGACAGTAATGCAAGCTAGAGGGCTAAGCATCGAAGATGCCCAAGACCGTAGGCTTTGGAGGTTTGGCACGGGAAGACGGCAGCAGCTGTAAAAACCCGAAGATAGAGATTATTAATTAATGATTAATTAGTGGCAAATAAATTCTGAGCTAGTTATTCACACAAAATTCTTATTGAAAGTACTTTTTATTATGTTTCACAAAGCTATAATTTTACTTCTAGTTATTATGAATATTTTGAAAACCTGACATGATGTGAGAAAATGGAGACCATTTTCGAATTCAGCACAAAATATCCTTTTAAAATCACCTATCAGATTAAAAAAATGAGTTTTAAAATTCAGAATCTTAAATACTGAGGGAGAATCAAGGAAGATCTTGCAAATCATGTCAAACTAAAATTATTGTAGCCTAGGGAAAATGTGACCAAGTTGAGGCTGATGTCAGGATGTGGCTGCCTTTCCACACCACCTCTATAGATAATGGAGAATGTACCAAGTTGAGGCTGATGTCAGGATGTGGCTGCCTTTCCACACCACCTCTATAGATAATGGAGAATGTACCAAGTTGAGGCTGATGTCAGGATGTGGCTGCCTTTCCACACCACCTCTATAGATAATGGAGAATGTATCAAGTTGAGGATGATGTCAGGATGTGGCTGCCTTTCCACACCACCTCTATAGATAATGGAGAATGTATCAAGTTGAGGATGATGTCAGGATGTGGCTGCCTTTCCACACCACCTCTATAGATAATGGAGAATGTACCAAGTTGAGGCTGATGTCAGGATGTGGCTGCCTTTCCACACCACCTCTATAGATAATGGAGAATGTACCAAGTTGAGGCTGATGTCAGGATGTGGCTGCCTTTCCACACCACCTCTATAGATAATGGAGAATGTATCAAGTTGAGGATGATGTCAGGATGTGGCTGCCTTTCCACACCACCTCTATAAGATAATGGAGAATGTACCAAGTTGAGGCTGATGTCAGGATGTGGCTGCCTTTCCACACCACCTCTATAGATAATGGAGAATGTATCAAGTTGAGGATGATGTCAGGATGTGGCTGCCTTTCCACACCACCTCTATAGATAATGGAGAATGTACCAAGTTGAGGCTGATGTCAGGATGTGGCTGCCTTTCCACACCACCTCTATAGATAATGGAAAATGTACCAAGTTGAGGCTGATGTCAGGATGTGGCTGCCTTTCCACACCACCTCTATAGATAATGGAGAATGTACCAAGTTGAGGCTGATGTCAGGATGTGGCTGCCTTTCCACACCACCTCTATAGATAATGGAGAATGTACCAAGTTGAGGCTGATGTCAGGATGTGGCTGCCTTTCCACACCACCTCTATAGATAATGGAGAATGTACCAAGTTGAGGCTGATGTCAGGATGTGGCTGCCTTTCCACACCACCTCTATAGATAATGGAGAATGTACCAAGTTGAGGCTGATGTCAGGATGTGGCTGCCTTTCCACACCACCTCTATAGATAATGGAGAATGTACCAAGTTGAGGCTGTGATGTCAGGATGTGGCTGCCTTTCCACACCACCTCTATAGATAATGGAGAATGTACCAAGTTGAGGCTGATGTCAGGATGTGGCTGCCTTTCCACACCACCTCTATAGATAATGGAGAATGTACCAAGATGAGGCTGATGTCAGGATGTGGCTGCCTTTCCACACCACCTCTATAGATAATGGAGAATGTACCAAGTTGAGGCTGATGTCAGGATGTGGCTGCCTTTCCACACCACCTCTATAGATAATGGAGAATGTACCAAGTTGAGGCTGATGTCAGGATGTGGCTGCCTTTCCACACCACCTCTATAGATAATGGAGAATGTACCAAGTTGAGGCTGATGTCAGGATGTGGCTGCCTTTCCACACCACCTCTATAGATAATGGAGAATGTACCAAGTTGAGGCTGATGTCAGGATGTGGCTGCCTTTCCACACCACCTCTATAGATAATGGAGAATGTACCAAGTTGAGGCTGATGTCAGGATGTGGCTGCCTTTCCACACACCTCTATAGATAATGGAGAATGTACCAAGTTGAGGCTGATGTCAGGATGTGGCTGCCTTTCCACACCACCTCTATAGATAATGGAGAATGTACCAAGTTGAGGCTGATGTCAGGATGTGGCTGCCTTTCCACACCACCTCTATAGATAATGGAGAATGTACCAAGTTGAGGCTGATGTCAGGATGTGGCTGCCTTTCCACACCACCTCTATAGATAATGGAGAATGTATCAAGTTGAGGCTGATGTCAGGATGTGGCTGCCTTTCCACACCACCTCTATAGATAATGGAGAATGTACCAAGTTGAGGCTGATGTCAGGATGTGGCTGCCTTTCCACACCACCTCTATAGATAATGGAGAATGTACCAAGTTGAGGCTGATGTCAGGATGTGGCTGCCTTTCCACACCACCTCTATAGATAATGGAGAATGTACCAAGTTGAGGCTGATGTCAGGATGTGGCTGCCTTTCCACACCACCTCTATAGATAATGGAGAATGTACCAAGTTGAGGCTGATGTCAGGATGTGGCTGCCTTTCCACACCACCTCTATAGATAATGGAGAATGTACCAAGATGAGGCTGATGTCAGGATGTGGCTGCCTTTCCACACCACCTCTATAGATAATGGAGAATGTACCAAGTTGAGGCTGATGTCAGGATGTGGCTGCCTTTCCACACCACCTCTATAGATAATGGAGAATGTATCACAATTTTGTGTTGAAACTATAAAAAAAATGTTACTCTACTCACTCCTAAACCATGAGGCTCAATATGATAGGATTTCCTAAACCACGAGGCTCAATATCATAGGATTTCCTAAACCACGAGGCTCAATATGATAGGATTTCCTAAACCACGAGGCTCAATATCATAGGATTTCCTAAACCACGAGGCTCAATATCATAGGATTTCCTAAACCATGAGGCTCAATATGATAGGATTTCCTAAACCACGAGGCTCAATATGATAGGATTTCCTAAACCACGAGGCTCAATATCATAGGATTTCCTAAACCACGAGGCTCAATATCATAGGATTTCCTAAACCACGAGGCTCAATATCATAGGATTTCCTAAACCACGAGGCTCAATATCATAGGATTTCCTAAACCACGAGGCTCAATATCATAGGATTTCCTAAACCACGAGGCTCAATATCATAGGATTTCCTAAACCACGAGGCTCAATATCATAGGATTCCTAAACCACGAGGCTCAATATCATAGGATTTCCTAAACCACGAGGCTCAATATCATAGGATTTCCTAAACCACGAGGCTCAATATGATAGGATTTCCTAAACCACGAGGCTCAATATCATAGGATTCCTAAACCACGAGGCTCAATATCATAGGATTTCCTAAACCACGAGGCTCAATATCATAGGATTTCCTAAACCACGAGGCTCAATATCATAGGATTTCCTAAACCACGAGGCTCAATATCATAGGATTTCCTAAACCACGAGGCTCAATATCATAGGATTTCCTAAACCATGAGGCTCAATATGATAGGATTTCCTAAACCACGAGGCTCAATATCATAGGATTTCCTAAACCACGAGGCTCAATATCATAGGATTTCCTAAACCACGAGGCTCAATATCATAGGATTACCTAAACCACGAGGCTCAATATCATAGGATTTCCTAAACCACGAGGCTCAATATCATAGGATTTCCTAAACCACGAGGCTCAATATGATAGGATTTCCTAAACCACGAGGCTCAATATCATAGGATTTCCTAAACCACGAGGCTCAATATCATAGGATTTCCTAAACCACGAGGCTCAATATCATAGGATTTCCTAAACCACGAGGCTCAATATCATAGGATTTCCTAAACCACGAGGCTCAATATCATAGGATTTCCTAAACCACGAGGCTCAATATGATAGGATTTCCTAAACCACGAGGCTCAATATCATAGGATTTCCTAAACCACGAGGCTCAATATGATAGGATTTCCTAAACCATGAGGCTCAATATGATAGGATTTCCTAAACCACGAGGCTCAATATCATAGGATTTCCTAAACCACGAGGCTCAATATCATAGGATTTCCTAAACCACGAGGCTCAATATCATAGGATTTCCTAAACCACGAGGCTCAATATCATAGGATTTCCTAAACCACGAGGCTCAATATCATAGGATTTCCTAAACCACGAGGCTCAATATGATAGGATTTCCTAAACACACGAGGCTCAATATCATAGGATTTCCTAAACCACGAGGCTCAATATCATAGGATTTCCTAAACCACGAGGCTCAATATCATAGGATTTCCTAAACCACGAGGCTCAATATCATAGGATTTCCTAAACCACGAGGCTCAATATCATAGGATTTCCTAAACCACGAGGCTCAATATCATAGGATTTCCTAAACCATGAGGCTCAATATGATAGGATTTCCTAAACCATGAGGCTCAATATCATAGGATTTCCTAAACCACGAGGCTCAATATCATAGGATTTCCTAAACCACGAGGCTCAATATCATAGGATTTCCTAAACCACGAGGCTCAATATCATAGGATTTCCTAAACCACGAGGCTCAATATCATAGGATTTCCTAAACCACGAGGCTCAATATGATAGGATTTCCTAAACCATGAGGCTCAATATCATAGGATTTCCTAAACCACGAGGCTCAATATCATAGGATTCCTAACCACGAGGCTCAATATCATAGGATTTCCTAAACACGAGGCTCAATATCATAGGATTTCCTAAACCATGAGGCTCAATATCATAGGATTTCCTAAACCACGAGGCTCAATATCATAGGATTTCCTAAACCACGAGGCTCAATATGATAGGATTTCCTAAACCACGAGGCTCAATATCATAGGATTTCCTAAACCACGAGGCTCAATATGATAGGATTTCCTAAACCATGAGGCTCAATATCATAGGATTTCCTAAACCACGAGGCTCAATATCATAGGATTTCCTAAACCATGAGGCTCAATATGATAGGATTTCCTAAACCACGAGGCTCAATAATCATAGGATTTCCTAAACCACGAGGCTCAATATCATAGGATTTCCTAAACCACGAGGCTCAATATCATAGGATTTCCTAAACCACGAGGCTCAATATCATAGGATTTCCTAAACCACGAGGCTCAATATCATAGGATTTCCTAAACCATGAGGCTCAATATGATAGGATTTCCTAAACATGAGGCTCAATATCATAGGATTTCCTAAACCACGAGGCTCAATATCATAGGATTTCCTAAACCACGAGGCTCAATATCATAGGATTTCCTAAACCACGAGGCTCAATATCATAGGATTTCCTAAACCACGAGGCTCAATATCATAGGATTCCTAAACCACGAGGCTCAATATGATAGGATTTCCTAAACCACGAGGCTCAATATCATAGGATTTCCTAAACCACGAGGCTCAATATCATAGGATTTCCTAAACCACGAGGCTCAATATGATAGGATTTCCTAAACCACGAGGCTCAATATCATAGGATTTCCTAAACCACGAGGCTCAATATGATAGGATTTCCTAAACCATGAGGCTCAATATCATAGGATTTCCTAAACCACGAGGCTCAATATCATAGGATTTCCTAAACCACGAGGCTCAATATCATAGGATTTCCTAAACCACGAGGCTCAATATGATAGGATTTCCTAAACCATGAGGCTCAATATGATAGGATTTCCTAAACCATGAGGCTCAATATCATAGGATTTCCTAAACCACGAGGCTCAATATCATAGGATTTCCTAAACCACGAGGCTCAATATCATAGGATTTCCTAAACCACGAGGCTCAATATGATAGGATTTCCTAAACCATGAGGCTCAATATCATAGGATTTCCTAAACCACGAGGCTCAATATCATAGGATTTCCTAAACCACGAGGCTCAATATCATGGGATTTCCTAAACCACGAGGCTCAATATCATAGGATTTCCTAAACCACGAGGCTCAATATCATAGGATTTCCTAAACCATGAGGCTCAATATCATAGGATTTCCTAAACCATGAGGCTCAATATCATAGGATTTCCTAAACCACGAGGCTCAATATCATAGGATTTCCTAAACCACGAGGCTCAATATCATAGGATTTCCTAAACCACGAGGCTCAATATCATAGGATTTCCTAAACCACGAGGCTCAATATCATAGGATTTCCTAAACCACGAGGCTCAATATGATAGGATTTCCTAAACCACGAGGCTCAATATCATAGGATTTCCTAAACCACGAGGCTCAATATGATAGGATTTCCTAAACCATGAGGCTCAATATGATAGGATTTCCTAAACCACGAGGCTCAATATCATAGGATTTCCTAAACCACGAGGCTCAATATCATAGGATTTCCTAAACCACGAGGCTCAATATCATAGGATTTCCTAAACCACGAGGCTCAATATCATAGGATTTCCTAAACCACGAGGCTCAATATCATAGGATTTCCTAAACCACGAGGCTCAATATGATAGGATTTCCTAAACCACGAGGCTCAATATCATAGGATTTCCTAAACCACGAGGCTCAATATCATAGGATTTCCTAAACCACGAGGCTCAATATCATAGGATTTCCTAAACCACGAGGCTCAATATCATAGGATTTCCTAAACCACGAGGCTCAATATCATAGGATTTCCTAAACCACGAGGCTCAATATCATAGGATTTCCTAAACCATGAGGCTCAATATGATAGGATTTCCTTAAACCACGAGGCTCAATATCATAGGATTTCCTAAACCACGAGGCTCAATATCATAGGATTTCCTAAACCACGAGGCTCAATATCATAGGATTACCTAAACCACGAGGCTCAATATCATAGGATTTCCTAAACCACGAGGCTCAATATCATAGGATTTCCTAAACCACGAGGCTCAATATGATAGGATTTCCTAAACCACGAGGCTCAATATCATAGGATTTCCTAAACCACGAGGCTCAATATCATAGGATTTCCTAAACCACGAGGCTCAATATCATAGGATTTCCTAAACCACGAGGCTCAATATCATAGGATTTCCTAAACCACGAGGCTCAATATCATAGGATTACCTAAACCACGAGGCTCAATATCATAGGATTTCCTAAACCACGAGGCTCAATATCATAGGATTTCCTAAACCACGAGGCTCAATATGATAGGATTTCCTAAACCACGAGGCTCAATATCATAGGATTTCCTAAACCACGAGGCTCAATATCATAGGATTTCCTAAACCACGAGGCTCAATATCATAGGATTTCCTAAACCACGAGGCTCAATATCATAGGATTTCCTAAACCACGAGGCTCAATATCATAGGATTTCCTAAACCACGAGGCTCAATATCATAGGATTTCCTAAACCATGAGGCTCAATATGATAGGATTTCCTAAACCACGAGGCTCAATATCATAGGATTTCCTAAACCACGAGGCTCAATATCATAGGATTTCCTAAACCACGAGGCTCAATATCATAGGATTTCCTAAACCACGAGGCTCAATATCATAGGATTTCCTAAACCACGAGGCTCAATATCATAGGTTTCCTAAACCACGAGGCTCAATATCATAGGATTTCCTAAACCACGAGGCTCAATATCATAGGATTTCCTAAACCACGAGGCTCATATCATAGGATTTCCTAAACCACGAGGCTCAATATCATAGGATTTCCTAAACCACGAGGCTCAATATGATAGGATTTCCTAAACCACGAGGCTCAATATGATAGGATTTCCTAAACCACGAGGCTCAATATCATAGGATTTCCTAAACCACGAGGCTCAATATCATAGGATTTCCTAAACCACGAGGCTCAATATCATAGGATTTCCTAAACCACGAGGCTCAATATCATAGGATTTCCTAAACCACGAGGCTCAATATCATAGGATTTCCTAAACCACGAGGCTCAATATCATAGGATTTCCTAAACCACGAGGCTCAATATCATAGGATTTCCTAAACCACGAGGCTCAATATGATAGGATTTCCTAAACCACGAGGCACAATATCATAGGATTTCCTAAACCACGAGGCTCAATATCATAGGATTTCCTAAACCACGAGGCTCAATATCATAGGATTTCCTAAACCACGAGGCTCAATATCATAGGATTTCCTAAACCACGAGGCTCAATATCATAGGATTTCCTAAACCACGAGGCTCAATATCATAGGATTTCCTAAACCACGAGGCTCAATATCATAGGATTTCCTAAACCACGAGGCTCAATATCATAGGATTTCCTAAACCACGAGGCTCAATATCATAGGATTTCCTAAACCACGAGGCTCAATATCATAGGATTTCCTAAACCACGAGGCTCAATATCATAGGATTTCCTAAACCACGAGGCTCAATATCATAGGATTTCCTAAACCACGAGGCTCAATATCATAGGATTTCCTAAACCACGAGGCTCAATATCATAGGATTTCCTAAACCACGAGGCTCAATATCATAGGATTTCCTAAACCACGAGGCTCAATATCATAGGATTTCCTAAACCACGAGGCTCAATATCATAGGATTTCCTAAACCACGAGGCTCAATATGATAGGATTTCCTAAACCACGAGGCTCAATATCATAGGATTTCCTAAACCACGAGGCTCAATATGATAGGATTTCCTAAACCACGAGGCTCAATATGATAGGATTTCCTAAACCACGAGGCTCAATATGATAGGATTTCCTAAACCACGAGGCTCAATATGATAGGATTTCCTAAACCACGAGGCTCAATATCATAGGATTTCCTAAACCACGAGGCTCAATATGATAGGATTTCCTAAACCACGAGGCTCAATATCATAGGATTTCCTAAACCACGAGGCTCAATATCATAGGATTTCCTAAACCATGAGGCTCAATATGATAGGATTTCCTAAACCACGAGGCTCAATATCATAGGATTTCCTAAACCACGAGGCTCAATATCATAGGATTTCCTAAACCACGAGGCTCAATATCATAGGATTTCCTAAACCACGAGGCTCAATATCATAGGATTTCCATGTAGTTCATTTCCATTCACCTGTCTGTTCATCTCTCTTTGGTCCAAACATTTTCCTAAGAACTTTATTCTCAAATACTCGTAATCTCCTTTCCTCCCTTAAAGTAATAAATAGTATGATCTGGTTGCAGTGATAAACATGGACTCTTACTTTAAGAGAGGAAAGGAGATTACAAGTATTTGAAAATAAAGTACTTAGGAAAATTTTTGGACCAAAGAGAGACGAACAGACAGGTGAATGGAGAAGACTACATAACAATGAACTACATGGTCTTTATAGGAAGCCAGATATAATAACAGTTAAGTCTCATAGACTGCGATGGGCAGGACATGTGGTACAAATGGGGAATGAAAGATATGCATGGAAGCTTCTTGTAGGAAAACCAGAGGGAAAATGCCCAGTTGGTAGACCAAGAATGAGGTGGGAGAATAACATTAACTATGATTTGAGGGAAGTTGTTTAAACAGGGAATGATTGGAAAACATTGGCTCAGGATAGGGATGTTTGGAGAGTGTTATGAATACATAGTCTTTTATATAGATTTTTAATTATTTTATAGATTATTTTAATTATTCAAGCAAAGTAGTCTTTTATATAGATTTTTAATTGTTTTATAGATTATTTTAATTATTCAAGCAAAGTCTTTTGAAATAGAGTTTAGACATTCAAAGTCTGTTGAAATAGAGTTTAGACATGATATATTTCAGAGCAAAGTTTTGCTTAGCTAACTGTAAACATCCCTACATTTAGTTTACTGGAATGTTAGTGAGTACAGTTAGGGTAACTAGAGGTCAAATTGAGTATATAACCCTGGGGTAGTGAGGGTCTCGGGCTGTTGATGTGTGACAACCAGAGGTGTTGATGGGTGAGTAAGCTACCATTTTTCTTAATATGTGTCAGGGACTTTTTGTAAAGAGAATCAATTACCTTAACTATTTTGATACATGCTTTTCAAGGGATAGTAGAATTCTAAACAATGTAGACAGTGTTAATGCTATATTTTCAAGGGATAATCGAATTCTAAACGATGTAGATTAGGTTATATTAATAAATTCCACAACTCCCTCTTCTCAACCCCCAAGGAAGTACTGTAGTTTTAATATAGGCTTAGATTAGTTATTTAGGGCTAGAATACTTAGGGATTCTAATTATTTATACTTTAGTAATAAAATAGTTTAAAATAAGACTCCATTTGTTTATTTCAAATGTATAACTGTACATCCTCATACTAACGCTCGGCTAGATAAACATGCTACCAGATTGTCCAAGTCCCGAAGGTCCTTTAAGCCTAAGAAATCCAGCTGGGCTTATAATATTGGTGAGCAGTCGGTGGTATATCGTATAAATAATGCTTTATTATTTTTTCTGATAGGGAAACGGACCCTTGCAAGCTTTCTGGACCGTTTGGAATACAATAAATATTATATTTTGTCATCGTACATTTTTTTAGGTTAAAATCAGCAGTGTAAGATTTATGTAGAACATAGGATATTTATTATTTAATAGAAATTAAATAAATAAAAAGATATTAATTCTGGATTGGGATTTAAATTAATCAGACCTTGAAAGAGAGAGGGAGATGTGGAAGAAGAAAAAAAATGTTTTTTTCGATGTAGCTATAGTGATTGAGCAACCATATTTTTTTCTCTTGTAAAATCTATATATTAAGAGTGTATACTATTTTTTTTTTGTCTAGAAGATATGTGTGGTAGAAGTGGTTAGGAAAAATAACCATTAAAGTTTGGCAAAACTCATGCTGAAACGTGGCCCTCCTTACGGGATATGTCGACGTAGCGAAATGAAAGCAGACGAATTTTTGCTATGGGAAATAAGAAAACATAAGAAAAATGATGCGCAGATACACAATTCAGCCAACATAATACGGAGGGAAATTGAAATTCATTACCAACATAACTGAAAAGTTAAGTTAAAACCGTATAAGCAACTGGCTGTTAAAAGCCGGTGGTACAACGCATATTGACTTTGTACTCCTGCTAGCCTTAAGCGTCAGATGACTAACTGGGGATTTAACCTGAAGTTCGTACAACCGGCCCTTAGAGGGACAGATTGCAATTCGGATCATCATCTGGTCAGGGTGAAAATCAAAAACGGCTATCGCTTATGAGAGGAACAAACGCTAAAGATTATTCTGAAAAATTTGAATAAAAAAAACTTGAAAAATGATTAAATCTGGCAAGAATACAAAATAAAAATTGCTAATAGATTTGAAGTACTGGAATCTTCAGATGACAATGTAGCAAACGAAGAAGAAACTGATATAAATAAAGAATGGGAGGCTATAAGAGATACTATCAAATTGTTAGCACCAGAAAGCATTGGTTATTTAAAAAAGAGACAAAACAGGAAATGGGTTGATGAGGAATGTGCCAACATAGTAAAGAAAAGAAAACAAGCAAAAATGAAATGGTTACACGAGCCAAATGAGGTAAATATAGAGCAATTGGGTAGTATTAGACGGGAGACCACGAGGTTACTAAAGAGTAAAAGGAGGGAATATTTAAGAGAGAAGATAAATGATCTTGAAATGAATGCAAAAAATAGGAACATTAGAGAATTATATCAGGGAATTAGGATAGAGAAGAAAGGGTTTCAGGCAAGAACAAACATACTTCGAAATGAAAATGGGGATATGATTGCGGATTCCAGGAGTATCTTAAATAGCTGGAAAAGTTACTTTAATCAGCTATTAAATGTACATGCAAAACAGGATGTTGAAGAGGAAAATTTACAGACAGCAGAAATGGTTGTCACAGAATCAAGTTCATTAGAGATTGAAATAGCGTTAGAAAAATTGAAGATGTATAAAGCATCAGGTTCAGATGAGATCCCAGCAGAACCGATAAAATCAGGGGAGAAAAATTGATGGACAAGATAGACTGGTTGCTTAATATAATTTGGGAAAATAAGTTCTTCCAGATGAATGGAAATAATTGATAATCTTACAAATTTATAAGAGAGGAGATAAAACTGGTTGCAACAACTATAGGGGCATCTCATTACTTTCAACTTCGTACAAAATTCTAACAAATATATTAGTAAGCAGACTTACTTCTTACATTGATGACATTCTAGGAGATCAACAATGTGGATTTAGAAGACACAGGTCTACAATAGATCAGATTTTTAGCTTAAGACAGATTTTAGAAAATAAATGGGAATATAATGGTACTGTACATCAACTATACGTAGACTTCCAAAAGGCATACGATTCAATTAAGAGGGAGAAGTTATATAGTATCCTGCTGGAGTTCGGAATTTCTAAAAAGTTAGTTAGACTTATACAAATGTGTCTAAATGGAACAAAGAGTAGGGTGCGTGTTGGCAAACAGTTTTCTCACACTTTTGAAATCCACAATGGGTTGAAGCAAGGAGATGCACTATTTATTTTGTACTTAGAGCATGCCATCAAATCTTTAGAGGATGAAGAAAGTCTACAACTCAATGATATTAATAAACTGTTAGTTTATGCTGATGATGTAGTACTATTGGCCGATAGCGAGGAGATACGAAAGGCCAGCACGCACACACTATTAAGTCCAAACCACGACAGCTGTTTTCCAATTTGTTATTGCTTCCATAACAACCATAAAACTGAAAATCTATGGCTGTTAATTCCTAAAACAAATGTCTGACTCATGTCTATGGTTTTTATAACAATTTCTGTGAAGTTTGAAGTAATTTTATAGGTGTTATGGAAACAATAAATAGTCGGAAAACCGCGGTAAAGCATGCAGCCACTGTTTCTGTTAATGAAGGTCGCAGGTTCGCGTCCTTAATTATGTAGTTTTTTTCGTGGGATTTGTGTTAAAATGTTTTATGAATTAAATGCAACATTTTATTTTGACATTTGAATTAAATCAAAGTTAATGTCGTTATTGTAACAATTATATTTACCATATTCAGTGTTTGTTCTAGGTAATTTCAATGTATTGCATTTTTAGACTGTGATGCGCAGACGTTTGCGCAAAAGCACCAGCCTGTAACAAGTTTGTTTATAATTAATCATATCAAGTTTTACCATGGCTCAGCGCACACACAAGGACATAGGCACAAAGAAATCTCTCCTTGCACTGGTAAACGTTGTAGGCTTTTCTGCTCGTGAGGCTGGAATGCGTTTGAGGGTCCCTGCATCTACAGCTCAGAGGTGGGTGAGATTATTCAGGGAAGGGATTGAAAACCGTGTGTTGGTTCAAGAAGAAGACGTGTTTCCACTCCCCAAGAGAATGAAGCTTTAAATGCAGAAGTTCATAAGAGCCCCTTCCAAACTGCTTCTCAAATTAAAGCAAATTCTCAATTCCCTGGATCAGCTCGGACAACTCTGCGGCGTTTAAATGATGCAGGACGTTTTGCACGGACAGCAGCAAAGAAGGAACAGCTGACAGACAATCACACATTGTTTCGGCTCGCCTTTTGCAAAGGAAAATGCCAACCTTGATTGGAATAATGTAATATTCTCAGACGAGGTCACATTTTCTTCTACTCGTGACGGCAAAGTGATTGTCTATCGTCCAAAGGGGTCTCGATACAATGCAGAATACGTGACTAGACAATCTCGTTATGGTCGCGTATCTGTGTCGTGTTGGGTCTGAATATCACGGGACGGTCTGGGTGTATTGTGGAAGCTGGACGAGGCACTGAACATTGTGCAGTATAATGCTATACTAGAGAACATCTTGATTCCATCTGTGAGGGTGACATATCCTGATGGAATTACTGAATTCGTACAGGATGATCATCCTGTCCACACTTGTCGAGCGGTTTCAAACTAGTTCTCGGAGAGGCAGGATATCAGAGTGGTAGACTGGCCTCCCTGTTCACCAGATTTGAATCCAATCGAAAATGTGTGGGCTAAGATGAAAATAGAGATGAACTCTAATTGGCCTGCAGATGCACGAAAGGCGAAAGATGGCTTATGGGCACAAATTCAAGACGTCTGGAATACTCTAGCCGATCGTCCACGTGCTTGTAGAAATTTGATTGCATCAATGACCCGCAGATTAAGGGCGGTAATAGATGACGAGGGCTCATACACCCGATATTGATTTTGTTTTTGTTAAAGTTTTCATTTTAGAAGATATTATTTTCTTTCCTCATTTATTTATTAGAAGAAGGTTTTAATTCATGTTTATGTGTGTGCATTAAAGCCATAAAACTCAAATATAAAATTAAATATGAAACTATATTACAGGCGAAATATTATTCTAACATTCAGTTTAAAAAAAAATTGAACGGGAATCGAACCCATGAGGTAACGAACGCAGAAAATGTCTGTTAAACCTCTCGACCACGGAAAGCTCTCTTTCATGTAGCTTGAGTGTGCACTGCGTTAACTAGCAAATGACCCAGTACAATTACTGAAAACGTGTTGTGAATACGGCTTCTGCGAGCGCTCACGAAGTTCCCTGATCGGTTGATAGAATCTGTGGATGACTCATTTGTTCCAAAGTTTAAACATGCTCTACCGACAGGTCGTGTCCGGGTGGCATAGGAGACCTAAAAATAGTGCCTAAAAAGGAACACGTTAGCCCATTAATTGATGAAATTAATTTTCTCATGCCAGCTTATTTAAACGAGTCAGAATGCAGTGAAAACAAATCATGCATAATCATATTTTTTGTGTATATTGTTGTATAATTTTATATAAATTAAAAAAAATACCGATTATTTTTCCACTATTTATTAAGAATATTAAATATTAAATCACTGTATGTTATAAGATACAGTGCCAAATTAAGAATAAGATATAGACCCTAAACGAAGAAATCTGGTAATTATTTGCACAGGCAGGTTAATTTGAACAATTTGTTCGCTGAATTACATACGAATAGTAAACTAAACGATTTCTATATCAATTGTTTTGCATACACATCCAAGTGTTGGCCATTTTCAAGATGGCTCATGCTATCTTGTTTGTTAAACAGGGCCTGTGGTCTTCATTATAGTTTTCTAAACACGAAACTAAACCAATTTTAAACTATGAACCGTACAAAATGTCGGATATATAGCAACATGGAAAAAAGTGTGAATCAATCAAATCGAAGAAATTTAACAACTGATGATATATTTATCGTCTGAGACCGTGGGTACCCTTCCTCAAATTGGTTGGTTCTATAGATGAAAAAATAAATCTAATCCAGTAAATCCTAAAGATAAAATACTGATTAAGTTTCTTTAACGCTAGGGGCGCTGATGTAACTTATCTCCGAGTAGATTATAAATATTCCTCCACCATAACCAGTTTCTTTTTATTCGCCAAAGATTCCTTTGATATGAACTGACAAAAATTATTAATATTTTTGTCTTATTTTCAGTAAATCGTAAAATTCTTAATAAATTACTTGTAAAATTTATAATAAATAAATAAATGATGTTCTTGCTATCTACATTACTATAGACCTGTTTCAAACTGCACTGCATATAGGACTTTGTTATTTTTTAAAATACTAATAATAATAATATAATAACAATAATAATAATAATAATAATAATAATAATAATGCGAAAGATCACTCCGTCTTCTGAACAAAATAAGTTACGACATTTGAACGTCGCGGTTCAACAATAGCATCACGGTTACGTGGTTACGGCATGAATAATATTTCAAAATTTGTTTTCCTACACAAATAATTACAATTTCGCGTTTTTTTTTTGTTTCAGGAAAGTAGGGATTACGATGAACAAAATATTTTTTTAAAGAAAATGAATAATTGAAAACATTAAATTGGTTTGTGAACTAAAAATATTGTGTATAAGATTTCACTAACACATAAGGTAAGTTAGTTCAATTTAAAATATAGAACAAAGTTAGTGTGTAGAATTAGAGTGTAGATGTTTAAGGGCAGTAGAAGTTCATTAGAGAACTGGGTAGATAAATAAAAAAAAGAGAAAGACAGAAGGAAAAGGAAATTATAAAACACACACAGATAATAGTAATAATTTCGTGATATATATGGTTGAAAACTAGTGAAGATGAAAAAACTAAAAACTCCTTTATAATTCTAATAATAAAGACATAGAAATTCTATAATATGATATTACAGTTGGTTGACAAGTAAATATTTACCATGTAATTTAATTAAATTTGAGGACATCCATTTACAACAGATCCCCAGATTGTTGGATTACAAATGGAGGTCAACCAAACATTGAATTTTAGGCACTAAAATTGGTGTTACATGTGCTTAAAATAACGACTAAATTTAATAAATTAGACACTATTCAGTAAAACTAGGCATTTCAAGTACTGTACCAAGACTTCAAACATATATATTTCACTGGACTTAACAAACTGTTCTCTGAAATACACAAAAAATATATTTAAGAAATGGAGGCAGACAACTGCATTATAAACACATCTGCACTAATTAATATATTTAAAAAGTTAAATATATGTTTAAGTTATTCAAATTCAGTTAAAAGTTCACTCATTCTCTTCCATAATTATCTACACATTTACATCACCAGATTTTTGCTAAATTCTCCACAGTTAAAGGTTGCCTTTTGTCAGTAAGAGTCATTTTGAACGCAGCAAAACTTATTTCTACTGAAAGTTGTCTACGGAAGATATTTTAAATTAGTGCAGTATAGTAGAAACATCAATACCTACTGGAACGTTTACATTTTTCCCTAGGATCCTACCTGCCCTCCGTGTCCTTGTAAAGTATCTGTTCCAAAGTACTGACAGGTCTTGTCACTATGGTCCGGGTGGCATAGGAGACCTAAAAGTAGTGCTTAAAAAGGGAGAGGTTAACCCCTTAATTGGTGAAATTGAAGTTTCTCATGCCAGCTTATTTAAATGCGTCAGACTGGAATGAAAACAAATCATGCATAACCATAATGTATTTTGTGTATATTATAGCATAATTTTATGCAAATTTAAATATTTTTACCGATTCATTTTTCACTATTAAAAAATTAAAATAATGTATGTTATAGGATACAGTGCCATATTAAGGACAACAAATGAAGGAAGAAATGTGGTGCTTATTTGCACAGACAAGTTATTTTGAACAATTTGTTCGCTGAGCAATAAACTAAACGATTTCCATGTCTATTGTTTTATAAACACATCAGCTATTTTCATGTTGTGGTGTTTGTTAAACAGGACCTGTGATCTTCATTCCAGTTTTCTAAACACGAAACTAACCCAATTTTAAACTATGAACCGTACAAAATGTCGGATATAGAGCAAAAATGATTTCACTTTTAATGGAAAAAAGTGTAAATTAATTAAATCAGATAACTGATGATACATTTTTCATCCGACACCGTGGGTACCCTCCTCACATTGGTTGGATCAATAGATGAATCCAGCAAATCCTACAGATTAAATACTCATTAAGTTTGTTTAACGCTAGGGGCGCTGATACAACTTGTCTCCGAGTAGGTTATAGGCTATTATATTGCTCCTCTATATCCAGTTTTTTTATTCGCCTAAGGTATCTTTGATATTAACTGACAAAAATGGCTAATATTTTGTCTTATTTCGCGTAAATCATGAAACTCTTAATAAATTACTTGTAAAATTCATAATAAACAAATACTTTACTTGCTACCTACGTTAGTATAGACCTGTTTCAAACTGCACTACATGTAGGACTCTTATTACTTTTTTTGAAATATAATAATGGAAAACATCACTCAGCCTTCTCAATAAAATAAGCTACGATATTTTTTAATGTCGCGGTTCAACAATAGCATCGCCGTTACGTGGTTACGGCATGAAAAACATTTCAAAATTTATGTATTCACATATTTATGTATTTCAAAATTTGTTTTGCTACAAAACTAATTACAATTTCGCGTTCTTTTATTTCAGGAAAATCGGGATTTTGTTTCACAACGTAAATGAATAAGTAAAAAAGTCTTTTAATGGAGTTATTAAAAATGATCGTGTGTAAAATACAAGGTAAGTAAGTTATATTTAAGAGATAAAATCATGTTAGTGTGTAGAATTAGTTGTTGTTACTCCTAAACCATGTCCATGTGTAATTGTACAGTATTACATCTGCAGGTTGATTCCAGAGATTCGTTGCTGAGCTGCTGATGCACTGGAATATAAGACGTGGTGATGATTCTTTTGTGTTACACTGGGAATGTTTTCTTATAATATATTACTTTAAGAGTTCTATGGTGTCCTGTTTTAAGTCTTGATAAGGTGTCTGTTTTTTTTTTTCGTTGCAGTCTCCACGACTAATGTTATTCTACCACCCCATTCTTGGCCTTCCTTCTGGCTGACTTTGTTTTCCTACAACAAGTCTTCGTGCCTCTCATTTTTAAAACGTGCTACATGTCCTGCCCGTCAGAGTCTACAAGGCTCAACTATTCTTATTAAATCTGGTTTCCTATTAACATAATGTTATGTAGACCCTACTTTCTTCCATTCACTTTTACATGTTAATCTGTCTTCGCAAGGACTTTATTCTCAAATAAACACCATTATTTTTTCTGTCTTAAAATAAGAGACCTGTTACGCGCCCATTTAATATAACGTGAAGAACCGCCGCGCCGGTTCATACCTTATTAATATAATATGTTTTGAGAGAATTTGGGATGGCAACAGACTCCATCACGCATGGTATGTAGTATGCATTTCCATAGTTGAATCTATGTATAAATTATTTCTGTTTATTTTCGTTCCAAGCTATTTTAATTCCGTCACTTCATCAAAATGTTGTGAGGAAAAGACATCGGTCATGTAGGGATGACAACCCAATTCAAACTCGTGCCGGTGGAATCCTCAACCACCTGCTACCCTAAACACTTCCTAAGGCCTCCAGTGAAGTCACTTTACGTTTACGTCTGATTTTGCCCAGTATATTTTTTTTCCATTTACTTTTCTTGTTCCTTTCTTGAACTTTTACTTAATATTATCACCTTCTTCTTTTCGTATCGTAGTTCTGAAAGTACTGTTACGATTTACACTTTTTTTTCAATCATATCTACCTAGGCCGTCCTAAAGATATTTTACCGTTTGATCAGAACTTTATAAAATTGTCTTTGAAAACCTGGATCTGAGAAAACGGTCCACATGTCCATGCCAGTTGATTTTATACTGATGAGTGTAATCCATACTATTTTTTTAAATACATGAGTATATATTCGCACAAAGACACTTAATTCTCTTTAGAGAAAAAACCTGATGTCCAAGTTCAGGAATCTAACCTGGTTCTGTAGCCAGGAACGTTGACTCCAAGGCCACGAGATCGACCAATGTTCATGCATTGACTTCAAATATTTTCATGAAATGATATATTTTGTACGTTGCCCACGTTAACTCGATTGTTATTTTTAACTTTTTTCGTGTCATTCGGTTCTAAAAATAACTGCAATAATCAGGTCACCATGGTAACTAAAACTTGAACTACAATCTGCATGTTCATGTGATTGCCAAGTTCTATTTATTGTTTGTGTCTACAATTTATGCCCTCACACACTCCAAAAACGTCTATTTGTTTTCATTATAAACATATTGTGCCAAATTACAAGATATTAAAGATACAAATTTCTCAAGATTCTTCTCTTGAAGTCAGATACAATATAAATTCCATTATAAATTATGTTAACTTTAACAAATATGCAATTCAAACATGTCTAAATAGAACAGACAGTAGGATGCGGGTAGGTAAACAGTTTTCAGATAGTTTTTAAATTCTCCATTGAATTTTGTACTAGGGCATGCCATCAAATCTTTAGACGATAAAGAAGGCGTACAACTCAATTTACTATATACTGACTATTTAACTCATGCCCCAAATGGGACTCAATGGCTAATCACGTTTCAATGATTTCTGTTTTACAACCAATCAGAGTCGTGTTTCACGAAATATTATCAGTGTTATAATTACCATATTAAACAAGACTCCTCCTTTTTAATATTCTGAACAGGTCTGACCATTATTTTGCAGTGACTGAGCCTGTGAGAAATACGGCTACCAGATTGTATATATAGTGCATGAATGTCAACACGTGCCGCATGCGGGAGTTAACATAAAAACATTTGTGGCAATAGATTATACCACCAAAAAAAGAAACCACTGTTTGCACTTTCTTAAATGTATTTTTTCCCAGGTAATAATCCAGAAAAATATAATTGTCATATTTACATCATACGACATCAGAAATGAATTAATATACAATTTGGTGTGTTTCATTTTTTCTCCACTAGAGAGCATTGTTACAATATTTGCGTTCCTTTGGCAATAAATTGTATGATCTGGTTGCAGTGATAAACAAAAGAAGCACATGAAGCGTACCTATCGCTTCTCATTTGTTTTCAAACATTGCCGTTTACATTAAATATATAAATATTTTAAAATAACTATAGTTAAATAATGATTTGTGAGTAAACAGCTTAATTTTATTCGTTAAATAGTCCTAACAAATGCCACTCTTGATTTCCAAATTCTCTAGATAAATTCACTCCTCACTTCGTGAGTCGTGAATTTATCGATAATTTGGAAATCACTCGTGGCATTACTTATGATAATGTACTATTATTAGGTGATAGCTAGGAGATACTACGGGCCAACATGTACATTGTGGCTGGAATTAAACATCAATAAAACTCAATATATGTTTACACATAGAAATACACTATATAATGGAAAAGGAAAGTCAACGACACATGAGGAAAATTTTGAAGAAGTGACTGAACTCAAAAACCTGGGGAAACATTACAAACAGGAATAAGGTGCAGAAAGAAACGAAACATAGGCTCAATTGAGGACGTCACCCTAACAATGACTTATGGTGATTTTTTTGGGCGATTGCATATCCTTAAAATACTGATCTTGTTCTATCACATACTAGAATTTGGCGAGCATCCGAGCTGCCAAGATGGCACAAGAGTAAGACATTGCGCTAGTCTTTCAGGTGATCAGATGCTCGTACAATAGAGCACTTGTAGCTGAGTTGTATCAAAACGCTGTAATTCTGAAACTATGGAAGGCAATAAAGTAAGAAATTTGCCTGTAAACATCTAATACATAATAAACATACGCATTTAGAGAAGGTGCTGGGCCCAGAATAAAAATATTAAATTTATTTCTTAGTTTTCAAAAGTGCACAATGTCAAAATATTGCACATGTTTCTAGTTAGAGGTCATAGTTCCTTACATTTTGACTCAAATTTTGGTGTAGGCCTATACAGTATTAATATGTAAAAAATTTCGACAGTGGAAACTGATGAAGAATATCGTGAAGTTATTTCATCATCATCATCATCATCATCATGAACAAATTCGTTTTAGGCCATGTGGCCTGTACGGTAAACCTAGCGAAGATGGTCTTGATCTTTCCACCGATGTTTTGGTCTTCCTTGGTCCCTATGTCCAGTTGGGGTATATTGGAATGCCAATTTTGGAAGTCTATTTCTTGCCATTCTCCTCAGATGATTGTTTTCATTCTTGTTGGTATTTTTGTATACCTTCATTTAAAATTGTTACTCCAAGTTTTCCTCTGATAATAGTGTTCCTTTGGTGATCCAGTCTATTAACTCCTAACAAAGATCGTAAGAAACGCATTTGGCTTACTTGAAGTTTATGAGAGTTTCTTTTATTTAAAATCCAAATTTCACTTCACTTCCGTATTTTAGAGCAGCTTTTGATGTGATGTTATGTAATCTTAGTTTTGTCTCTGTCCTCATCTGTTTACCAAAATGTCTTCGTATTACCACGTTCATTTTATTATATTTTTGTAATTTTGAATCAATGTCACTCTTATACTCTGCAAATACACTTCCTAAGTAAGAGAAATCTGACACTTGTTCTATAATTTTTCCATCAATCTCAATTTTTATCCGTTGTATGTTTTTTCCACACATTGCCATTGTTTTGGATTTATTTCGTCTTGTAAAAAAAATTCAACCATATTCAGTTCTATGGGACAGTTCCATTTTGAAATAATGGTCAGGAACACTGAATCCACACCTCATGAAAAAACCAACAAGTAATCTCTTTTTCAGATTCACAAATACCACAAAATCCTTTGTGAGCTTTCAAGGAGATTGTTTGCTTCTAATATGGCAATACATTGATGTTTTGTAAAGAGAGTTTGTAGCAAGTGAACTCATGTTGTCGCGCTCCTAAAAATGAAGCACATTCCACTTAAATAGACTCAGGAAAATTATGTTAGGGATTTGTTTTCCTGCTTGAATGAAGACTCGAGGAACTGGCATGAAGATTTAATAGAAGTCGCAAACCTAAGATCTCCAGCTCAATAAACTGAAGACGTAATGACGGGTATGTGCTATATATTAACCACGATTGTTTATTTAGTTACAGTTATTATTTTATTAACAATCTCAAACTTTAAATTACCAATGGCTTTTGTAGCATTTGATATTTAGTTCAAAATATTGAAAGAGTTAACTTTTTTAGTTCTCTAATTAGGAAAAGGTGTTCATATTTTATGTTCTAAATGGAATGCGTTTCTAGAGTTGATCCTATGAATAATTCATTTCTGTCTGTTACTGTTTCAGGTTATTTGAATTCCGACGCTTCTTCAAAATGTCCACAATTTGCTCTTCATATTTAGCATATATAGGAAGAATATTTTATACATTTACTACAATAACTGTGAAAATGTCCATTTTACCTAGTAATCAGTTATAAACTTTTAAACTTTCTAGGAATCTACATTTGAAAATAAATTTGATGCAATGAAGAAAAGCAAGGCGGTGAGATTGAAAACAATAGTACATGGAAGTTACTCAAATAATCCCAGCACTATGAGTATGTAAAATAAATTAAATGAGGAGGTAAACTGAAGAGGAACTATTTCGTAAGAATATCATAGCTTGGATGAATGCAACAAAATTGATGATTTCATTACGCAATACATAAGTTGATCGTATGAAATTTATTGTGAACACAGGTCTTTTATATCAATTTAAATATAAGATAATTTAATATGCTCACATTTATTTAAATGCAGAATCATTGCTCAAGAAAACACAACATGAAACAGAAACACATACAGGCTGTTTCTATATTAAATTGAACATTTCTTGAAGAAAGAAAAAAATATATTCATGGGATTTAATTCTGTGTGCTGCTACCAATTTTCGTTAGTTTTTTGTCACTTGGAATCGTTTATCCCTGAGGAGAGTTTATATGTGATTCAAACATTGTAGTACACAACCTTCATTCTCGCTTCGTCATACTATGATACTTAAAAATGAGAGGTTTTCTAGAAATTTAATATAAAGATGTAAATAAAAAATCATCACTCCACAGAAGCAGATATTATTTGGCGTAAAATTGGATGAAGTTGTAGTTATGCTAATTCTTGGCTCACAAAAGTTGCACATTTTGTCCAATAGAGTCTGTCCAATAGTAATTATGATGCCCCGATACTTGAAGGGACATAAATAGCTGGCTGGATCTCCAGTGTTGTGCTACATGATGCCTTTCTTGTTTTTCAGGTTATTGATGTGTACCTGCAGGATGAATTCACGTTTCAAGAATGTTTGGCTGTATTTCCAGGACAGAGGTAGAGTCACCTGGTTTTAATAGTTGGGCAACCCACCGTTCTGGGGGCTATAATACTGGAGCAAAAGAAACCCACGCCTGGGGGTCTATCTGGGCACACCCGAATTCTCGAGGGGGTTAAATATCGGGGTCCACGCTTTGTTGTCGTGGTAAAAGAACAACAAGTTAAGTACCTGACTTAAATTTCATGTTTCTTTATGTTAACTAATTTTAGATTCCTGTGTTTCTTCTTCTTCTTCTTCCTTTGGCTCGGGGGTCCTGTAAGATTCTTGGCTTCCTTCATAAAAACTGTCCATTCTTCTCTATTACTAGCTTTCTGTCTCCTACTTTCCACCTTCAGTTGTCTTAAGTCTTCCTCAACATTATCTAATCATCTTAGTTTCTGTCTTCCAACCTTTCTTCTTCCTTCCGGTAGCCCTTCTAAAATCCTTCTTGCACCTCTTTCTTATTCCATCCGCAACACATCCAGTCTATTTCTTCTAATATCTCATACCACAACAAAATTCCTATATAATTCTTTCAGTTCTTGGTTCGTTCAAATTCTCTATTACACATTGTAATCCATACTCAAATTTAAATCTAGATTTTAAAATTGTAATAAGTACTTAATTTTCGTTTATTTTTGCTATAATTATTATTATTATTATTCCAAATTCGTGAAATACTCTATTAATATAAGATGTAATTATTTTTCAGGATGTAAGTAGTTCGGCAACATTTGCTGACCTGCAGGTAGCAGGTAATATCCAGGTAAGATATCTCTTAACTTTATAAATTAATTTACAGTGTATATTTATAACGTACAATTTATGATTCCTGGAATTGATTAAGAGCATTGTTTGAATTCTTAAGTTTTGTAGACAATCATCTTACACATTTTTTACCTCAGCCACAAGACTCTTTTGGACGAACCGTTGTGAAACTTTTGCTAATTTAAGAATGGTGATGTACCTTAAATACGACTTCATCCAATTCAAACAATATCTTCTTATGTGGAATATGATTTTTTATTTACATTTCTAATTTACATTTCTACAAAACTTCGATTTTGAACATTTACGCCAAAGAATATCTATCTATGTGGGGTGTTGGTTTTATTAAATTACGTCTCTATATTACATTTCCAGAAAACTTACCATTTTGAAGTATCACAATTACAGCAGACTTGTCATGTGTTAGGTTAATTACCAACATGAAGATGAAGATGATTTGTATGAAGAACCTACGAATTCTAATCAGTGTAAATTAATGTATAGCGACAAAAATATAAAATAACGGCTGTACTGTATTCAGAAATTCGTTCACGTGTAATATGTTTTCTTTCTTCAATACATTTCCCATTGAATATAAAGAAACCCTGTATGTCATTTTGTTTCTAGTTGTGTTTTCTTCAGCAATGGTTAGATACATACATAATCTGCATTGTAAGGGTTAATGATTTCAATTTCATGTTTCAATATTAAGTTTATATTCAATTGACATAATATTTTGGAAACGTAATTTTTCAAAGTGAATTTTATAACAAGGTTCTCTATTTTCCGTATTTCTAATTCATAATACCTTGACTTGAAATTCTTTTGAAAAGATTAATTTTAATTATTTGCTTTACAGAAGACAATTATTTTGTTAAAAAGGTACATAAAAGGTAAATTTATCCAACAGCCGTATGCAGTTGTCTGAAATTTGATGTGGAAACAAGAGGCAAATGAAGAACTCCTGATATTTGTGGTCAGAACAGCAAATCATGCTGCTTGCTTTGTCGAGTAAAGGGAAACAAGTGACTGGGCCATCCTGATTCTCGAGGGGGATAAATATCGGAATCATCGAGTGTTACTGGAGCACTTGTAACTTTATTACTGTTATAGACTTAAATATTCTTATCAATAAATTTACAATATAGTGAAACATGTAACAATAGTTTTATAATGTTCAATTATATTTCAGGTCGAAATCATTAACAAGAAGAAAGTAATTTTCATTATGTAAAAATCACAGAGAAGAACTTTGTATGTAGAGTTCATGGAATGTGCATCTTAGTTCCTACAATTCATTTAGGAACTACTATCGACATAAGTACTGGCACTATCGAGCCTGTAGGTTCATGGCCATGCTGACATAAGCTCTCCATACACCCTTATCCTAAGCTAATGTTTCTCAATCATATATTATATAATTTAATGTAATGGTGGTTAGCATTTTAAAATACAGTAGGAAGTAACATTAAGAGGTTTGTTTAATAATTAAAACATTTGTCTGTTCATTCTTACCTCTTACAGTTGTTTTTGTCGAACATATGTTTCAGAGCTTCTTAGCCCCATCGCTGTAATCGCTGATGATGGGGCTAAGAAGCTCTGAAACACATGTTCGACAAAAACAACTCTAAGAGGTAAGAATGAACAGACAAAATGTTTTAACGGTTAATATTATTCTCCTATCTCATTCATGGCCTGCATACTGAGGTTTTTCCATTGGTTTTCTCAAGTTTCATGCCATCAAAAGCGATGTTCGTTTTCTTGTAATAATGATATGAGAAATCCGCACGGGTGTGCGTTGTTGCTTTCTTTATTTTTTGTATTAACGAATTTTCGATTAGTTGGCCATTCTGTTTCCTCTATATGGACAGCCATCAGAGCGTACATACATAGTATTATGTTGAGCGATGCAGCCATGTGGCTAAGATAATGCTATGATTTTTAGGTTATTTTTTCATAAACTTCTCATTCAGTTTGGAGACTTATGTAATTATTAATGAGGAAATTATTAACACCAACATCCCATCCATAGTAATTCTGCCCGAAGGCAGGTCCTTCACTGCAATCATAGCATTTTCATGCTATGCGTGCAGCTTTACTAGGGAATTGTAGGTGTGGTAGCTTCCCGTTGCTTTCCACACCGTGAAGGATGATGACGATAATGAGAAGGATGATGATGATAATGTGATGGCCATATGATTTCGGGGACCGTTTAGGGCTTAAAGTTTTCCTGACATTTGTCTTACAGGTGAGGAAAACCCCCGTTAAAAACCTCACCCAGAAAAACTGCCCCGACCGGGGATCGAACCCGGGCCCGCTGCGTGACAAGGCAGCACACTACCCCGAGACCACAGCAGTGGACAACACCAACATAATGAAAGCTAATACCCGGCGTGCACTGCTACGTCTAAATAAATAAGCGCTTTTATGTTTAGTTGAGTAAGTAAAAGGAAAAATAATTATAAATTTATATCGTAACTATCTTTATACACCCCGTGCCGATTACCTGACGTTGCCCGGATTTTATATATCCCAATCATGTTCGCATTAATGTGCTGAAAGAAAAAAATAATTATTGTGTGTTATCTGTAAAATATAGACATACATATGCTATCGCGGCCTTTTTTTGTAGAATTTCTTGATATTCATTTCTGTGTACATTAATTTGGTGTATTTCTTATCGATTATGTAGCGTAAGCCATTTAATCATCCAAAAAGCGACCTTTTTAGCGCACCGATGCACTTTTTTTTAGCTCCGGCCCTATAATACGTACGGTAATATGTTATGTACGTTATTATCCCAGGAAAACTCTCTAAATGACAACGAAACCCCAATTTAAATCTGTCAAGTTGTTTTATGGGTTCATAAATGATAGATTCACGCTCACTTTTATACATAAAGATTTATGCGTTTTTCAATAAAAAATGGCATTGCTGATACTTGCTAGTTTCCCCGAAGCTCTTAACAATATAATAATAATAATAATAATAATAATAAATAATAATAATAATAATAATAATAGTAATAATAATAATAATAATAATAAATATTTTCAAGCTGTCAGAAGTAAAATTGTACTTGACAATAACATTTTGGAGCAGGTGAATAATTTTACATATCTAGGATGCAATATCTCATATGAAGAAGAAAAGGATGTAAATGCAAAAGTATCTACATTTTTTAGACTTTTAGGGTTAATAAATTCTATATTCAAGCCATAGTTAGTCCAAAAACATTCAAGACTAAAAGTGTATAAAACACTGGCTCTTCCAACTCTTTTGTATGGTATCGAATTATGGCCGTTGAAACAGAAGGATATACAGAGACTTAGATCTGCTGAAATGTGATACCTTCGGAGGACTGCCGGATACACAGTACTAGATTTAAAAAAAAATGAAGACATCTTTGAAGAATTACACATGGAACTTTTAGAAAACAAAATTTCTGATTATAAGTCAAGATGGATGCAACATGTTCATAGAATGGAAGATCACAGGATACCCAAACAAATGTTAAGATATCAACCTGCAGGAAGAAGAAGACCAGGACGTCCACTCAAAAGTCTTTTGGATGGTGTTTCTCTTGAGGCCGAAACAGGTCAACAAATGGCCAAATTCGTGAATGTACTATGGTGATGACATATATATATATATATATATATATATATATATATATATATATATCATCCGGTATCATGGCAGCAGCCGCCGTCTTCCGGAAACCAAACGCCATTCCTCTCTGTTCATCCAATGACCTTCCTCCATTCCTCTGATATTCATAGCTGCTTGTAACCCCTTTTATCCAAGTTTTCTTCGGTCTTCCTCTCTTCCTCTTTTCCATTGGGATCCATTCCATAACAATTTTTGGCAATCTTTGCTCTGGCATTCTTTTGACATGGCCATACCACTGTAATCTTTTATTTTCTATAATGTCCATGACGTCCGGGTCCTCTTGTACACCCATAATTTCCCTTATTTCTTTATTTCGTATTCTATCCATTCTAGATTTTCCAGCTGATCTTCTTAAAACATCCATTTCTGTATTTAAAATTCTTTTCATTTCCCTGGTAGGAATTTGCCAGACTTCTGCACCATATGTTTAAAATGCTCTGAATTATGGTTTGATATATTTGTAATTTTCTATTTTTTGTAATATTTTTGCTCCACCAAACAGACTTTAAAGCATGTATTGCTTGTTTTTTTTGTGCGATTCTATTTTTAATTTCCTACTGTGGATATCGCCTGAATGGTCTAATTCTAAATAAGTGCATTCAATACTAGGTTTATATATATATATATATATATATATATATATATATATATATATATATCATCATCATCATCCGGTATCATGGCAGCTGCCGCCGTCTTCCGGAAACCAAACGCCATTTCTCTCCATCCATCCATTGATCTTCCTCCATTCCTCTGATATTCATAGCTGCTTGTACCCCTTCTATCCAAGTTTTCTTCGGTCTTCCTCTCTTCCTCCATTCTATTGGGATCCATTCCATAACAATTTTTGGCAATCTTTGCTCTGGCATTCGTTTGACATGACCATACCACTGCAATCTTTTCTTTTCTATGATGTCTGTGATGTCCGGCTTCTCTTGTACACCCATAATTTCCCTTACTTCTTTATTTCGTATTCTATCCATTATATATATATATACTATATATATATATATATATATATATATATATAGGGAAGGCATGCACATGCAATATGCGAAACATGAGCGATATCAAGAATTCTAAAAATGCCATTAACTCCTCCACGTGTTTGTTTTTGATTAGCAAGTACACATTTTATTAGCAGAATGAAGTTTGACCATTTGTCTGGACATCGTCATTTGGAGCTGCATTGATTGTAACATAAATGAGTAAGTGTGTGTTGACAGAACGGAGATGAGCACTTTACATTGAGGACATGTTATCTTGACATTGCCCATTTGCTCTCTGCTAATCTCTATTAAATAAACGTGTGTGTTCAATAAGTATTCATCTCTCTCTCTGATAATTGCTTGTTAAGATATGTTATACAAACTTTCTCTCGTTATAAAACAGAATAGAACTTTCTATTCTTCGAAACTAAACAGAACCAGCAGAATTCACTTCGAAAAACAGTGACAAATGAGGGAAGTTTTTAAGAATTAGCTGAATTCAAATAGACCAGGCAAGAACAATAATTAACTAACTAACTCAGTGGCTCTATCGAACCCGAAGGTTCATGGCTGCGTAGACATTAGCTCTCCATACATCCCTATCCTGAGCTAATGCTTTCCAATCATTCCCTGTATAATCTACTTCCCTCAAATCATGGATAATGTTGTTCTCCCCACCTCATTCTTGGTCTATCTGCTGGGCGTTTTCCTTCTGGCTTTCCTACAAGAAGTTTCCATGCATGTCTTTCATTCCCCATACGCGCAACATGTCCTGCCATATTCTGAACAGGTCAGAGCATTATTTGTAACTGACTCTCCAAAAAATACGTTAAATATAGCAAATAATGAACTGATTCCGTCGAACTACACATTTAATAATCCATCCTTAGTAATTCTGCCCGAGGGCAGGTCTTTCACTGCAATCGTAGCATTTTCATGCCATGCTTTGCAGATTTACTAGGGAAATATAGGTGTGGTAGCTTCCCGTTGTTTTCCATACCGGTGAAGGATGACGATAATGATAAGGATGATGATGACGATAATGGCCGGATGATTTTCGGGGACCGTTGGGCTCTAAGCTTCTTGACATTTGTCTTACAGGTGAGGAAAAAACCCGAAAAAACTCACCTAGGAGCCTGCTCTGACCGGGAATCGAACCCGGGCTCGCTTCGTGACAAGGTAGCACGCTACCTCGAGACCACAGCGGTTGACGCATTTAATAATCGTGTGTTCAATAATTTACTAATTTTAGTGCGCATTTATGAACTAAAAATATATAGATAGATCATCCCCTGAATAATATATTTCTTTCAAATCATAGATAATGTTATTCTCCCACCTCATTCTCGATCTACCAACTGTGGCGTTTTCCCTCTGGTTTTCCTACAAGAAGCTTTCATGGAGTTTTTACTTCCCATTCGTGCCACATGTTCTGCCCATAGCAATCTACGAGACTTAACTGTTCTTATTATATCTGGCTTCCTATAAAGACCATGTAGTTCATTGTTATGAAGTCTTCTCCATTCACCGTCTGTTCATCTCTCTTTGGTCCAAAAATGTTTATAAGAACTTCATGCTCAAATACACGTAGTCTCCTTTCCTCCCTTAAAGCAAGAGTTCATGTTTCACATCCATAAAATATAACTGGTAGAATAACAGTTTTATATATTTTCAGTTTTTTAATTTATTTATAAAGTAAAGTAAAGTAATCCCACTACAGGCCTCGGGAGGCCCTTGGGGTAGTAGGAAGTTAAGGCTCCTACTTTTTCTAGACAATCATTTTACTGTTTACACATCTTTTTTTGTGCCTAAAGTTTTATTTTTCTTTTCCACTCGTCTCTCTCTATCCAATCCATGTCCTCCAGTCCTCTTGCTCTCATTCCAGTTCTTATTTCCTGCATCCACGAGTTTCGAGGTCTTCCTCTCCTCCTTCTTCCAGGTGGACACCATTCCAATGTTTTCCTGGATAATCTTTCTTCTTGCATTCGCCGTACGTGCCCATACCAATTTAATTGCTTATACCGTATATAATCTACTATTGAATAACCAATATTCATTTTTCTCTTATTGCAGTATTTCTTATTTTGTCTAATTTTGAACATCTTGCTGCTCCTTCTCAAGAAATCTATTTCCATCGACATAAGTTTTTGTTCTAAATTTTTGTTGAATTTCCAAACTTCAGTTTTTAATAAGAAAAATTAAGTCTCAAAGACTGTGATGAGCAGGGCATGTAGCACGATGACCTTGCTTATCGAATAATACAAGAAACTAAATTTTACTATTGAATGGTTTTGATCGCCGGCCAACAATGTAGCATTGCCTTCTCCGAGTAGTATTGGATTGGATTGTTTGTAACGTAGCAACGATTGAACGGTTTAAAATTTCAGATAGATAACTATAATTCTAGTATCTCGATTTCTCAGGTTCTGTAGTTCAAATGAGATATGGAAGTTAGGTAAGTTTGAATACATTCATTATACAGTCTGCGGAAATCATATTAAATACAGTATTTCCGTATACAAAATATATTTCTTATTAGACACTGGAGCTTCGTTTAGTTGAATAATTCTTAAAGATTTATTTCCAACGCTTCCTATCACTGACATAACTAATCCAATTGTTTATATTCAACTTGCTAATGGCCGGAGTGCGCTGCTACGCCTAAATAAATGATATATTATTATTTAAATTGTTATTTCAGGCGAACTCTTACTTCTTCCCCTACGCATGAAAGCTGGCAGCTTGTTGCGTGTTCATTCTCTACAGGTCCGGGGTATGGTGACATCCTTCCATCGTAGTTGTGGTCTTCCTAATGGCCTTTTCTGCTGAGGTGTCCAGTCACGTACTTTCTTCACTAATCTATGTTCTCCATTCTATCTAGCTTATGTGATCGTTCCAATTTAGTCTTCTATAATTTATCCAAAGATTTATAGTTCATTTTCACATTCTTCTCTAATAACAGAGCTACGAATTTTCTCTCTCAGCGATTTTCCTACGATTTTCCTTAAAACTTTCATTTCGGTTGTTTCATTGATTTGTTTTGTTTTTTGAGTTTCTGTTCAGCATTCACAACCATATGTTTAGAACTGGTCTTATGACAGATTTGTATATTCTTACTTTTGTATCTATTCTTAATTTTTTTATTTTTTCCAAACAGTATTGTTTAAACATCCCGATATTTTGTTTGCATTATTTGCTTGATGGAGGTATATCTACCTTGACGTGGTGGTGGGGCTTGAGAGTCCTAATGACTCCATGAGCTATACAGGCAGTAGTGTAACTACCAACAGGGCCTGCCATGCCTGGCAGGTCATGGAAGAAGGTCCAGACTAAAGAGATACCCATCGAAGAAGAAGGGCTAGTAACTCACTTCCAAGATGTAAAATTCTCAATTACTCACAGAAACATTCACGAAGTAAGCCGGACTGATAAATTAATGAACTCTTACACCTAATGTTTTAGAGCATAACAGCAGCTAAACACTCGCCGTACCCGAAAATGGGTGTACACAAAGTTATACGTTTCTAGGAATCAAACATGGCGATTTGCTAGAGTCAATTATTATTTTCGGATTTCAGGTAGAACCGCACTTAAAAAAATGGTCGGATTTTCGCTGAATTTTGGATAAAACCTATCTCGATGTATTTTAATGGCACATGTTTTAGTTTTGTTGTGAAACATCGAAATTTGCGACCGTTAGAGTGACCTTTTTAATATTTGTTTCAGGTAAACTTCTACACATATAATAGATTTAGAAGCATAACTGATAGCGGCTAAATTCTTGCATACTTTAAAATATGTATGTACAAATTTTTCATGAAGATCGGCCGAGGAGTTTCAGAAGTTACAAACATATGCAGACTGAATGTTTTATATATAAAGATTATTCAGTCTTGTAACATCATCATAATCCCATCTAATTTTATGTCTCACTTGGAGTCTAGTTGTTATTGGGGGTTTCAACTGGAAATGTTTTTCAATAATAAAAGTCTTTCATCACATATTTCTGCATACATTGGCCAAACCAAATTAATCTTTGTATTTTCATGAAAGTAGAAGAATACGGATATGTATTTTCTATATTTTTTTTTATTAAGTCATCATTTATCTAAGGTCCTATATTCAATTTTTTGCCGGCTCGATTCTCTCAATATTTTCCTTCGAAAACTAATATTATTGTATTTTGGCCTTTTCAATCAGGTTTCGCAGGCATAAGACAACACGGATCGTTTCGTATATTCCTACTTTAATATTCTTGATCTGAGAAGCGATTTGTGAGCATGATAACTTAATAATCTGTTACTATGCCTACACCACTTTTGTTTATTTCAACGTAATTTGACCTCCGAAATTTTATTACCCCAGTTTGAACCCATGCCCGCAATTTCTTGAAGGTTGTATTTTTTCCGTGAAAATCGTCACTCCTTCCTCGACCAGGTAGTTTTTGGTCTGGCTTATCGTATCGACCATTCCGGCATGGGTACCCGAATGGTTAGCAAATGCTACGCCTCATAGCTCTCCCCCGGGGGGATCATTTAAAGCACGCAAGCCACTCCACCACACAAGGTAAAGATACCGTTTTGGAGGATACCTCTATATACTGATATAATATTTTTCAGTCATTCCCCTCTTAATTTCTTACTCTCCGAGTAATTAATCTCACCCCTTCTTCTTGCCCTTCCTACTGAATAATTTCCACTTTGTGTTTCCTACAATAAGTTTCCTTTCCCTCTCGTCCATTTTCAAAACTTTCCCAATTCCTGCCCATTCGGAGTCACGAAACTTAACTCCTCATATTATATTTAGTTTTCTACAATACAATGAAGTTCAACACTGGTATGCAGTTTCCTTCTTCCCCCTTCAGCCGGTCTATATGTCTCTGTTTGGCCAATAGATCTTCATATGGCACTTTATTCTCATACCTACATTTTCTTTTAAAACTTAATTGAGGTCTCGCCATTTTATATGTTATTAATTTAAAACATTTTTAGAAATTTGGGACAATAGTCTCCGTCATATATAACATAGAGCCCATAGCATGAGATGCAAAGTTTATCCTATGCATAATTCATTTCTTGTTTTGTTACAGTTGCAAGTTTTTGATTCCACTGAAATGTCATAATTTGCTGTTGATATTTTGAGCCGAATTATCTGTAGCCATTAGCCTTTCTTAATTGACACATATAAACTGGCTCGACTAAAAGTTAGTTTCCTGTCCGAGAGGTCTCGTGAGAACATTTTACTTAATTTTGTTACGCTTCGGTATATCACGAGAAGACATTTCTGTCTTTGTAGCTCAGTTTAAACCAACATATGTGAGACTTAAATGTTTTTCAGCCGGAGCGGATTGGTCATATTTTGAAAGGTCCAGCTGTAGGACTTGGAAATGTCTCTTGTCCTGCATGAATTAAAATCCTCCCTTAAATAAATGACGTCCATCTTCGGTTGCTGAGTATCACCACCCTCTATTCAACTGGAAAAGAGCAATCAATGTCCATCTGATTTGTGTACATTAATGACCGACTTCCGGCCTCGTTAGCTTGACTATTGTAATTTGGGCCTAACTACTCATGAGCCGTGTGAATAATCACACGCAGGAATAGGGCCAATGATTTCCCGAGATTCATTTTTAGTATAGAGGGGACTCTATATCCAATTAAGATTCATAATTAATTCTAGTAGAAATATTGCCAAAATATAACTTTTAACAACAAGATACATGGAAAGAACATGTAAAGATGGAAGAAAGTAGATTACCAAATAAAATCTTCCATTA